>JBBPDI010000029.1:17623236-17648296 GCA_037974545.1 Cucumis variabilis | reverse complement strand
AGATGAGGGGTTTGATCGTGGCCGTTGATTTGTTCACGATGAGTGGGTCCCACGTGGTTAGGGATATATTGCTGAGTCGGCACGTGGTAGCGTGAGGACTATGCATGGAGTTCGGAGGCGGACACGCAGCTTGGCATCTGCCTTTGTTGAATTCTGGCCAATTAAAATTAGTTTTATTTCCATGTCATCTTATTTATGCTGACTCATCAAACGTGATCCACCCTTCTAAGATTTGTTTTACGCTTTTGAACAATAAAATATTTAAATTATTTATAAAACGCATCAAACTCTATTGATTCGTTTAAAAATATGTTTGGGAGTGAAAACTAGAGTTGTGAGTTTAGAAAAAAAGATTTGGGTATATTGATTTTCAATTAATAAAATTTATGTTTGACAATAAACTCTTAAAATTAATTTTTATATATTTAAAATATTTATTTTTAATCATTATGTTTGGTATAAAAAATAATTATCAAATTATCAAATTACTAAAGAAAAGTATTTTAGGTATTTCAAAAACTTAAAAAATAAAGTGGTAATCGGCGGCTAATCATTTTTCCACAATCACCGTAGAGATGGTGCTTCAAAAATTAATTTGTATTCATTTGTTATTTTTCTAAAATTACTTTCTTTGGGTTTGTCAAACACAATATTAGGTGCAAAAGTGATTTTGACTAGTGATTTTTTTCTGCTATATTTTATAAATAGTTCAATTTTTTTTATTTTATTATTCGTAACAATTCTCTTGCTCTTTTTTCAATTAAAAAAATTCTTTTTATCTAAATTATTTTGATAAAAATTATTTAAATTTTTTTTTCAAACACCTTAATTTTTTCAAAATGACTTATTTTTAATTTAAAAATGTTAAAATTCCAAATACGTTCTAACCGAAGACTTTAAGAGAGTAAAATCATATCTCCCCACATTTATTAATGAATATTTCTCACGTCTTCATACAACAATGAGATGAGTGATTATAATTAATTTATTGGTAACAAACTAACATAATATTAGCTAAGATACTATCACCCCTCAAACGAATGGCTAAAAGACCACGAGTTTGTTACACACAAATTTAAGTCAATCAGTAGATAAAGACTTTTTGAAAAGATAAGCAAGTTGTTGAGTCGTATGGATGAAGAGCAGGCACAAATCTTTGGATGCAACATTTTCTCTAATAAAATCAATCTCAATATGCTTTGCTCTATTATGGAAATCCAAATTACGAGATAGTTGAATAGCTAATCGAATGTCATAGCATTAATAATAAAAGAACATGAGGTAGAAATATATATAAATCTCTTGAGATTTGTCGAACCCAAGATAGTTGAGTAGCTACACCAGCAAAAGCTTTGTATTCTGTTTGAGTAGAGCTTCTTAAAGCAGTCGATTGTTTTTTAAACTCTATAAAAACTGAATTAAAGTCAAGAAATATAGTAAATCCAGTGGTTGATCGTCAATTTGACTTATCCTCATTCTAGTTAGAGTCTATGTAAGCCAATAGAGCAAATGATCCTTTCTTAAAATTAATACCAGCTTTTAAAGTCCCTCTGACATATCCTAAGATTTATTTCACAACAACAAGTTGAATAATAGTTGGACTATGCATAAATTGAGATACTCTGGTGACAGCAAAGGACAAATCATGTCTTGTAAATATAAGATGGTTTAGAGCTCTTGTCATACTCCGCTCTATCCACTTTATGCGATAGATTAGAGATGTGATCGTTTAGGCATTCTATATGATATTTTCTGCGAAGCAACGCATTTAACACCTAGTGAGCGAAAAAAAAACCCATAAAGAACTTAACACAAAAAATGAGATTTTATTGATATTTCAATTATAAGTACTTTTTCTATCAATTACAACACTCATGATCCTGACTCAGAACACTACATGAACTTCTTCACCAAACTATTACATGTTATGCGAACAAATAGTGGTCAGTACCAAAATGATGTTATCAAAGGCACAATAGATGGTCAAGGCTACAAGTTCAATGATGGATGTACATCGCTACTTTAGGGGGGATAGAACAAAATATTTGTCTAGTGAATGAGGTCTTTTATAAATTCATATGGAAATTCAAATCCACTTTAATACATCATAGACATTTTATCAAATATCGCGCATATGCCTTTAGCACACATTGTCTAAACTTTTTTTTTTGTCAGATCTTCACCTAAGTTCTCCTTGATTTTTTTTTTTCACAATATGCTTGGTTTGCAAGTTTGTTTTTAGGGGTTTGTTTCTTGTTTTAGAACACATCAGATACAATTCTAATAGATGTATAATCATGATATAAGTTAAATTTATATAATTTGCAATCAGAAAGAATAATAATAATAATAATAATAATAATAATGTATTTCAAACACTTTTCAAGTAAGTTGATTTTCAAGTGGTCATTTTCTTTTATATAGACGATCAAATACAAATAATTGAAAATCTACGTACATTCAACTGTAAATCAAGTTTCTAGAAATTGCAGTTATAAAGAACAAATACAATAATGTAATTTATTAAACGGTGTATTTTATTGAAGTACAAATATGTTTAATTATTTTAAAATTTATTAGTTAAAAAATGTTAACAAACAATTGATATTTCTTTTGGGTCAAGAAATCCTAAAACAGGTGGGAAAATACTTTCGTATATCAAAGTTAAAGATTTCAAAATATAAAACACTTATTTAAAATTATTTTCTCAATCTCTACTTATTTAAAAAAAAATAATAATCTCTACTAATTTTAGGAAAAGAAAAATTGTATGATTTTTTTATATTTGGTTACATTTGAGGAGGATGTGAAAACAGTGGAGGTGGTGGACAGACGGAGGCAAGGGACTGCAACCACAATCCATGGAAGAAGGAGCAACAGAGTCGAGGTGGACCATTTCATGGTAGGTGTGCTTCACAATTTCACATTTTTTTTTTATTAATCTTTTGGTATTGTCATTTTTATAATTAGCATTTCTTTGTTATTTGTCCAAAATAAAACTTTGATTTTGCCATTTATCGGGTAAGTTTAAAGATTTTTTTTTTTTTGCTTTGATCAATTCAAAGATTTTTTTTAGATAGTAGTAAGAATAACAAAATTGAAGATCATATGCAAAAATAGCACAAAGCTGCATGAATAAGTAAAATAGCAAATTGGTGGCACGCTTATTTTATTTAATTCTGACTTTGTCCTGTATTTTAGGATAATTCATAGATTTAAGTAAGTTTATTTTAATGGATCCAATGTTACAAACCATTCTCAACTTTAATAAATCCTAAGTAAATCTTAAAGATTTTGTTGTTGGACGAGATTGCAACAACTTTCTATAATAATGTAACAATGGCCAATATTCTCAGTTTGTTATATCATTAACCATTTACTAACCATTTCTGTAATTTATAATTAAATTGAATTATATAATTAAGGAAATAAATAATATATATATATATATATATATATATATATTAGATTAGATTCTTTATTATTATTATTATTTTTAAATGTATATTTGAATAGAATTTGATAGTTTTACTTTGAAAAAAATACAAACAAGTTTTGTTCTTTATTCTTAAATATCTCGAACATTGCATAAATTCTACCAAATATACATTTAATGAATTTAATATTATATTCGAAAGTAACAAAATAGTGGAAGCAATATTTTAGATTATTTGATTCTTTTTCAAAAGTCATAAATCTTGAACTATTTCAACCAAATAACATAAATCTCGGACATTGCTAAAATTCTACCAAATATATATTTAATAAATTTTTATTATATTTGAAAATAGCAAACTAACAGTGGAAGCAACATCTTGAATTATTTGATTTTTTTTTTCAAAATACATAAATCTTGGATTTTCAAAATAAAGTAAAAAAAATACACAATCACTTTTAAAAATATTTCATTAAGGGTCCGTTTGGTAACATTTCTGTTTTCCGTTTTCTGTTTTTTGTTCAATGTTTCATATTCTCTGTTTCTTCTTGTTTTAGAAAAAGAAAAATGAATATGTTTAATAATTGTTTCTGCTTCTTGTTTCTTGAAAAAAAAAAGAAACATAAATAGAAAATGTGTTTGATAACTATTTCTTGTTTTCTTATTTTTTTCGAGATTTATTTTTTATTTTATTTATATCTAATTTAATTAAACGTTACACATCTCACTTTATCAAACCTAGATTGGAAGATCTTCTAGTAATCTTATGGAGATAAAGATGAAGATTGAGATCTAAAGGACAGAGCCGACGAGGAAGAAGACGAAAACCTATGATGAAGAGGAGAACTAAAATCCACGGCGAAGAGGAAGATAGAGACCCATATCGAAAACACAGATTTGATGAAAACCAACAAATTCGACGAAAATCAGATCCGCACAAAGAGGAAGAGAAAAACCTAGATCCGACGAAGAGAAAGACATTGTGTGTAGAGGAAGACGATGAGAGACGAGGAGGAAGATGACAAAGACGATAAGAGAAAGACGATAGTTATTTTAGAAAGACGATGGAGATATGAGGAAGAAAAAAGAAACCATGTGGATAGTAGTTATTTGGAGAAGAAGATGGAAATAAAAAGAAGAAAAAGGAAATCACGTGAAAAAATGGAAAAGGAAAAGGAAAGAGAAAAATAATTGAGATAACAAAAAGAAAACCAATAAAATAATTGAGAAAAAGGAAAAGAAAAAGGAAACCGATAAAAATAATTGAGAAAAAGGAAAAAAAAACCAATAGAAATAATCAAGAAAAAGAAAAAGAAAACTAATAAAAATAATTTAGAAACGGAACAAGAGAAACTATTTTTTTATCCCAATAATTCCTTATAAAATGGAAAACGTTACTTTTTTTTAGAACAAGAAGCACAGAATGTTACCAAACACCTCTATTTCTTAAAAAATAAAAACAGAAACAAGAAACAGTAAACAAGAATTTTACCAAACATGCCCTAAATAACTAAGGTTATTTTTTAAATTTCCTAAATAAAAATTTTAAAATAAATAAGGCTAGTAAACCGTCGAACTTCACATTTCTTAAATAAAATTCAAATTTTTAGCAAAGTTTTTATTTTTTCTCATTCTTATCATTGAAGATTCTGTCTTATTTTTCAATTTTTCTCTTGTTATATGTTGTTTTTGTCCCGAAGATATTCAATTGCAATGTATTTTATATATTCGAGAGTCATGTAAGTATAACTACTTTGTGAGTTACGTTATTGTAGTTTATTGACATTAAATTTAACCCTCTTTGTTTTGCAATTAAATTCTTATACATTTTGATAATCGAAATTTGAAGACTTATGTTTTCATTTAGGAACAAGATTCATTTTGTGTTATATGTAATCATAGTTACCTTACACTCTTACAGTATATTTTCACTATAAAAATTGTTGTCTTCAAGTATGATATATTTCACAAACACTATATTTATTTATATATAGTGGCACTTTCGAAATGACTTACAATTTAATTATATTATAATATATTATCGTTATTTTAAATACATTAAAAGATACTAGTGAATACTTAGGCACCCTTACAATTCACTCTTTAAAGATATGCTAATTGGTATTTTCTAAATTCAACAAATTCGAGTTACATTAGTGTAGTTTGTTGGTGCTAAATTCAACTTTGTTTAGTCATGTTTATTGATTTCCATAATCAAAACTTGATGACTTATGTTATCACATTTAGTGCCAAGATTTCTTTTATGTGATATGCAACTATAGATATATTATAGTATATTTACTCTATGGAAATTTTTGTATTTGAGTATGGTATTTTTTTTGCATAAAGTGTATTTTTTTTTTATGAAGGGTACCATATCAATGACTTGCAATTTAAGTATGATAGAATACATAAATATTATTTGAATACCCTGAAAGATGCTAGTGAATACTTAGGCACACTCACAATTCACACAATTAATCCTGTCTCTCTCTATATATATATGATATCTACCATTTTCTAATAATCAATTTTTCAAAAATCTAGAATTTTTACTACATAGACAAATGTTGAAATTTTCTATCTTATATAATAGGAAGTCAATTCCACAAAACTAGAAGTCTAATGAAAGCAATTTACAGTATCTGAATCTAGATTCAGTTCCTTCTCTTCTTCTTGGTCCTCTTCAACTTTGTCTAAATGCTTCTCGAATTTGTCTACGGGCTACATTTAAAATTATAGTGTATTTTACAAAGTGTGTTATGTACATTTACTCACAGATATGATCAATTACAATGTATTATAATGTATTTTATAGTCATACACTAAAATTGAGAATATTTATTATATCCTTAATATTTATTTAAATTTATTAGATAGATAATTATTTTTAAATATTGATTAGGTATTGTTGAATAGAAAATTCTGAGACCAATAAAAAATTGCCACATCATTTATTAAATTAAAATGAAAAGTGAAAATAATTGAATTTGGAACTAATTAAAAAATTAATGTGTTCCAAATTCAAATTGAAAACATAAATTGACCAATTCTGTTAATGCCACATGTTTTCGTTATAACCGTTGGATCAAGTTAATTGTTTTGGTTCAATTAAATATTATTTACTTGGACTAAGTTCAATTGAGTCCAAACATAAGCTTAATTGAGCCCAAATGGTAAATATGATCCAAATCCATGTGGTTGGGCCCATGGATCTAATTCATGGACCAATCAGACTCAAGCCCATAAAGCCCACCAGAGAACTTTATAAATAGAGGAGTTCTCATTTGTAAGGGTTGGAAAATTTTTTACTTTAGAAGGTGTAGAGAGAATTCTTCCAAGAACTAGAAGACTTCCTAACTCCTGAAGTTGACGGCCATTGAAGATTGAAGCTCCTTTGAAGATACAAACTTTCTTTCAAGACTCGAACGTCAAGAACACGTGCTCTGTTTCCTCCAAATCAAGTGTAGACATTCAACCGAGAGAGAATTAGAGGATTAACTTCTAGAAATAGAACCACATCGCATCAAATTTCTTCGAAAATCTCGTGCAAACAGGTATGTTACAATTATTTTCCTCATAAATGAGATGAAAATCTGTTAATATTTGTTATCCTAAAATAAATGAATATTTAATTACACTTTGTATTTCCTTTATATAATAATCTAATATCTTCCATTTTGAACAAGAACATATAATTAAAAAACTTTTTTAAAAAATATGTTTAATTTTAAATATCTCAGAAACATTTAATATTTGTTATCCTAAAATAAATGAATATTTATTTATAATTTGTATTCCTTTTATATAATAATATAATATCTTTTATTTTGAACCCGGACATATAATTAATTTTTTTAAAAAAATCTGTTTAATTTTAAATATCTCAGTAAGAAAAAATTGTTTGGAAATCATCGAAGGGAAGAGAAGGATGGCATATGGGTAGCATAGGAAAAAGAAGTACAATTAGAAGAAGATGAGGACTGAGAGGACAAGTTGGAGGAGCGTCTTCTCAAGATTTGTTTCATGTCGTAAGCGACTCTAATGGCAGAGTTAGATTTGAACTTACAGAAAAAAATCATGTGAGCATCAATGGTGTCTTGAATCCTACCGGGGCCGACTGTGGCGGTAAGTGGTGGTTGTTTTTGGATCTAAACAACATGTCAGCACTGATGGCTTGAGAACAAAGGCCACAAAGCCATTTGTCAAAATTGGCCTTCACTCCAAGAAAAACGACGGTTGAACGTTGAATGGTGAGGAAGTCATCTAGTGTTTCGACAATAGTGAAGGCCTTTGGACCACGACGGTGAAGGCTGAAGGGAAAAAAGCCATATGGTAGCGGAAGATTTTACAAAACCATTCCTCAATTTAACTTAGAAATCTCAAAATAACAGTACATTGGCAAAAATAATTAAGAAACTAATTTTCTTAATAAGACTTAAAGGCTAAGCATGCTTTTAATTTAAAAGATACAGAGAACTACTTTTGTTGACGTCTCTAAATCTGCAAACCACTAAATTGGGACACCACCCGTTGGAGACGTTCCTATCCTCTAGGATGAGATTGGTTTGTGGGAACCGATTGAGATGGAAAAAAGTTTAGAGATATTTAAGAGAATTTCTTTTCTATTTGTAGAAAGCAAAGACATTGACTTTTTTTTCTTCTATAAATTCGTTAAAGAAAACTGTTTTCTTCTAGATATTTATAACTTTCTTTTCTTCTTGGAATAGGAAAAGGAGTAAGAGAGAATCATAGGATTCTATTATCAAATCTACTAATAAATTAATAATTAATTAAATCATATTTAACTAATATTTCATTCAAATCTTATTTGAATGAATATCTCTCCAATATCTTATAAATTTATATTAATATAATTGTCTCGAAGTGATCCCGACGCAGGATGGCCGACCTCTTTGTTTATTTAATTTTAATAAATAAGTAGGTTTGGAGTCGCCACCAACCATATTAAGGTGTGATTGGTTACCAAAAAAAAAAGATTGTCTACATACATTCATGAGATTTAAGTTCGGGAGTTAGTTGTGTGTATGGAATGTACTAGCACCCTACAACAATCATAAAATGGTTACCCAATTTTATCTTTTAAACTAAATTAAATAAGGTTCAGAAAACAAAGTTTTGTATTTTGTTATTTTTAAATGTCCCATGGTTCTCAATTCACATTGAAGAAAATAAAACCTAAGTGTGAATTGATATTTATGGGTGACATAAGAGCCATTAGAAAAATAAAGTTTATTTTTGTTTCAAAAGATTTTTTTTATATTCACCTCAAGAATATTAAAATACCAAATTTTGATATTTTAATCTCCATCATATGTGTTTAATAAGAAATTTCATGTATCTAAGAATTAATAAATTCACAGAAAACACTACTTAGTCTCATTTAAAACATGAACTGTGTTTATAATTTATGGACAATCTATTAATTAAATTTCAAATTGAGAAATTTCATGTATTCATGGAATTTAAATTATAAAATCCATAAAAAAATAATATTTTTTCTCTGATTTAGATTTTTATATTTAAATTAGAAAATAAATAATAATAATGACAACACATTGTGAAATTTGAGAAATACTTGTGAAATAAATAAGGTAATATAATGAGATAAAATAATACAGTGACATAAAATAATATAGAGATTAAGATAAAATAATAAAATGACAAGAAGATTAAGATAAAATAATAAAATCATAAAAGGGATTGAGATAAAATAATAAAATGATATAATAATACAGAGAGTTTGGGAGAAAATAATAAAGAGAGTTTGAGATAAAATAATACAGAGAGATAAAGACAAAATAAAGTGGGATGCAAAAATATGCAAGAGGACATAATGTAAAATAATTAATTAACGTAGTATGATGCGAAATAATTAATTAACGCAGCATGATGCAAAATAATTAATTAATGTAGCATGATGCAAACTAATTAATTAACGCAACATGATGCAAACTAATTAATTAACATAGCACCCGCTAAGGAATTAACGCATGATGTCAGGATGTCAAATTAATTAATGCAGAATGTCGAATGAATAATTAACACCAGATGCCAAATGGGTGCCAGATAATTAAAATGACGCTAAAAATTCAAATGAATAATAATTAATACAAGAGCCAAATGGATGCCAAATAATTAACTCATGATGCATGATGCTAATTAATTAATACAAATAATTCAAATGAATAATAATTAACACAACAGTCAATGGGTACCAAATAATTAAGCACGATACTAATTAATTAATACAAATAATTAACACAGCAGCCAAATGGGTGCAAATAATTAACGCACAATGCTATAATGCTAATTAATTAATACAGGATGCAAAATAATTCCAATGAATAATTAATACAAGAGCCAAAGGGATACCAAATAATTAATGCACATGCCAGGACGCTAGTTAATTAATGTAGATGCAAATAAGTGCCAAATAATACAGCAACCAACTCAGTGCCAAATAATTAACGCATGATGCAAGACGCTAATTAATTAATGTAGATGCAAATAAGTTAAATGAATAATTAATATAGGAGGGCAAATGAGTGTCAAATAATTAACGCAGTGAATCATAAACCATGAATTTAAAAAAAAACACAATAAATTTCAAGCCAAAAAAACTTACCTAGCAAACAAGCCAGCTGCCTTAAATCCAAATCACAAGCAGATGAAAAGATTTTTTTTTAGAGTGTACCTTTCCTAAAAAATCTCA
The DNA here is from genome assembly GCA_037974545.1 of Cucumis variabilis. Classification (NCBI taxonomy): domain Eukaryota; kingdom Viridiplantae; phylum Streptophyta; class Magnoliopsida; order Cucurbitales; family Cucurbitaceae; genus Cucumis; species Cucumis variabilis. The sequence goes on along the minus strand of JBBPDI010000029.1, from coordinate 17,638,124 downwards.
ACGTCTCCTCCCAAAAAAATGTCTTTCTTTGTCTTTTTATAGGACAAGGTTGATCATTTTATTTTTAGATCAGTAAGTAAAGTGGAATAGAGACTCCCGGAGAGAAAGTGGGAGAGTAAGAGAAAGTGGAACAGTGGGAGAGTAGAGCGTGGTGACAAAAAAACAAAAATAATGGGAATGGTTGAGAAAAATAGGGAGGGAAAATAACTTTTTTATTTTTATTTTTTAAAAATATGTTTTTTTTAAACATAAATTTAAATTTAAATTTAAATTCTTTTATAGATAAATAAACAAAAAAAATAAAAAATGCAGGACAAAATACGGTATCTACAGCTTGGCTCCCTTTGTCCATCCTAAAAATATTTAAAAGTGGACAAAGAAAATAGATAAGGTATTTGGCCGATTTTTTATTTTTTAGAGAGAGACATAAAGAAAAAAACTATCAAATGAAAAGATATGAGCCTTATCTCCAGAGCTAGGTCTGATAAATGATGGATCTAATTGACAGTTTTCGGTCTCAACTTCAGATCTGGGCTCGATTTAACTAAATTAAAAAAAAAAATTCAACCTTAGCTCTAGGGCTAGGTTTGATAAATTAAGGACCTGTTAGACAAACTTCGACTTCAACTTCAGATTTGGGCTCGACTTAATCAAATTTGAAAAAACATCAACCTTAACTCCAAGACTAGGTTTGATAAATAAGGGAAAGGACCTGATAGATAAGCTTCGGCCTCAGCTTCAGATCTGGGCTCGATTTAATTAAATTTGTAGAAACATTAACCTTAGCTCTAGGGCTAGATTTGATAAAGTGGACTCATCCTTCTTTTAAACCGAGTTGAAATTTAATTTGAAAATATTATGCTTTTCAAAGAAATAAATAGCTCACTACTCCATTTTACCAATACCATTAACAATTTATTAGCATGGTCGTCATAGGATAGAATAAGACATGTATCACGAGAACTTTTTAAGCTGTCAAACTTGCCACTCTTTTTATCAAATAAACAAATCCAAACTGCGAAAGATTGCACTATGTTCTAAAGACTTAATGTTATTTTAATCTTGAACTTCACAAAACATGAATCCTTTAGGATGTAGACTTCCAATTGCAACAACTCACAATCATAGAGAAATTTGTCTAGACTTGTAAACACCTATATTTCCTTAAGTCTTAACAAGAGAAAATCATAGTTTTTACTTGGTTTGCAAATACAATAAGTTGTACTAAATCTTTGTTAATTAACAATAGATAGAACAATGAACTGATGAATAATGAATGTTTACTATAATTTGATGACATTTTAAAAATGATTAAAGAAAGGATTGATAAATAAACAGATGCTTGATAAATATGATAAGAAATGAAAAGATAACAATGATTCTTGGAATAGGAGTACAAAGAGAGGAGGTAAAGGAAAGTTTATACATACAGAAATAACATTAACTAAATGTAAGTTTCCTAGAAATACCTCTGACTTCTTTCAACGCTACGAAACTTTCTAATGAACTAAAAGTTAGACCTTCACGAGTGTTCGTAACACCAGCTACCCCTAGGTTACCTCTAATCCTTAAATACCAGTGCTTTTCTAATAAACTTTTTTTATAGCCGTTGTATTTTTGCACTATGAAAAGTCTTTATAGCAACAAATATGTGCTATCACAACAAATTTTTTACAACATTTTTTTATAGTATTGTAGAAACGCTATGGAAAAGTCATGGACATTCGATAGTGTTACCAGGATAAGGTACCCATTCTTATCCTTATATTGTAGATCCTTTAATCTGATTTCGAACATTGATTCCTGTATGTCTCTACATATTGTTCAAGACTCATTAAACAACTAAGGATGTTAGTTTATTGGATTTGGGTTATTAAGACAAAACTAATAATATAATCAATAACAATTATTACAATAATAACACTTTATTAATAATGGTTGATGGATTATATTTACAATCTATGAGTTTTAGAATATAAATCCCAACAAAGGCCTCTGGTCCACGACGGTGAAGGCTGGTGTTTCGACGTTGAATGACGATTGAATTAAAAGGATTCATTTGGGATTATTTTGGGATTGAGTTCTAATTATGGTGTAATTTTCTTTTTCCCAATTATTTTATTTTAGAAAGTGTTATTTGTACTAGGGTAAGGGCGTTTAAGTCCCTTTCATAAGAATTTATTATTTCATTTTATAGTTTTGCCATTTTTATAATTAAAATAAAATTTTGCTATTTTTACAAAGTAAACTTGAAAATTTGCCATTTATCTAGTCGCCAATATTTTTTTTTTGACATACAACAATGTTTAACAAACTTCTCACTTTTAGGATGATCTATACCATTGCTACTGAATTAAGCTCATTTTAGATGTCGTACTAATAGATAAATAAGCATGGAAGCAAAATTAGAATCGAAAAGAACACTCTAATTAAATTATTGAGGGTGAATTGAGATTTTTTTTGTAAGGATTATCTGTTCTGTGACGATTAGGATTAATTTAATCCAAGCCGCACACCTACACCTTCGCGAGCCATGCATCCCAGTCGAAGCCTCCACATGAGCCATCCTTCTCCCCTTAGCCGCACACACCGAACGCCTCTCTAGCCGAGCCAATTTGAGTCCTTTTTGTTAGCCAAGCCACCATTTTGAACTAGTTTTTGTGGTGGTAAGTTTCGTTGGATTTGGAACGCCCAAATAAATATTTTTGGATCTTAAATGAGTTTGCAATTGAAATGATTGAATTATTTTTACTTGAAGATTCAAGTGTTAATTTGAGGAATTGAGGCTGTGAATTTTTCCCATTTAAGGTTGTGTTGGATTCAACTTAGTCTTGGAGATTGAATTATTTGGAAATTTACTATCAAGAAGGGACTATATTTTAGCTAATCTCGGGATAAAAGATTATACTATTAGACTCTTACACTATGTTTTCCCTTATGATGCATTAACGTAGCTATGATGCATGTGATGTGAGTGTTAGGGATGTTAGACAATGATAGCTACATAGAAAATCATTATGTATGACTGAGCTATGTGATGACAAGTATATGTTATGAATAAGATATGATATTTATGTTATGCTATATGTATAAGCTACGGTGTTCTGTTAGCTCTATCTGTTAGAGCCGTACCATATGGGTCTCCCTCGGGATCATCACATATTTATGCCTGTGTGGCCAACTTTTATGTATGATTTGATGGCATCACTTACAATCCGACTCTTATTTAGGGTGATTGCTTCAGGTTCACCAAGAGCCCGTATGTGTTCGTTTGAGATCACTGGATTGCATGCAATCAGGAGCACAATAGTTATGCGGTATTTTCTTACAGGACTCTAACGAGAAGTTAACAGACACATAGCAGAACTAGTAATGGGTCCCTTATTGAGTACAAATTTATACTCATTCTTTTCTATGTTTAATTTTTCGGGCAAAGATACAGAAATTTATTGTTTGAAGCATTGGCACAGCGACAACTTGCCCAACAGACCCGAACAACTACCGTTTAGACACCGGTTGCAGGTGTTCAGATCCCAGCTGCAGGAGTTCAGGCCTCAGTTGTAGACTAGAACCTACCTGATATGCTTTCAGTAGAAGCCAAACACCTAAAGGATTTCAGTTGTAGACTAGAACCCTTAGAATTTTGATGGATCATTGGCAGACCCCACTAAGGCACAAATGTGGTTGAGTTTGGTGGAGACTATCTTTCGTTACATGAAGTGTTCCAATGACCAAGATGTTCAATGTGCTATGTACTTACTGACTGACAGAGGCAGAGGCTGGTGGGAGTTCACAGGGAGGATGTTGAGTGGAAATATAAACGTTAGATCACCTGAGAGCTGTTTAAGGAGAATTTTTATACCAAATTCTTCTCAGCTACAGTGAGAGACGCCAAATGCCAGGAGTTCCTAAAGCTGGAGTAATGCAATATAATCGTTGAGGAGTATGATAAAAAATTTGACATGTTATCCCGATTTGCACCTGAGCTAGTAAGAACTGAGGCTGAGAGAGCCGACAAATTTGTCAAAGGCCTTAAGTCAGAGATTTAGGGGTTCATTTGAGTCCTTAGACCAGCTAACCAGGCTAATGCACTACACATGACAGTGAATTTGAGTTTGCATAAGAGGTTAGAACTGGCCAAGGCTTCAGAGGAGGGGCCAACCTCAAGACAAAAAAGGAAGGCTGAGCAGCAACCTGTTGACATTACCTTTAGAGATTCGAGTTCAGGTGGCACCTTCCATCGTCACCAACAGGAGGTCAATGAGATAAGAGGTACCACTAGAAAGTTATCAACTTGTCGTACCTGTGGAAAGCATCATTCAAGTCGTTGCATGTCAAAATGATATTAAACAATCTTAATATTCTTGAATATGAGGAAGATGAAGTAGCTTCAAAGAATCTTGCAAAAAATGGTGAAGATGAAGTAGGAGATTTAAACATAAGAATAAATCGTTTAAAAGTATAAGAAAGAAAATCTCAAAGAAGATGTGAAGAAATTTGGAAGAGAAGATGAATAAATCACAAAGAAGAAGAAAGAGAATTGATGAATCGTCCATAATATTAAGGGCAAATTTGGAAATTATGAAAAATATTTTACAAGCTTCGTGGACTTTTTTTTTGGTTACATATGCCATGAATATTTTTTAGTTTTGTTACATTTATGAAAATTATCTTATTAATTAACCTAATTATTTAATACTAATAAAATAATCATGTTATCAAATCTAGATCAATATAATTCAAAATTTTAATATTTAAATCTTATTTAAACATCTCTAAAAACCTCGTTAATTATATAAAATATTATTAACAAAATTAATTCAAACAATCTTGAATTTTCAATATTTAAATATCACTTGTTTCTAAAAAAATTCGTTAATTATATCAAATATTATGAACGAAATTATTCAAACTATTCGACTTTTTTTTTATCACCATGTTCTAAGTTTTGTTACCATAATGATATAGTGGACCTATAGATCATAGATTCCAATGATTCAAGATTAACTGACTAAACTCTTTTAGACCAAGCTAATCAACATTCGTTAACTAATGAGTTATTCCATTAAAGCCTATAATTGCACTCACCTCACTATTGATATATTTATCTCTACCTGATGTAACCATGATTAATAAGTTAACCCTTCACTAGTTGTTCAGAATCTCAACTAGGTCAATTTACCGTTTTATCCTTGAGATTGCTTCTTGTTCCTTAAGTACTCTATTGATTCTCTAATGAACAACTGGTTTAAAGTCCAACCTATAAATTGAATCCCTCTCAAGCCAATGAGAGGGTGTGGGATTCTTTGTTCAAGGTCTAAATTTAATGGATAAGGAATAACCTATCTGCTGACTCTAATGCAGTTAGGAGTGAATTACATCTTGCACCTGATGTCCCCAGTTATCCTGTAAGACTCGCACTGAAACAAAGAAATAAAGAAGAAAATTTTTACTAAGTGTCTTGAAATAGGTGCTTGGGGTACTCTATGCAAGAAGAGTTTGGTGTCTTAGTAAGTTTGTGAGAAAGGATTAAGCGGCAAAACGTTTTGTAAGATGTGTTACTTTGTAATTAAAGTGTTACACAAGAATAAAGATTTGGTGAAAAGAAGTAAGGAAATTTCCCAAATTTCCTAAATGTTCTAATGGGACTCGTGTAGAGACTAACTTAAGCATGATTAAGTTAAACCTTAAGCTTACATGTACACTACTAAGAGTAGAAGCTGGCAAATGAACAAGAGTTTGGGAATGACTAAGCTTGTTAAGGAGTTAGTATAAATACTTGTACTCTTAGTAAATCTAGAGAAGTCATCAACAAAAGATACATAATAGTTTTTACCATCTTTACTTGTAGTATTTTTTAAATTAGCTAGATCAGAGTGAATTAATTCTAATAGTTCAGTAATCCTAGTCACAATTGGGTTGAAAGGTTTCTTAAGTTATTTACTTTCTACACAAATAGGACACTTACCAGTTTCATGCGATTCAGATGCATTAATTAGTCTTAAATCTTTAAGCATCCTAATTGATACAAAGTTCGCATGTCCTAGTCTACCATGTCACAAATCAACAGATTCAACTATGTAGGTCGAATTAGAAACATTTGCATTCATGAAAATAGTATTAAGTACAAATAGACCATTATACAGATACCTCTTACCGATAAATTCTCCATTTTTTGTGAAGACAACTTTTTTACCTTCCAGCATAATTTTAAGACTTATCCAATTCAACAGACTCCCAGATATCAAATTCCTATGTAGGGAAGAGACATACAAAACATTATTCAAAGATAAAGTTTTTCCATAAGTCCATTTCAAAATAACCTTCCTTTTCTCGATTACTTCAACAGTAGTTGAGTTTCCCATGAATACGCATTCTTCATATGCAATGTCCTCGTAGTCATGGATAAGTTCTCAATTGATGCAGAAGTATCTTAAGTCTCCAGTATCGAGAATCTAATCAGTCTTGTTTTCAATCAGGTCGACCTCCACAACAGTAACTATGACATCGTCATCTTATTCAGCAAGATTAGCTTGAGGTGTAGGTTTCTCGTTTGGTCTCCCTTTCCTTTGATTGCATTGGTAGGATTTATGTCCTTCCTTTCCACAAACATAACAGATAAACTTCTTCTTCTTGATTTTTTCCTCAGAGGCCTTAAATTATCCATTTTCTGAGGTTCTACCATTTTTCCTTTTATCCTGCCCGGACTTGTCTTTGTTAACAGTAGAAGATTCGACTAAGTTAGCATTAATATAATTTAAGATTTTTATAGGCTAGCTTATCTTTCAGTCTATTGGCTTCTTTGGTGCGCATGTGGCTAATCAGTTCCTGAAGTTTCAAATCCTTTTTCTTGTGCTTCAAGTGATGTTAGTAGTTGTTCCATGAGGGAGGAAATGTCTCAAGCTACAGAACATTTGTTTGGAGTATTCCATACATCTTCGTTCCTTCAGATAAAACATTTGCCACCAGGTTTTGCACTTATGTATCTGTTCCACAATCGGCTTGTCGTCTGTCATCTAGAACTGCAGCCACTTTCCAACAACATATTTTTTCGCCTAGTGTCAGCTCCATCATAGCGAGACTCCAGAATGATCCAGATATCCTTGGCAGATTTTTTAGCCATGAATAGGTCAAACAATGGATATAACATGTGGTTCAACATATGCTCGTGAACTATCTTATTGTCCATTGCGTACTTCTTAGGATCGACTGTGGATACGTTCTTCACTTGATCAGCGGCAATGATAGATGGTCCTGTGGATGATTCTAGATCAGAAGGTGCTGGACTGATTGCTGGAGAATCAAATGGTGGATGTGAGGTAAGAACATAGTCAACTTCGAGCTTCTTAAAAAAGATTAACAGTTTTTTGGGACCATCGACGGTAGCTTGTTCCATCAAGTGACTGAAGTTTGGACAGATTTGGTAAAACTTTGTTAGATATCTTGCATGACATTGTGGAGAAGTTGCTTTCAGATTGTTGAAATATATGTCAGAATGTCGAACAATAGTTAATTGCTGTGTCATGACGAACCACTGCCCTAAAATCAATTTTGGCCGACTGTGGTGCTAATTATGTTGTCAGTTTCTCTCTTCAAGGTTAACACAGTTTCCCTGTTTTATCGTGCGCTCACTGAAACAAGGAATAGAAACAAGAATTATGTTGTAACTCAGAACTCAGGTAAGTGAAAGTGGGGAAGATGATGAGATTTCAAATGGAAGAGAGATCATTTTCTTGAGTGATGAAACAAATGAAGAATTGGTTTAATTTATATGAGAGGAACTCCAACTGGAAGGCAAAAAAGTAGACGAATGGAAGAGTGTGCAGTACAGAAACCATTTGTCATTCGTTCAAACAAACTGACGGTGGGCAACACGCACGTTGGACAAAATGTTGGACTGGGATGTGACAAAAAAATTATTTGGACAAGTAATAAAAATTATGTCCTTTATTCGCATATAAGTGCGATTACCCGTACCTGCTCATCCAACCGAACTAATGGCAACGACGATGCACGCGTGTGGTGGCAAGTTTGCTATCACCACTAGCACATTTTGTATTCTCATTTCATGTCTTTGGTATCTATACCCACTTACCTCTTCCATAATTATCAATGTGAGACAATGTAATTTAACTTTGCTTATAGATCAAAACTCACGTGTCATTTCTAACATTTTACGTTCTACCTTTTTTATCATGGTTTACTTTTACGCCAACTGTGGTTTTCTAGAAAATAACATCGATATCCCATGAATGATACTTTTCCTCTTAACCTGAAATTGATTTATCTTCTTTGTATATGGTACATGCATGATAACCTACTCAACTAGGCTCTCATATGCACATATCATTAATAGTCCACAACAAGGTCACATATAGGTGAAAGAACTCATCGGTAACGTAATCATAAGTTTGCACACGTCCATAACTCTTTCCATTCTTCAATCAATGACTGCAGGTAAACATCAATTTCCTTTCTAAAAGATCTTAGACGAGGTAAGAGTAAAGACATTAACATGTTGGACTCCTTCATGCATTTCTAAGGTGGTAAATTATAAGGGATAATCACCATATACCACATACTATAAAAAGTACTCATATTCCCAAAAGAATTAAACTCATATGAAGCTAATCCTAAATGAATCTTTTTATAATCTCAAGTGAAATGAGTAAATTCACGATCAAAATGCTTCCACTCTCTACATCAACTAGATGTTGTAACACGTCCTCCATTTCGACTCATTTAAAATGTTCAAAAATGCGTCGACAGTTTGGTTGGGATATCTCCATTTAAAAATCATCGCCCGACGCTCAAATATCAATCATCGGGAGTTATGGATAACTTCTTATGCCTACATACGACATCGAGAGTTAGGGATCTCCTGACGGGAGTAGAATAGCCATTGGGAGTTGTATGATCTCCTGACAATGCAAACATTCGTTGGGAGTTTGATAATCTTTGTTTAAAATACCTTTCATTATTACTTTATTGTTTTAATCTTCGTAACCTAAAATTTTGAACACAAATGAATAATAATTACACAAATTGTATTCATACATTTAAATCAAACTTGTATCATGAAAATTAAAATATCAAAAGTTTCATCTCATAATTGAAATTTTGTAATTCATTACCTAACACATTTGGTTGTGTCGAATACAATAATAATAATAAAAGTAACAAGTAATTTCTCAAGAGTGAAGTAAACAAAATACAAGATTTACCAAGTTTTGAAAATTAAAATAATGTGTATAAAATTCAAAGGCCAAGTGAGTTGTCATCTCCATCCATATGCAAAACTTCATTCTAACCACCTACAATAATACACCAAAAAAAAATCAACTATACAAAATGGAGTCATTTACCATATATTCTTTCTAAGTTAATTAATAGGATTAGAAAATCTTCAATGTGGTTGAAGGTATAGATAAGGTCATTCACTGAAAACTTTTCCTACCTATCTTCGTGAAAAGAATAAATTTATATTCCATAACAAGCAAATATTGTGTTGTTCTTGAACATATTATGTTCATAATTTAGAATCTCTAAGCTTTTCAAACTTGAAAATCCATCTACCTCTGTACAATAATAATTCAAGAAATGCTTATGTTAATTTCAAAAGTGGAAATTTCAATTTACCAATTAATTACTTTAATATACTATAGTGAAGATGAAGCTGTAACAGAACTTTAAGCTATGTTGCTTTGCATTTGTAGTGTCTCATTCAATTAATTGAAAGTTAGATCTAGTTGCCTCAAGTTTTTCGAACGTATGCATTACATCATATAACCCATCTGGTCTTTACTGAGCTTGCCATTAATACCACCGATGACACTGATGCATGTCTTCTTGCTACTGTTCAACTTGGCATGATTGTCCACTTACCTTCGTGTGTTAGATGATGCATTGTCCTCCTTGATCGCATAATAGCACTTCACTTGTCAGTCCTCTCTTTGACCTAACATATAACACCCTTTTGTGTGTCAACATGCTTGTTTGCCATGTCGATGTCGGTGTGTTGATGATTGCATGTCAACATGCTTGATTCTAGAGTCCACTCACAACAAGTTTCATTTCCTGTGAATGATTATCATTTTTTTCCAACAATTGCTAGTCAAGTCAAGTCATCTCCTTGATTTATCAAACTTAGCTTAACAATAACTAACATGACCTTTTTATCTTAAAAGTAGATTGGATTTTCCGTTCACACCTACTCAAAATATTAATAATAATTTTATATTCTTTACATTGAATTGATCTCCAAAATTAAAAATCCTCTCACTTCTTTAATTAACAATTTTTTAGAAAAAATTTATATTCCTCCCATTCAATCAAATTGTCTAATATTAGAAGGAAGGAATAACATTAGAAAAGATATTTTTAAAAAAGAAAAAAGAACAAAATTTTCTCTCTTTGCAAGATTCATCAACAATGATGATGTGTCTTTTTGAACAACTTTTTTGAATCAAGCATATTGTTTTTATAATTGTATTCTAAATGTTCTGTACTATATATTGCAAATTTGTTACACATATTTTTGTATGGTCACGATTTTAATCAATTATATTAACTTTATTTTTTAAGAGGGGAAAAATTATATATGATTAACTTGTGGTACTTTAGCACAAAGCATTGTGATGTACTTTTTTTTGGTTGATTAGCTTTGTCACATTCCATGAGGAGAAGGAATCTATATTAAATAATGATTCTCTTAATATTGAAATTTCCACATTTTAGTTGTGGGGATTCATCCCAATTTGGCTATTAATATATCCATTTTTGTTTTTTATATATATCACAATAATTATAAAAATAACAACTTGATTGATCAATTACTTTAACTTCAGATAATCTGCTTAATTACAAATAAATCTCATCATCAAATATATTACATGTTACTTCAGACATTTTTTTTATATATATTAACTTATACCACATGTGATATACGTAAAATTTATTTATTTTTTGTACCTAATTTTTTTATAAAATATTATAATTAGTGAAATAATCATTTATATTGTTTCATCTCGTAAAAGATAAAATAAGAATTTAGTATTTTTTTTTAAGATATCGTATTTCATGTGTTCTATACTTCTATTATCTAAATCATACTTATAAGCTACACGTTAATACTTAATAATATTACACCAATTCATGTAAACCAACTCCAACTTGGGCATGACTATTGTTTAGCATATGTTCACCATGAGATTATGGTGCTTTCATAATTATGTTCTCGATCGAGGGAAGAGAAGAGAGTTGAATTTATTTATTGAAAAAAGATTAGGAAAAAAAGAAAATATAATAATAAGAAGAAAATTTGTCAAAAATGATAAATTTGATAAAATATAGCAAAAATTTTCTACTGATCGAAAATGATAGAAATTTATTTGTTTCTATTATTGATAGAATCCAAAAGTTTTTTATAGTTTGTAAATATTTTAATTTATTTTACTATATTTAAAAATGTCTCTAATAATAAAATATTATTATTATTATTATTATTATTTTATAAATATAGGATGTCGAACTGCATGCCAAGTTTTGTTTTTCTAAAAAAAGAAACACTTCTTCTCTTTCACGATAAAACCCGACCCGAGCAGCCTTCTCTATCAATGTTTGTCGCTCACAATTGCTAGTTTGAACCGTCGGTCTTTGTCCGTCGTTCTCCATCCAACTATGCTTTCTGTTCAACCTATAGCATTCGCGAGTCGAGCCCCTATGTGAAACGAACAAGCTTTCGCCCCACACCACTTAGTCGTGTATCCTTCCACCCGAGCTGACGCAAGCCAAAGGGCCACCTCTTAGTCGCGCGTCCCTCACCGAGCCAATCTCCTTTTGTTTTTTAGCAAAGTGAAGTCGTGCCTCTTCCTCCCAAGCCAAGCCTATTTTAGTTTTTTTTTTTAACCACTTTTGGTAAGATTTTGATGTGTTTTTCTATGAGTTTTGATATAAACATCAAATGATATTTTTTTTTTTTTTTTTTGCAATTTTGGTTCTAATTGGAATTTTTCCTTGGAGGTTCGATTAGTTAATTTTTGGAAACTTGATTTCTGGAACTTTGTTTACCATGGTTAATTTTATTAATTTAGGTTATTTAAATTTTCCATGCTGTTTAGAGAAACTGTTTAATTTGTGAATTAATTTACCCATCAACAAAGGAACATTATTTTAATTAATCTCTCAAGTAAGAGATTCTACTACTAGACCCTCGAAATTAAATTTAAGAGTGCATGTATTTATTGATTTTACATTGAGAGTATAGCTAAAAATGCATAATGAGATGTTGTAATTGATGACTAATGTATTATGATGACTATGAATGTTTTATGGATTACATGATTATAGATTGTTATGATTGATGCTTGATGTCATATTTATGATAATTGTTACATGTTTTTGGATTGTGCTGTCTGCTAACTTTAGCTGTTAGGTTGGGTATCCCACCTTATACAACTTTATGATTGTGTGCATTTGGTGGGACCACCAGTCTGTTAATCTCTATGTGTGGTCCGACAGGATTACACGTAGCTCGATATGTTGTATGTTCTTTCAGAATTATCAGATTATGAATGTTCCTACGAGATCATCAAATCAGGTGTGTTCCATCAAACACGTGATATATTATTATTTTATGATACCCCTAACGGAAAGTTAACAGATTACCTAATGAGACCAATAGTGAGTCTCTTACTGTGTATATTTTTATACTCACCATTTTTCTATATTTAATATTTCAAGCAAACGGTAAAGAAAATGGGAAGCTGGCAAGCAACAAGAAGGACCCGTGACATGTCATATAAGACTCAGCTTTACTTTCGCTTTTTATTTATTTGTTTTCAGTCTTTTTGATTTTAAACATTTTAATTATTTTTTAAACTTGTATTTTCTTTAAAATATGTTAGAACCAGCTCGAGCTTGTTTTCATGGTATTTTTATGGATTTCGTCAAATTATGTTTCATGAACAATTGTTGAAAGTTTTTTTTATCAAAGATTTAGGGGTCGTTTGGGGGAGGGAAAGAGTTATAGGAAAAATGGATTATGATAATCCTATATTATGATAATATATGTTTGGGGGAAGGATTATAATAGGTAGTGTTATGATAATATTTTTTTGGGGCAAGGATTATGTGAGAAGTATTATGAAGATTATTTTTTATTGTTATTTTTTAAAATTGATATTATAAATCCAATACACAAATATTCGTATATTTAATTTACCAAATTGTCGTATTTTCATAAAACAAGTTCTATTATTTTTCTTAAATACAATGTTCATTTTCAACGTTTTTTATGCAAGCGTTTTGTGCTAATAAATTATCGATATTTTTTTAAATTCGTATTTTAACTCCAATACACAAATTATATACATTTAATTTACCAAATCATCCTAGTTTTTGTAAAACAATTTCTAGTAATTTCTTAAAATTCGACGTCCATTTTTAACCCTTTTTAATGTTGGATCGTTACGTGCGAATAAATTATATATATATTTTTAATTGATATTTTAAATGCAATACACAAATTGTGTATATTTAACAATTAATTTAAACCAATGACTGACACTATAATTTCATTCAAACGAAACAATATTTATTTATTATTATTATTTTTTAAAATTCATATTCTAACTTCAATACGCAAATTAAGTATATTTAATTTACCAAATCATTCTAGTTTTCATAAAACAGTTTGTAGTAATTTCTTTAAATACGACATCCATTTTCAACCTTTTTTACGTAATCGTTATGTGCGATTAAATTATTAATTTTTTTAAAATTCACATTCTAAATCCAATACATAAATTTCATATATTTAATTTATCAAATCGTCCTAGTTTTCGTAATGCAGAAACGAAGAAAAAAACGAATCAAACGATGTAATCATAGCAAATTACCTAATTCAAGAGTAAAAGAAAAAATGAAAATTTTAAACTCATAATTGTACTAAATTCATAACTTAAAAACAAGTTTTGTTTTTTAAATAAAAAGATTAAAATTAACAAAATTCATAATGGTAGAAATTATAAATGAGAAAAAAAAATAGATTAAATAATATTTAAACTTAAATAGGTTAATTTAAAACAAGAAAGGGTTAAGGAGGATTGAGGAAGGATTAAGGTAGGTTGGGGTAAGGTTGAGAAAGTTAAAGAGGTTTATGATAACCCTTTCTCCAAACCAAGAAAAAGTTATATAACCCTTTCCCCCATAATAATTTCTCTCCCCCAAAACAGATTTTTAGTTTTCATTTCTTCAAGAAACTTTCAAAATTGTTGGGTAATAACTTTTATTATATTTTTAAGTAATGACGTTAGTTTAGTATAAAAAGTTGAGTCGTGTATATCTATACGAGCCCTTATTTTTCTACTATATAATAATTGAGTGCAACCTAGGAATAGAAAATAATGAGGGGTTCCATAAAATATACAAATTACATATTTTTATATATTAGTAATTTTTAAAAACTACAACAACCATGCAATGAAGATCGGTTCAACTTTTGATCTTTATGGTGGAAGCTCATTCCATTTTCATGAAACAATTATTTATTTGTTATTACAATAATGATTAAAAAAAACTGTTTTTTAAGTAAATGATAAATATGTTGGAAAAAAACAATTGTTGATCATAGTTGTGCCGTGTCGAAACACTGCCCTGAAAGAAAAATTCGGCGCGATCTCGGTGCTAAATCGCTTATGCCGATTGCTCTCCAAGGTTAACACAACCTTCCCAACTCATGTGTGCACTCGCTTGAGTTAGGAATGGAATCAGAAGAAAAATAATTGCTCAGAGAGACAGAGGAAGCCATATCGTTTGGGAAGGAATAGAGTTTTTGTCAGAAGAATAACTGAATCCCTGAAAAAACCCTCTTTGACTATATATATATA
>JBBPDI010000029.1:17589935-17604504 GCA_037974545.1 Cucumis variabilis | reverse complement strand
CCAATATTGTTCAATGTATTATATACTTTTTACTCTTTATAACATAAGCTTTATTTTGGTAATTAAATGATATGTGGATTAGGAATAATTAATTAGAGTATTATTTTTTGAAGTAGTCCCATGCAAAGACAAAGGATATGGAATTTTGGTTGGGGCCACAAATTTCACTCCTGAATTATATGCTTTATTCTACTTAGGACCATTCAGGATAAAAGTGAGTATGGAAATTAATTACATTAAAAAAAAAGGAAGAAGAAGAAGAAAAAAAAAAAATTGAAGACATTCAAACACAAAATAGTGTGTTTTCATATTTTGTAGTAGGGAAAAAGAAAGTCAATCATCCTCATCTTTGAACATAATTGAGGGTAGGAATCTCTGCATTACTTTATTTCTCTTGTTTTACTTAACTATACTTATCCATAATTTTGATTCTCAGTCAAAACTATACCTTACCCATTTTTTTTACTTTTTTTTATGTATATGTATCCTGACTAGTTCTCTAAAATTGAAGGACA
This sequence comes from Cucumis variabilis, assembly GCA_037974545.1. Taxonomy (NCBI): domain Eukaryota; kingdom Viridiplantae; phylum Streptophyta; class Magnoliopsida; order Cucurbitales; family Cucurbitaceae; genus Cucumis; species Cucumis variabilis. The sequence continues at coordinate 17,603,989 of JBBPDI010000029.1, read as the reverse complement.
TCAATGTTATATTTCATTTGTTTTTTACTAGAAATTTTAAAGCAAATCCAAAATGATTTCAAATCCACTCAAATAGTCTGATTTCACATCATTTAAATTATATAATTGATTTCATCATTTTCTAATTTTTAATTAACAAATTTGTAGATAAAAGGCTAATATTATTAAATTCTTAACTTTCTTTTCATACATGTGTTTTAAATACATCCAAGATTGAATCCAAACAAAGTAAATCATTTATCGAATTTCAAATCCATAAAATTTAAAACTTTTGGAATTCAAATGAACAGTAAGAAAAACATTAAAGTCTAATCTCAACAACATTTTACGATATTGTTCAATCATAAAGTTTTAAGTTAAAAATTCTTCTTAAAAATATTTAAATTCTTTATCTTATGTGTATAGTGGATGTAAATGATACATACAAATTGGTGCATCTTTGATCTTCTAATGCACCAAAGTACTACTATTTTATTAATGATGTGAGTACTTTAGTATGTTTAAATTTAAATCGATATGAATGTTAATATTTCTTTTTTAAATTACAGAAATTATAAAATGTATATACAATAATGTATGTAGGGATAAACAAGATCTAGGGAGATTAACAACCAAAGCAATTCAAATTATTGGTTTAGTTTAATACTTTAATATACTTAATATTAGAAAAATTATAAACAAAAAAATACAAAAATTTTATATTTTATTAATTTTATTAATATTAGCCAACTTCTTAATCTCCAATACCAAGGTTTGAAGCTATTGACAACTTGAATAACTTTCAATAAGTAATAGGATTTAGGTTATCTAAGGATGTGTTTGATATATAAGTGTTTAATTTAAAAAGTAAATTATTTTGAGAAAAATTAAAGTGTTTAGCAACCACTCGACATAGTTTATGAAGTATAATTTAAATTATTTTTTAAAAACATTTTTTTCAAGTTAATCCAAAAAATCACTGAGTGATCTTCCTATTCAAATTAATATCATAACTATTATCAATTGTTTTACCTAAAAAAGAACTATGGTTCATTGCTACCTTCCATAGTTTTTTTTTTTCTTTTTTAACATTTCTACTTAATTCAATATTCTTAAACTATCAATCTCAAAAAAAAATTTAAGAGAGTCATTATTATTCCAACATAACTTTATTCTGTAAACTTTTTTTTAATCATATGTGAGGTAAGAGAATTTGAATTTTTTAACCTTAAGAGTTATGTAATAACCGAACAAACATTATATCAATTGAATTAGTGTCATTACGACATTTTGTAAACTAGCCTGTAGGTATTACATTTAAGATGTGGATGTCACATCTTAGATGAGTTCTTTGTCCATCTCTTTCATATAAAACGTTAGGCAAAAGAGATGAGTGAACCTAAATGTTGAGTGACATTTTGTCTTGTCGATTTTTCTTTTTTCTTTTTTAATTTTGGTAAACATTTTTTTAAAAAATATATAAAAATAATTGAAGAGAGAGATGGAGAGTTAACAGTGAGAAGAGACAAAATAGATGAGGTCATAAAAGAAATAAAATGTTAAAAGAACTTTTTTTTTAAAAAAAAAAGGGAATGAATAAAGTAAAATTTGATAATAAAAAGAAAAAAAAGACCAAATAAGAATGAATTTATTTACCAAAGAAAATAGACAAGGAAGCATTAAATTGTGAAACTGAATGGGAAAGAAAGGCATCTAAAATTGATGAATTTTCTATTTTCAAAAAATAAGACCAAATAATTACTATTTATTATTCTTTGATTAATAGAGTTGGAATTGGTGTGGGTCCCTATAACCAACCTCTTACCTTCGGATGTGGGAAACTAAATTAATTTATTTAATTTTATAAAAGCTTTAAACTGTATAAATAAATAAAACTCTCAATTTTATGCATATAATGTTTTGCAATTTCTTTGTTCGTATCAAATCTAATTACTTTAATATCTATCTGTCTCACTCAATTTAAAACCTACTTACCAAATAATCCCCCTCACTTAATGTAACTTATATATCTCCTCCCCTCATGTTACCCAATATTAGAAACAAACAAACATACATACATAGACCACTTTACTTGACAAACCATAGAAAAAATTATTTTCAATCAAATTTCAAAATGGGTTGCAAATCTAAATCTAAATCAAATCAAAACATTAGTATTTAGAATTTAAATCTAAAATATTAGTTATTTATAATTATACGTATTGATTGATTGATTAATGAGAGTGTTCAAGGGCTCCATTTGACATCGGTCATTCCTTTTTACGACATTCACTAATTCATAATTTAATTTAAAATTTATATTGGGACTCGAACGTTTTTTAGATGCCTTCACTAACCAATTAAGGAATAAGTGTTCTTCTTTATGTGGAACCTACTTTAATGGAAACTTGATGAGTTTATCTATCCACACGTCTTGTCTTTTTTTTTTTTTTTTAAGCAAAAGTTATTCTACGTATTGTTTTGTAGAAATATCTTCAATTTACTATCTGACACTACAAACAACCAATTTCTAGTTGTGGGATTCACTTTTCTTTTACTTTTTTTTTATATTCCTTTGTTTGGTGATTTGATAACATTCTTAACGAAAATCAAGATAGTAGGTAAATAAAATATCAATTGCCTTTTTAAAATTTGATAGTTTAGCTAAAACTTAAAAAGGTTTATAAGGAGGAGGAAAAATAAAACTTGTTTTGTTGGCTGTTCTGAGTAGATGTCCCTAACAAACAAAGAGGGTTAAACGGTCATTTCCATCTTCATTCCCTTGATGAACTCTACATGGGTTGGGCTCTTCTACTTCTAAATTGGGTTTATATAATTGAGGCCCAAATTAACTTTTGAAATGTTTTGGGCTTCATATCCAAAAATGAATTTAGGAAAGAAAAGTAAAGATGCTTGTAGCTGCTGCCATAGGCCCAACCAACCTTCCTATTTTAAATTCTTTTATTTTTCATAAAAATAAATAAAGCTACCAATTTGGTTCTTGACTTTCCAGAATTGTCTCAATAATTTGTTGTTGTAATTAACTTAGTTGACTGATTAAAGATTAAGTGACATAATGTCACAATTAAAATGTGCTAAGTGAACTAATATAGGGTTGTTGGAATTTTTTAGGGAATTACTCTCATTCAACCCTAAACGCATTTTGTTAGCCTTCCCCCCTACAAAAGAATTAAAATGATCGTGTACCATGCGTGTAGCCAATTTAACGCGTACTAACTGGAGTAATTTTTGTATTTTACATTTTAAGCCTGTGGGTTTTTTTCATTTTTAAAATTGTTTTATACGGTATAAATATTTTCGATTTGTTATATTTTTTAAAAAAACTAAAAAAAGAAAAAAAAACTCATTTTATTTATGAAAGTACAAACTTATTAATACTTTAAATCATTTGTGATCAAACTTTTACAAAACTAATAATTTATTCACTAAATTTTAGTTGGTAACTATTTAGTGGTTATACTTTCAATTATGTAACAATTTAGTTTAGAAAATTTAATTGATAATAATTTAGTCTTTGACGTTTTTTTTATTATTATTATTTTTACAATTTATTTACGTTTCATGGAAAATTTCACAACCTAAGTGTTGCAAGTTATGACTAGCCTCTTTGATTTATAAATAAACTTGATTTTCGATCAATTTATTATCTAAATGTGTAAAACGTTCGTCGAATCTTAATAATATTTTTTACCATAAAACTAAATTGTTATAAATTGAAAGTGTATGAATTAAATTGTTATAAATAGTTAATTTAATGTTGGTTTTATGTTCAGGGACTTAGTGTTGGTTTTATGTTCTAAAACTTATAAATAGTTAATTTAATTCACTAACTGTTATTATTGTAATTTTCAGTAAGTGTTATTTTTTATAGTTTTTTCTTAATAATGTAAATTCAATAAACTAACATCTTAAGTTATCTTATGAGTCTTGAACTGTATGTGGAGACACAGGAATCAAATTAAGATCAAGATACAACTTAAAGAGTATATAGTATAAGAATAAAGTTGAGTACCTTATATTCTAGTAACACTACGGATACGACCTACTTTATATTTGATACAAACACAATGATAAACATGTTCATGTAGCTGACATACGAGTGAAGGTATTCTACGCAATAAGTTTGCATAAGACTGAATCACAAAATAGACTAGTTAAGTTTCTATTTTAATAGGATTACCTAACCAACTTAGTTTTAATCCTAAGTATATTATGAACTTCTATTCGTGAGGAATTATCATTTATTTTGTACAGGTGAGAGTGTCCAAATTGTCGACTCCATAAACCTAACATTTTAGGAACAAGACCGTGTGACGAGGTGAAAACATAATCACATAAGGTAGATTTTTTCCTTTCCTACTTTAGAGTAAATAGATTAGTGTTCTTTAAATTGTGTCTTAGGGACTTAAACAAAGCACCCTACCCATTACAACGAACTATAGATTTCTCGACGCACAAAATCATCGAAATATGTACAAAAATGCATCAGAAAAGGAACTTCCAACGCATAATTGCGCGTCGGGAGAAATGAGTTGGGAGAGGATCTCCCAACACATAAAATGTAGCGTTGAGAGAAGTAGAAGATCTTTTGATGCATCAGAAACTCCCGACGCTACATTTTATGTGTCGAGAGATCCTTTATTTTTTCTTTAAAAAATACCTGCATGTTGAAATTTCTCCAGCACTCACCCAAAACTCCCATCTTATTTCTCGAGTTTTTTTCACTACTCTACATCTATCTTACTTGAGAAGTTTGATGGTTAAAAAGTTAAAAGCAGGTTCTACTAATCTCTTATTCTTTTCCAGAAAACCTTCCTTTCCTTTAAAAAATAAATCAAACATCAAGAAAGTAAAAAAATTACACAGAGATCACACACAACGAAACACGTTAACAAATACAAATGTAAAAGAAAAAAACGTTCCAAAAGGAGTAAAACTGGTGAAACCAAAGAGGTTTACATTCAAATTACCTCAAACAATACCATGGAGTAAGAGACAAAGACGAAGACACGGAGGGAGTGGCGATAGCAAGTAGAGCGGCCGCTGAGAGCGATGGTTTATATCTGGTGACGGCGAGCAAAGCAACCCTAGCACCTCTCTTCATAAACTTGTCCCATTTCCCTTCTTTGCAAATTGTGAAGAGATGAGGGTTTATTAAAGGCTAACTCCCGACACATTACTTACTGCGTAGGGAGTGAGTCGAGAACTCACGATGCATATAGTAATGCATCAGGAGTTCTCTTAGTGGCACCAAAACAACGTCAAAAACGATGCATATAGTAATCCAATGGTTTAAAACGACGTTAAAAGATCCATAATTTTTTGTACTGACCCTCTCAGTGGCACCAAAGAGATTTTTAGTTATTAGTTGAACCATAAACATGTTATTCACTAAAGGAATACTGGTATTTAAAAACTAAGTAACCAAGGGGTAAAACAATAATTTGATCCAGTTGGTGTTACGAACATTCATGAATTGACTAACTTGTTATTGGTCTATAGTTGTGGACACAAAAATGTATCTACGATGAGAAGAATTCAATTGTGAGTTATTAATATACACAATTTAAGAATATTAATTAATGTGATTAATGAATGTAATTAATATTAATCTCATATCAACTTAGTTTTTGATTTGTAGATTCATTAAGTTTTCTTCTTAGCTCGTAAAAATAATGAGTTCAATATATATCAGATGGGATTTGAATTATTCAAAAATTCACTTAAAAAAATAATAGAGGATACATTACACAATATAAAGTTTATATTAATTTAGTTAAATTTTATAATAAATTTTTTCTTTTAGATTTTATTGAAAATTAATTTATGAAAAAATAAAATATTTGAATAAATTTAAATATTAATTTAGTGTAAATTAAATTTATTTTAAAACAGGTTAACCTTTAATGCATAAAAGTACACTTTAATTCAATTATAGAATAAATTAAATATATGGTAATTAATTAATTTTCGAATAAATTTTAATAAAACATTCACCGATTTTCGCAATAATCGCCTGTTCCACACCTGTGGTTATGTTGGAGGTGTTTGTTTAAATACGATTTAAATGGAAGCTATTAAGGAAAATGGATTTAATGTAATTATTAAATTAAAAAATTTAATAATTTTTATTTTATTTTATTTAATTAATTATATTAATGATATTTATTTTGGATTTTTTTTTTCAAAAATCGAACAAAGAATCAAAATATTTACATCGTATACAATAATTTCGAAAACAGAAAAAGTCAGGTTCATAATAGAAAATTTCAAAAATGTCCCGATTAATTGACTTTCTGGATGTAATATATTTGGTACACGATCGTTTAAATTTGAACAATTAAATCTAAACGATTTTTTTAAAGATTCAATCAAATATAAACGATTTTTTTAAAAGATTCTTTGCTAAACGATCGTTTAAATTTGACAATTTGATCGTTTAAATTTGAAAAGCCAAATAAATATTTTTTAAAAGATTATTTGGTGTTTAAATTTGGCTATACACGGTCGTTTAGATTTGACTATTCAACATTCGAACGATTTTTTTCACAGTTTTTATATTCGTTGCACGATCTAAACAACCAAATAACAATTTAAAAAATTTTAAAAAGATATTGTATATTTGGTACACGATCTTGAACCAAATAACGATTTGAAAAAAAATAAAAGAAAAATTGAAGAAGAAAAAAATAGTAGAAGATGAGAAGAAAGACGATGAAAAGAAAGAATACCGTCGAAGATCATAAAGAAGAAATAATAGAAAAAAAAGGAATCGAAATTGAAAAATTATTATAAATCAGTAAAGGCAAATATGAAATTCTAAAAAAATAATCAGTCTTAATGAACTTGTTTTATGAGGCGTAAATATCTTTTGGGTTGGTTCTGTTTATGAAAATTAACCTATCTATTTTATTAGATTAATTAATTTAATAACTTTTATTTTATTAAATTAATTATTTTATTTTATTCAATTAAACATGGGAAGAAAGAGTTATTGACACATGGTTTAATCTCACATTCTCCTATCCTCTCTCTCCATCTCCGTAACCTTTTTTGTTTATTGAGTTTTGTAAGTGTTCAAAAAACAATTTCTCTAAAACTTTCTCAAACAAAATTTGAAAATACTCAAATGATAAGGAGGTAGTCTCCTAGTGGTGTTTCAACAACAAATTTAGTGATTTATTGGATTAAGAGATGTAAAAGACAGTAAATTTGTAATCCTCTGTATTTTTTTTCATGTATAGAAAACATGCTTAGCTCTATTGAATTTTACAGTTGGTTTGTTTCTCTGTATTGCTAATATGTATAATGTTTCAATTAAATTTGAGTTTATAGTTATGTAATGTCTTCTATTGCTAAAGGCTTTTATATCTTCATCAAGTTGTTACTTTCATGAAAGTTGAGAAACAAAAAGTGTACGGTGAAATAATATTGTTACAAATTGTAAGTACAGTAATTACATTGTTACAAAATTTAGTATTGTAAACAAAAGCTTAGATGTTAAAATAAACTTCGTTCAATGGTACTTGACATGTCTTTTTGATTGTTGGAGTAAGAGGTTGTATCGTAATTGTAGGATTGATATGTTTTAAAAAATCTAAAATGGATAGGGAAGGGGAAAGTTTTGTAAGTAGAAGGAGTTTTTTAGGGAAACGGTCCTACAAATGTGAAGGTATAAATGCAAGCACATGGGATTGCCGTTGGCCTTCAACCGAGAGGGCTTTCCTTGTCTTTGTGGTTCCAATTTGAAGTGAATCAAATCTCACTCAACCCCTTCCTTCTTCCTCTTCCCAAATGGAATGGCCTCATATTCCTTTCATCCTAAGGCCACTTTCATCTTTCTTTTTTTTCTCTCTTTCAAGTGGACTTTTCTTTTTGGATAAATGTTATTGTTTTTAGTTTTTAGTTTTCCTCACATCCCCTTTTTGTGGATATCTTTTTTCTTCCTACTTCCATCACTATATTTTCCTCCATCCACCCACATTTAAGTTCCTATTCCTTTTTCATTTCTTTTGTGACAACATCATATATTTGGAACTTTTTTAAACAATAGTTCCAAATATTCATGTATGGTTATGGAATCATAAAAAGTCATATAATCACTTGTTGTCAATCCAAGACTCACTAAAAAAAAGTTCGAAAGTTAAAATGTTTAGTTTACACAATTCTCCCCCTTTATTTTAAAATCTATCGGAAATGAATTTCTCTTTATAATTTTTACTTTATATATTCTTTTTAATTATGTCAAGGATTGTCTGGAGTAAGATCCAAAGTCCAAAAACGAGCCTAAATCCATAGGATAATGAAAAAAGGATTAAGGGAGTAGAACTTCTCAAAATGAAAAGTCCATAGGCAAATTACTGATGATTATATACTAATCGAGAAATAACCGAGCTAACTCTAGATTGGTAGCTTAATTATAAACTCTTGACATCACATCACACTAATATGAAAATCTCTTATGCAAGTCAACTAAGAACATCTCAAAACTCAAAAAATCAAGACCACCAAACACCCACAACCAATCCCAACTTGGACAATATTTGATGCCTATGTATGCCCTTATAATAAGGCATAAGTTTTTAATTTGCTCATTTACCAATTAGCTATATATATAGTTAATATTAAGTTATTTAATTTTTGAAAAATTAATTTTTTTGTCGTTTTGATATACTCTGTGTAAATCCGAAGAGTAGAAAAAAGATATAATTCCAATTTAAAGTAAAATTAAATTGAAAGTTAGAGGTAGATAGGATAGATGATTCAAAAGAAAAGGCTCATCATTTCTTAATATCATCTCTAATTCCATACAGTTTTCTAACAATGACAATAATGAACTTATGAGATAAGAAAAGCCAATATTTTTTACTCCATAAGCACATCACATGCAATATGTTTGCCCAAATCAAAGTATAATTTATCTAATTTCATTTCACTTTAAAATATTATTATTTGATTTGTTTTTAATAATTTTTGGTTTTATTAATTGAAAAAAGCAGTAAAAAAAAAAAAACAAAAACAAAAAGACACTTTGGCAAATAGGTTGGTGTGTGTGTTTATCACATATAAATTGTCTTCATGTCTCCCCCACATTTATATTGCTATATATAATGATATGATATGATGAGTATTTATTTTTCATAAAGAAATGATGAAAAATCATGCATGCATGCATGCACTTTCTTCCATGCACAAACAGACACATTTTTAGAAGATTTTGCTCAATCAAATGATTTTCTTCTCACATGCATTTTGATTTCTTTCTTACACAAAATCATAATAATTGATTTCTCTTCTTCCAAATTAAATTTATTTCTTCTCCTCATTCTTGTATATATATTTATGCTACCTACCTTGGTTCTTTCTTTCTTTTATATCATCTATTCATTTCAATATGCTAAAATTGACTAACGTATATCATGACACGTGAAGAATAAACATTGGACGTATCCATCAAAAAATTAAATACTGTGGTCTGAGAAAATGTTTTCAAACATATTGGAAGTAGTATGTATTAACTTTACACAAACTGGGTTTTAATTAAATACTATTTTAATATTTTTGTTTGTTTGGTATGTTTTGGATCTCAATTTGATTTTAGTCTTTTAAGTTTCAAAATATTACAAAACTTGTCACAATTAATTTATCTTTAGAATTTGAGATTTGATCGATTCCATTTTAATTATTTACTCTTTCAACTTTTTGATTTTTCATTCAACGCACCCTTTTAATATTTGGTGTAATGTTAAAGAAAAATAATGAAACTTAATCCATTTTAATTGTTTTACCTTAGTTAATACTAAAAATAAAAAATTAATATTTAATGAAAAATCGTGCAAGTAAATTAAAACAAAATTCAAATTTAAAACGTCAAATTATACCATACTAAATTGAAATTAAACTTTGAAAGATTAAAAGTGTAACCTTTTGAAACCTAAAAATCAAATAAAAACTAGATCCTAAATCGGTATTCAACAAAATGTAGATTAATTTTTTTCTACAAAAATCACAACATTATTTCTTCTATAAATAACAGTAACTAAAAAGTCTTGTATGGATTTAAGTTGACTAAATGTTGTGAATGTGAATATGTGTATAGTTGAAATGTACCCAAAAAAAATTTTACACAAACAACTTATCAACAAAAACGACTCTTTTAAGTCTAAATAATAGAATTGGTGCAATAAAGAAATGAATTTTAACAAAAAAAAAAAGAAGAAGAAAACAAAATTGGGTCCAAATGAATAGATGATGATTCCGCGAAAATTGTGTGTTAAAACTAATTAATCTCAAGTATTATCGGTTAGAGCTTAATTTATATTGGAGGCATTATTTTAAATCAATGGCGGTCCAATTTCTTTCAACCCAAATAGATAAAAACCCCTTTTCTTAAATTAATATTTTTTTTTATAAAAAAAAAGTCTCTGAAATTAAAAAGGAAAGAGAAAGAAAAAAATGTGGCAGGGGAAAACCTAGAAGAGAAAAAAGGTTTGGTGTTTTTGTTTGTTTTTTCTTTTTATAATAAATAAAAAAGTGAATTGCTGATGTTCATGGGGATATATATATATTTTTTTTATATAAAAGAAAAAAAGAAAGTGAAAATAAAAGAAAAGTCGGTGTCTGACACAAAAAAATAAATATTTGGATTTGTGTTAGAAATAGAGGCGCAAACATCGGCCCTTCCATGTGCTCTCTAACATGGTAGACCCCATTTTTTTCTTTTTGATTTCAAATCTCTCTTAAATTATAAATCCATAACAATCAAACTTCATTTGTTATTTAATGCCATCTTTTGTTTTTGAACGCCCCGTTTTAATATTCTTCTGTTTTCTTGGATTGGATAATTTCATTATATATGGACGGTTTTGTTTTATAAATCAAACTCTTTCTGTGCTTATATATATGTGTGTATAAGTTCGTGTATTTCTTTTTGGTTTATTTATAAATTTATTGAGATTGAAATGGGTTGGAGTTATGTGATACAGAAATCAATTTATGAACACATTCTATATATATTAAGATTCCCATATCTTTTTCTTTTCCTTTTTGTTTGTTTGGATTTAATGGCTTCTTTTGAGACAATCTTGTTACTTACTTTTACTTCACAATCCCAACTTGTCTTGTCCCCCACCCCCTTCCTTTACTTTTCTTTTGGGACCTTCAATTACACACACCCTTCTCATTTTACTATCCAAAAATTATCTATTTCAATGGCTGATAAGTGATAGTGGCAATGTATTGAGGGATCAATCTTACTTTTCTTGTCAACTTTACCATCATGGGTTATTTATTCCATGTAACTCACTATTAACAAAAATCAAACATTACCTTTTTCTTTTTCTTGTCCCAAACATTCCGTTAGTTCCTATATTTTTATAAAACTAACAAATTAGTCCATGCAACGATTTGGTCATTTTATTTTTAAATTTGTAATAGCTTAATACTTTGTTACTCACAGCTATTTGTGTTTTGAAATATATATTAAATAAATGAATAAAGTTGAGACTTGGCACCACCTATCATTTTTTTAAAACTAGAAAGAAAGTCAAATTTTGTTATTTCGAAAGTATATGGCTAATCACCAAAAGTCAATTTATAAAATAGTGAACACCTTGAATTGGAGTCAAAATTCATCGATTTAATTAGGTTTTAGGTTCAATTGATTTGAGTGTTACTGTAATTTTATGTTTGATCAATTTTATATAATACTATAACCAAATACTTTAATTGTGAAAATTAAAGTTAATATGAAGTCAAACATAGTTAAACTCCATTATTCTTGAGAGTTGAACTAGTCTATTACAATATTAATATCAACAATAAATAACGTTTCAACTGATTTTCTGTCTTCTTAGTAATAATTATTTTTTTTTTCTTAATTAATTCGTTTAACACTTTAATCGAGAGATACTCTTTTTCTCAATCTACCAAAATTTGTAAGAACGTTTAAATAATGAAAGGTAGATCGATCTTCAGATTTGGATCCAACAATAACAATTTTCTATTTCAACACTTTACTTTACAAATTAAATTAGCACTATTTGAATAATTTGTTTCTTACAAGTTGTGTGTTTGTTCATTTAATTAATTACTATTAATATAAATGTGTACTTAAAAACTCAATTTCATGTCATATACTAACATTACATATTAATCATAAACTACTAAATTTTAATTAATTGGCTTTCACGACAATCAAAATATGCAAAAGTGTACAAATCTGGAGTTTCGATCTCTAAAATGGCTCAAACTTATTAGAATTATTAATTCAGTATGTTATTTTAGTGCATATGAAAAAAGTCAAACAAAAAGGCAAACAGTTAAAAGAGAATTTGAGAGCGTATGCATACAGGGGTCAATTGCACTGAGTTCATGTTGGCAAATTCTATATCAATTACTACTTGAAAGATGATATGATATTAAATTTACTTTCAATCATTCATCAACTTGGCTTCAAATTTTTTTAGACAAGTAAAAGTACTTATAAAATAACCTGTTCAGATTTTTGTGAAAAGATTTATTTAGAATTCTTTTATATAGAAAGATATTGTTGAGATTCAAATAATTGATTTGCTTGTAATTTAGAAATTTGGATGTGTATCTTTTATTGAATAATTTCAAGAAGATACACACGTAAATATATATATACATCTACAAGAATATATATATATATACAAATGTGATTGTCGATTTTTTTTAAGAACGACGAGACTGCACTTTATCGAAACAAATTTAGACTTATTTAGCAGTTCTATTGAAGGTATGATTGTTGCCCTTTGATCTATGAATTTACATTGAAGATAGTCGATGTATATGATGAAACGTGAGTGATAAGAAATATGAATGAAGACCACGTGATCGAGAAATCCACTAATTGAAGGGAAGCCTGAACTTGTCTTCGAAGAAAATTGCTATTATCTTTATAAGGAGTCTGAGTTTATTTTTAGGTTGTGGTGATAACTTATTAAAGTAGGTTTAGTGTTTTAAGTTACAAACTTTTGAATCTGAATAATATTTCTTATCTAACCAAAAGAGTTTGCCAAAACGTAGGTCGTATTTGTCAAATTGGGTTACCAAAGTCTTCTGCTTAACTATTTCTGCAATGAATAACTTTAGATATAACAAATAACCTTAATTTGTCATAATTTTTTTTTTTGGCAAATTAGATTATTCACACATCTTTAAAATATTGAACTTTTTTATTTTCCTAAAACCATATGCAATTTTTTAGAAAACACTAATTTTTTTTATCATTTGAAATTAATATTTATTTTATATATCTATTTTAAACAATTATTTAATAATTATGAATTATAAAAAAAAAAAAAGAAGTAACATTTAGGTTCCTCTTGGTTATTATATGTTCCCAGTGAGAATTGAATATTTATTTTTATTTTGCAAACATATAGCTAACTTGTTTGAATGATAAAACTCAATTTTTTTTTATCAAACACCATTACACTTCATACTACAAATTAATTTAAGCAAGATTGGAAGCAATTATTTTAAAAGCTACAACAATTTTAATTCATGTAGATTTTGAAATCATGATAGAACAATGACAGAATAAAGTAATATGTCCAAAAAAAAATCGGACTTAGTTGACCTTAACCCCAACTGAGGTCATGCTTCAACCCTAGCATGTTAAGTATGTTGGTGAGAAAATTAAAGCTTAAAAATGACATAATTAGGAGAGACATGGATCGACCAAGTAAGTAGACTAATTTGAGTCTTAAACTCTGTTTATTTGTTATGAAGTTAATTAATGATTTAACGTGATATATATTAATTCAAGTAGGTAAAGTAGTAGTAGTAGTAGAATAGAATATATTAGAGAAACATTGTAAAGAAAAAAAAAAAAGGTTAAGATAGAGGAAAAGGAGAAGGGGATTAGGGCGGCAAAGGAGAGGAGAAGAGGGAAATGAATCCAATTCAGGGGCGTTTGTTTGTTATGGTAAATATATAGAAGAGAAGCGGAAATTCAGGTATATCCTAACGGCACAGATTCCTAACTACCGTTTACCAACGAACAAAATACCAGCCACGTGGAAATG
>JBBPDI010000029.1:17556219-17578407 GCA_037974545.1 Cucumis variabilis | reverse complement strand
ATTTCATGATACTGTATTATTTTAATGGAAACCTTACAGTTGTTCTATGGGTATTTTATTGTTTTAGTTATTTTCAACTTAGACTTCCAATATATATATATCCAAACAAAACATCAACTCTCCTTGTATTAGTATAAAAACAAAAAAAAAAAAAAAAAAAAAAGAAGAAGAAGAAGAAACATTCTAAGGGGCGAAAGGATTTTTTTTTAAGATTACTACTTAAAAAGAGAGTTTTAACGAATTGCATGTCTCAAATTCATTAAAAATACCAAAAGTTCTTTTCATCAAATTGCAAAATTGCATGTCTCAAATTTATTATGGCTTAACATCTCACAATCCACTCTCTCTAGTGGATTTTTTGTTTTCATCAAATGGCAACAGCTATCCCACTAGAATTAGTAGGATTATCCAGCAAAATGTTGGGTTTTTCCAATAATTTAGGTCAAAGGACAAAATGGCCATTTGGTCCAACTTTGACTTTTCATACCAAAAGTCATCATTTTGACTTTTTACAATTTTATTTATCTTGACTGATTTTGACCTCCCAAACATGAATCCGCATTCATTCTCTCCAAATTCAAATTACATTTGAATATATCTACGGTCAAAGTTTGACTTTTCAAAGTCAAAAGTCACTATTTTGACTTTTTACAACTTTGACTATTTCTATCATTTTTTAGCTTCTGAGTATGAATCCGCATTCACATTTTTAATATTTAAATCTTATTTAAACATAAAGCTCTATCTCTAATCTAATAATCGACTACTATATCATATATAATTTTCAATTTCTCTCTCTGCACTTAATTCGAACAATTCGACTCATTTCATCAAATTGTTCTAAGTTTATTCCATATGAGATAGTAGGAGAACCTAATGTGTCACACCTCATCCCGAATCACCTACACTCGACCCAAGAGACGAGATAAAGTCAATTAATATCGCTCCCCTTCTTAACGACACCAACTGGTCCTTAAACTTTAACCTTTAAAAGAAAAACAAGTGAAAGCTAACACAAATTACTTAAACACAACTAAGTGCAACTCCTTTCAATAAACAAACTTTATGTACATTTTACACAGACATTTAACAGCAACCAAAAATTACATAAAACATACTCTAACTTCGACTCTCTCAAATTTGAATATGAAACAATCAAAATACCAACTATACATAGGTTCAAAACAACAAGGCACCTACGATAGTAAGACTAAACACTTTCAGCAAACAGACGGTGACGAATCAAGCTTCAGGGACACATTTCTACCTGAAAAGTGAAAAACATGTTGAAGAGTAGCTAAACGAGTCCAATGAGTGATAGGTTTTCAAATAACATTTCATAAACTTTTTAAAACAGTAAACAATAATAACAATATTTTAACTTGACAAAACAATTAAGAAATAGTAAGTCAAATCCTTGTTTTTCCTAATCGTAACAAGTATCTACTTCTAGGAGGTGGTAGAGTAATCTAAATACCAACAACTTCAAAGATGTGTATCCCCAATCCCTATTCTTGGGAGATAGGAATCCCTAGCTTAGATCCTGGAGATAAGTATCCTTACCACAAATTCCTTCGCCTCTTAACCTGCCACGAAAGGCTATTTGAGATATCTTGGATTCAATAAAACACGAATAAAATCATATGCTTCAAAACTTTTAAGATTCCTTTTGCATAAAGCAAACCTTAAAACATAACCATGCCTCCAATAAACTCATTTCCTTATAAGCCTTAACATTTCTCAATAAACATGCTTGAATAAATATATTGATGAAAAACATGCTTTGAAAGTCACTCATAAATCAAATAACTCAACAATTAGGTAAACATTAGCTTTAAGAACATGCTTTGAAATCACTTAACAAATTCATTTTTCACTCACAGATACTAGCTTTAAATTCTTGGTTTATAGATTTGCCTGATTTTCTCTTGCCCTAAAATGATGATAAATAAATCCATTTAATTCCCTTTTATCCATAAAAAATACCAGAAATTTATTTAGAAATTTCAAAAATCACCAAAACAACAGAAAATCACCCAGCTGAAGCTTGGTGCCGAATTGAATTACCATCTTTCTTTGGCTTCAACTCTTGCATGCAACTCAACTTCTCTCTACCTCTTCTCTCTACCTTGCCTTTGGAGTGAAAATTGTGAGAAATGAGAAAAATGAGAGTCTGCCGGCTTTAAAAACACTCATTACGCCCAAAAAACGCTAACCTCGCTTGATAGAAATTTTTGAAAATCTGTCCATTGAGCATCCAATAAGTGATCTCGATCGAAATCGGGCCGAGTTCCTTTGAGATCTACATTTTTCTTGATCGAATATACCTGAAGTCATGCTCGAGAACACTAATATATCCCTTTTCTTCTTTTAGCCTCGATCGAACATGACCCTAAGATTGCCCGAGTGCTCTTTAACTTTTGCTCCATCTTCCAATCTCAGTCGAGCACAGTCCTGAGATTGCCCAAGTTCCCAATTTCTGAAGCTTTTTTCCTTCATCTCATTCGAAAAATCACCAAGATTACACTTATGCCTTTAATCTTACTCAAAATTCCACACAACTGCCCAAGACCCTTACATAAAAAGTATTCTATCTTTCCTCTCAACTGAGCAAGATCGAGTTCTCACAAGACTGCCTCAGGATTCCCTTTCCAAGACACTTATTTTTGCTACCATGACACTCAAAATAAGTCACTTGGCTAACAACCATCTTTTCCTCAACTTTTCTTCCATCATCCCACCATAACTTCAACCTCAACTTCCCCTTCCTTCCTTAGTTTTCCTTCTTCCCACCTACCATGACACTTTTGAATCTCTTTTTTATTTTTAACTCTAATTAAAACTTATCATTCCAAACTCTTCAAAAGACTAAATTTTTTTAAGGTTCGGGGATTACATAACGAACTTTTTTTTAAGGTTCGGGGATTACATAATGAACTTTATAGTGTTGGGTTTTATGTCCTAAAACTCATAGATTGTAAAGATAATTCATTGACTGTTATTAATAAAGTGTTATTATTTCAATCAATGTTATCAATTATATTATTAGTTTTGTCTTAATAATCTAAATCCAATAAACTAACATCTTAAGTTGTTTAATGAGCCTTGAATAGTATGTAGAGACATACAGAGATCAATGTTCAAGATACAGCTTAAAGAGTCTATAGTAAAGGGATACGATTGTGTACCTTATCCTAGTAACACTATGGATACAACGAACTTTGTATTTGATACAAACACAATGATCTAACGTGTTCGTGTAGGTGATATACGAATGAAAGTATCATATGCAATGAGTTTGCATAAGACCAAACCACTAGATGTAACTTCGTTAACTAGTTGGGTTTCTATTTCATTAGAATAATATAGGTAACTTAGTCTTAATTTTGAGTGTATTATGAACTTCTGTTCATGAGAGATTGTCCTTTGATTTGTACGGGTGAGAGTGGCCAGATTGCTGACTCAATATGCTATCATTTTAGGAACAAGACCGAGGTGGGAGCTAGAAAACTAATGACACGAGATGGAATTCACTCATTCTCAACTTTAGGGTACATAAGTAGATGAGTGTTCCCTTAAATGGTGTCTTGAGGTCTTGAACAAAGGGTCTACCCTCTCTATGACACGAGATAAGTTTCTTTTTAGTGGTTAGATCGTAAACAGGTTATTCATTAAAGAAGCATTGGTATTTAAGGACTAGAAGTAACTCGAAGGTAAAATGATAATTTGACCCAGTCGATATTGGTCTATATCTGTGGCCATAGAAATATATTTACAGTGAGAAGTGTTTAGTTGTGAGTATTTAGTGGAGTGTACATACAGTTAACGAATATTGATTAATGTGGTTAATGAGTTTAACCAATTAATATCATATTATTGTAGCTTCTGATTCGTAAGTCCATTAGGTCCCATTTCTAACTCATAAAGGGTAATGAGATTTATTTATATTGGTTGTAATTTGAAATATTCAAATTTACTTTGGGAATTCATATAATGTATGGTGATACATTCTAATATAAAGTTTATATTTTAATTAAAATTTATTATATAAATTTAATTTTGGATATGATTCAAAATTAATTTATGAGAGATAAAATATTTGAATGAGTTCAAATAATATTAATTTAATGTCAATTAGATTCATATTAAAACTATAGGTTAAAATATAATATGTATATGATATATATTAAAACTATAGGTTATGAGAGAAATTTATATTTGAATATGATTCAAATTTGTATTTAATTAAATATAAGATATTTAATTTAACAATTAATTAATTGAAGAATTAATTAATAGTTTTGTTTAATTAAATTTGATTTAATTAAATTAACTAAATTAAAACTATAGGTTATGTGAGAGATATAGTTATTTAAACCTAAACAATCGTGTAACAATTTCAAACGATCGAGTAGATATATTACATGTCACACCCCGCCCTGCAGATCTGCTTGCTTATCTCGCAAAAATGCAGTACGACTTGAGCATCCTTGACGCAGTCAAATGCCAAAGACACTCATCTTAACTTCCTTAACTTAACTTAACCGCCAAAACACTAAACTTAGCAAATATCCTTTAGGTGATAAAGCACTTAAAGCGGAAAGATAAAACAAACTTTAAACTTCTATTCCTTAACAAGGCATTTAGTACATGAATATAACGATACAACACTTAGCTGAAAGATAAAAACCATCACTTAAACATAAACGTCTGATAGCTTCTGTCCTAGCAAGCCCAAACTTCTTCTCCTTTTTAGCCTCAATGCCAAAGTCCTGGAAGATAAATTTTGAAATATTAAGTCTAAAAGACTTAGTGAGGCTTTATGAAATCCTTTTCTCAATACCTTTTCATAAATCTTTAAAAATAATTAAATCCTTTAAACAGTGAACAGTAAATCTTAACAAGAAAACCTTAAAGCATTTGAAAAAATAGAAACATAAAATCTCACTCTTTTTGCTAAAAAATTCAAGTATCTACTACTACAAGATAGTAGAGATTACTCGATACCACCTCGTCCATAAATATCGGAGATGGGCATCCCCAATCTCTGTTCCTACAAGGTAGACATTTCTAACTCGTCCCTACAAGATAAGCATCCTTACTCGTTCCTACAGATTAGTGTCCTTACCTGTTCTAGCGTCTTTAAATCGTTCCCTTTTAAGGTAATTTTGATATACTTGGTTCCAACCAAAACCTTTGTAAACCATAAACCTTAAATCCTTTTCAATAAGCAATCTTAAACTTGTTTTTTAATAATCCTTAAACATACTTCAGTAAACAGTAATCATAATTAAATACTTTTGAATAATAATATCCTTTGAATAACTTTCAAAACTTAACTTAAAACATTTATCATAAATTATGATTGAAAACATGCTTTAAATTACTTTAACAAAATCATTTTCCACTCACAGATAAAGGTCTAAATTCTATGTTTATATATTTGTTCGATCTCTTCTTGACCTGAAAAAGTTATATTTATTCCTTATTTAGTCCTTTGAACATGAAAATATCTTAAATATCCTTTAAAATTCCCAAAAACATCAAAACAACCTCTAAAACATAACAATTTTACCCATCTCGCCTAACCTTGTCCTCAACCATAATCTTATCTTCACTTTAAAGCTTAATATCTTAAACTCCAGCACTCAAATGAAAATATTTTCTTTTACCAAGTTATTTTAGAATCCCTTAATAGTATTATCTCAACATTTCCGCTTCAAAGTCTAACTGATGAACTCTACAGCCCTCTGGAAGTCCACCTTGCTCAGAACCACCAGAATTCTGACCTTCCTCCCTTTCTTCAACTCCAACGTAATTATCTTTTACTTAAATTAAACCAGCAGACCCAATATAGAAAATAGACTTAAAATCAAAACTTTTGAGACTAATTTCACTCAAAACACTCAAGTGGATTGTGAGAAATTCAATATTGAAGCTAGCCTATTTATAGACTTCCTTGCATGAGTAGAAATTGACACCTCATCCTTGCTTAAATCCACCTTAAACCTTCTTAAGACACCTCTTGTTTACTTTATACCTTAAAATGCATGTTAAAAAAGTCTTAAATCTCACTAAAACCTTAAACTGCTTGCCCATATCATGCCACATAGTTGTCCAAAACGCATAGCTAACTTCTAAGATCATCTCGCCTAGTTTCTCACCAAGATTACATAACCTGAATTAGAAAAGTTATAACTTAAAATTTGTAACTCTTTTGAGAAAACTTCCTTCTACAAAGTTTCTCTAAAATGAGTTAACTTTCTTACCATAAAATTTCAGACCAAAAAGCCAAACTCTATATTCTGTAGCTTTCTGTGAATACGCCTTACTCAAATTCAATCATGAATTGACCTTCTCGCCTTCCCTTATCCAAAACACCAACTTTCTCATATCTAAAACTCTCAGCAACCTTCCTCAATAAACTAGACTCAAATTCTGAACTTTTAAGACCAATTTGAGTGTGATTGCCCAAGTGAGTTGGGAGAAACTCCTTTCTGAAGTTAGCTAAAACGCCTAAAACCCTTTCTAACCTCTATAGCTATTTCGCCAAACCAACCCAGAACACGTAAAGTGCTATTCTTTGATACTTAACCAAGATTTTCCCTTCTTTCTAACCTCTTAAACTCTTAAACTTCAACAACGTGACCTTCCTTCTTTTCATCCATCACAACCACTTACCAAAATACTTTTCAAGCCTACTTCTTTATCTTGAATTTGCTCAAAACTAATCCTTTCAAGCACTTTGGAAAATCTAAGATATCTAAAGTTTGGGTCTTACATTACACAATCATTTAGACAGTGAAAAAGTAAAATAGATGGGAAGAAATATGCTCTTATCTTAATTTAGATGACACTACCCCTAGATTGATACTCTTTTAGTAATTTATATTTACTAAAACAATCAGGCGCCCCCTTGATTCTGATGTTTGAACCTATTGAAAATTATCAGGCTCCTCCTTATTTTTATAATTTAACACATCCAATTATTAAGGTCTTCTTAAATCTCTTGACATTTTTTTGGGATCAAATGATTAGATTATACCTAATAGTATATAGTACTTTATGTTTTTTCAAACATCATATATATGGTTATTTAACATTGCATCCATGTCAGGTAACTCAATTTCTGTAGTAGTAAGAGCTCACATTTCAAAAGCACAACTACGCTTTAGATATTGATCGATGGACAAGACAAAACACACGACCAATTTGGAGAATGTACCAATTGTAGTTTACCTTAACACAACTTGATCTCTTTTAATATTTCTTTGCTCATTTACAACTTGAAGGAGCTAAAATTGAGAAAAGACTAGATATTTCTTCTTCTCCTTCACTTTCTCTTGATCTTTAGGTTAGATTACATTTTCTTTTGGGCTGTAATCTTAGATTGAAACTTCTTCTTTACATTTTGTAGGACGTGAGTAATTTCTCTCTAGTCAAGGACAAAGCCTTATGCAATTTCTTGAAATTTCTTATTATCTGGAGTAGATGTTTATCTTTCCATGTCTTTCTTTGAATTTCATTCACAAATGTAAGAATAATAGTTAAATCTTGTATACTAAGATTTATAGCTTTTATTGAGTCTTAGTTATGCGTGATTTAATCTAGGTTTAAAGATAAAGCTGGTTAATTAAGTTAGGGCTTACCATTAGTTAATCACACATCAAGCTTAATGCACATGTTGAGGCTTTTGTATGATCACTTTTCGAATCCATCCTAGAGGATCCTAGAGGTGAAAAGTTTATTCCTCATCGTCATGAATGTTGTACTTAATAATATTATTATCAATATTCTTTTAACTATCAAAATTTAAAAATTAAGAAAATAACGAGAAAGTGTCAATGTCAATGGATATCTTGGAAACAAATTGTAACTATATAACTTCGAAAGTTTGAAAGTCTAAATTGATATTCTCTTATCAATTATACACCTAAACTCTAGTGATTATATTAATTTAAACTCGAAACTAATAATTGTATTAATTTAATGTAACATTTAGTTTCATAATTACACAAGAAAACCATAACATTGTATAAAACAATAAATGTCAAGATCTTTGAACAACATGATTTTCACCAATTAAATTTACTTACAGAATCGCATATACCTTATCCATAAGTTTAATATCTTTAGAATACTTGTCATTTTTTTTAGAAGAAAGCTACTGCAAAATCATCACAATAAATTCTCAACAAGTTGGCAATAATGTTGACAATTCCAAGTCTTGAGATAAAGTTCTGCAGCCATAAAACATGAATTATAGCCTTAAAGCATGCTACAAATTCAACATTCATAGTGGATGCAGTAACAATACTTGTTTCACACATTTTCATGAAGTTGCTCCTAAACTAATAGGAAGAAATAGCCAAAAGTAATTTTTCGTGTATCCACACACCCGACAAAATCTGAATATGAATATCCAATCACCTCAAGATGATCAGATCTCTTGTAAGTAAGCATATAGAACAAGGATTATAATTAAACTTACTCCCACTGATCCTTAAATATATACATAGATCAACGATGTTTTCTTTAAAACCAAGAGATGTGATGGTATCATTGCACTTAAGATACCGTTGTTTTGGAAGCTTCTTTAAGTCTATATATTGACCTCTTTAATTTATACACCATATGTTTCTTTCCTTCAACCATAAAACCTTCTAGTTGATCCATGAACACTTCATCTAAATTCTCATTTAGAAAGGCAATTTTCACATTCAGATGAAGCTTTAAATCATAGTGAGCTACTAAAGCCATAAGAATTCTTAGTTAGTCCTTTGTCGAGATAGGAGAAAAGGCCTCTTTGTAGTCAATATCATCTTTTTTAGTATAACCTTTGACAACAAGTCTAGCCTTGTGTTGTTCAATATTGCATTTAAGTCAAGATTCATCTTAAAACCCCATTTACACCCAACTCTTTTACTTCCTGTAGGTAATTTTACAAGGTCCTAGACTTCATTATCATTAATTGATTTTAACTCTTCTTTTATGACATCTAACCATTTGGTAGAATTATTTTCTTTAATGGCTTGTGAAAACAAAACTGAATCATTATTAATACTTAAGTCAAATTCTGACTCATGCAAATAAACCACATAGTCATCAGAAATAGTTGATCTTCTTTGTCTTACAAATCTTCTTAACACTCTGTTTCTTATGGTCCCTCAGTTACAGGTTCATTTGTTATAACATCATTATATGGTGTTTGACCATTAATTTGTTATTCTTGTTGATTGTTAACAGAGTCAACAACTACAAGAACAACAACTTTAGAAGAAGTTAGAAGTTAAATATGAAGGAATTTCCACCCTAACTTCTTGAATTTTCACTTTACGTGGTTCCAAACTTCCACTAATTACGTAATTCTCAGTGAACCTTACATTTTCAATTTCAACTATTCACATACTATGGCTAGGGCAATAAAATATGTACCATTTTGATTTTTCTTGATAACCAATGAAGAAACTATTGGTTGTTCTTGAGTCCAGTTTCCTTTCGTGTGAATTATAAATTCTTACTTCCGTTTGACAACCCTAAACATGCAAGTGTTTTAAACTAGGTTTCCTTACTATCCATAATTTAAAAGATGTCTTTAGAACTGACTTACTAGGAACCCTATTTAATAAATATTGAGTAGTTCTTAATGTATACATCCACAAGGACGCAGGTAAAGATAAATTAATTAACATGCTTCTAACCATATTCATTAATGTACGATTACATCTTTCTACAACACCATGTTATTATGGTGTTCCTAGTATTGTGTATTAAGCACATATATCATGATTTTCTAGGAATTTAGCAAATGGGTCAAAACAATGTGCTTTTTTTTCCTACTTTCCATAAATTTTATAAAATCCTTGGCACTTTCAATATTGTAATTGTGGACTTGATATTGTTTGCTACATTCATTCACATAAACATTCAAATCAATCTATTTGATCTTCTCAAGCTTTATAGAAATATCTATTCTCATCACTACTTACAGAAGTAAGTGCTGCAGGTTTCTCACTTACGAGTGTCAAATCAAGATCTAAAACTCTAAGATGGAATCAAATTTGTTTGCACCAATCAGAGAAATTGAGTCCATTAAACTTGATTATAGATGTAGCTTGCGAATGGGTAGAAACAGGAACAGTTGCTACAATTACCAAAATAAATATTCTTATACATTATTGCTTTGAGAAATAAACATAAAGATATAGCATGGATTCAGACAATATTGAAGTTCTTCTTTGGAAGACACAACAATGTACAATATTTATACTTAGCGGATGCTATATTTAATTTCACATCATTGATAATTTAAATGTTTAAATTAGATACATTAGTTATCTTTGGATTTACTAACAATATCTAACCAATTAACCACAATAAGATTCAAAATTATAAAACTACTAATTAACTTTCAGCAAATTAAATGTTTGATAATAACAAAAATCGATACACTCATGAAAAATCATTAATATTTCATAATATCATCTCATTCATGAGTAATTGAATCAACTTTAATTTGATGTCTAAAGATTTACCAATTTAGCCACTTTGGTGACCAACAATCTGTTCATAACATAGACATCATGATGAAATAATTCCAATTAACCACAATAAGATTCAGAATTATAAAACTACAAATTACCTTTGGGCAATTTAGTTAGATATTTTATTATAATGAAAATCAATATACTCATGAGAACATCTTTATGTTTCATAATATCATATCATTTATTAGCATCACATAAATATGAGTAATTTAGTTAATTTTAATTGGATATCTATTGAACTTACTAAATTGATCACTTTAGTGACTAACAAACTATTCGTAATATAGATATCTTATTAAAATAATCACAAATAATTATTTTCTTAATTTAAAAACAATATCAATGGAATATATATCTATAAGACTTACTAATTTGGCTACTTTAGTGACTAAATAACAAATTACTCATAACATAGATATATTGCAACAAAACAATTGCTAACATTGATAGTTGAAGTAACATAACTTTGATTTGATATTTATATAACACTTAATAATTTGACCACTTTGGTGACTAACAAATTATTTATAATATAGATATTAAACAATCACCAACAAATATATGTTTTAAATTATTTGTGATTTAAACATAACGCAAAACGACAATAAAATATAATTTCTAAACTTTATGGAATTTAAACATGCATAATTTATTATTTTTTAAATTTAAGTAAATCAATGATGAGAAAAATAGTAACATTAATGGAGTAATTAAGAATGTAATTAATCTCCAACAACTCTAATTCAAAAAAAAATATGCTAACCATATAATGTGAGTCTCTTGTGATTATTTCTTGATGATATTTTTATTTTTTTCTTTATTTTTATTTTTCTTTTTTATAACAAGAAGATAAAAGATTTTTTATGATAAGGAGATAAAAGAATTTTCTTTTTCATAATAAGAAAATAAAAAATATGTTTTTTTATAATAAGAAAATAAAAAATATTTTTTTATAATAAAAAAATAAAAGATTTATTTTCTTCATAATAATAAAATAAAGATTTATCTTCTTCATGATAAGAAGATATTTTTCTTCAATTTATAAAACGTATTTGTTTTTACCAATTAAGTTTAGTTTGATATCTATATAACTTATTAATTTGATTTTGGTGACTAACAAATTATTCTTAACATATAGATATCAAATAATATAATGCTCAAGTGGTTTTGATCGTAAAATTTGCAAAAATATTAATATTGCAAATAATTTTATCGAAGCTCTCATTCTATTTAAATGGCATAATTTAAAACACAAGCATCAGTGGACACTTTAAATCATACTTTATATCATCATCATTATACATTCATAACACATAAAATATTATTGATACATAATTTATGTGATCATCACCTTTGATTTTAAAAATCTAAGGATAATAGATTTAAACCAACTAGATCAATTTTGAAATCCACATGGATTCTTCAATATCCAAAGCAATAATAAATTAATAAATAAAAACAATCGCATTAGAAGACTTCATTTAGGAAAATCAACAAAGGAAAACTTAATCAAACTTGAGTTTTTAGTGATTTCTTAAATACCTTTCGATTCATTTATTTATTTACTATTATTATTTTGTTAATCTTTTCTCATTCAACCGAGTTCTTCATCTATTAAAGAAAAATCAAATAAAATTATTTTTCAGCAGAAACATAATTTATATCTTACACATCAATGAAAAATCATAAGTTTCAATCAAGGTTCCGATACCATATGTAAGTTTTAATTTCATGAATACACAATAAAACCATAACATTGTATAAAACAATAAATGCCAAAATCTTTGAACTATATGATCTCATTTGACCTTCCTTAACATAATTAATTTTCTTAATGGGAAAGAGTGAACTACTTGAATGAGACAGTGAAATGACAAATCCCTAAGGTTATAATTATAGATACTCATTATGATGTTTAATTAAGACATTATCTATTTACGTAACGGTCTAATAAAATAATAGGCCCCAAAGAGATAAAATATAGACCATATTAATAATAACATTATATTAATAAGGTTGTATCAATTTAAATCAAAAACTAATACTTCTATCAAGTTTAACTCTAAACTTTTATAGATGTATTAATTTAAACCTTGAATTTTATAAGTGTATTAATTTTAACCATGAGCTTTTAAAAATGTATCCAAATAAGATGTAATGGTTGATTTAAATTGGTACAATTATGAAACTTCGGGTATAAGTTGATACACTTATAAAAGTTCATGGTTTAAATTGATACAATTATTAGCTTGATATTTTAATTGGTACTAACTTCAAAATTTTAAGATTTAAATTGATACTTCTAAAGTTCGCGAGTATAAATTAATATTTTCACAATAAACATCTCACTTTTATTCTTAAAGAATTTTTTTTTACTATTTTTCAAACAAGTTAATATTATTTATATTTTACTTATATTTTTTTTATTATATTTCTTTAGTTTTTATACGTATAAATGTTAATTCCCTTCTTATATTAATATTAATACAAATGTTAGATAGAATTTTGATACTTTTACATGGGATGAGTATAATAGACTGAAAAAACAAGTTGAACGATAGAACTGAAGGCAGTTGTTGATTGGAGAAGAACTGGAGTCAGTGGATGTAGGTTTGAGGAAAATCCAAATTGAGATTTTAAAAAATATATTTTTAAAAAGAAAACCAATTGACCAGCCAACATCGACGTACCGACTTTGACTCCTCGACGATCGATGTTGATTTAAACATTTACTAAACTGACTGTTCACACGAGATTTCAAAGAAATGTATTTCGTGGAATTAAACTTTGATATATTGATGACTATTGTGAGTACAATCTCTAATATTTACTCCTTTGATGCTTTCTCTCGAATATAAGTTAAAAAAACTTAAAATTTCTTGATCTTGGGTCTTTAGGATGTTGTAGTGGCAAGTTGATCTGAACTTCGATCTTCTGGAATCCAAGGAAAGTTTAATCTTCCAAGTCTTCAATCTTTCAGAAGATGTTGATCTCGAGGTTGATGCGAACTTACACGTCTTGAGAGCTTTGTAGAAGTTTGAATCTTCAATTCTTCAGAGCTTCAGTACTTCAGAGCTTCAATTCTTCCTTCAATCTAAAGATCCACTAAATGAGTGGCAAATGTCTCTATTTATAGAGAAACTTCATGGGCTTAGGTGGGCTTGGACCTATTTGCCTATTGGGCTTGGGCTTTAGGTGGGCTTGGACCCATTTGCCTATTGGGCTTGAGCTTAGGCCCATTTGTTTGTTGGGCTTGAGCTTGGGCCCATTTGCTTGTTAAGCTTGAGCTTAGACTTGGGCCCATTTCTTGATGGGCTCGGGCCCCTAGTTTGGCTCGATTTTTCATCATGGGCTTGCATTGGATTGGATATGAGAAAACTTGACTACCCAAAGTCCAATCAAATTATAATCGTTATAATTTTGCTGTGATGCCGTGACATAATTTAATTGGCCAAAATTTCTTGCTCAACAAATGCCCCCTTTTTGAGATTAGTGCACGTGTATGAGTGGGCAAGTCTCGAAAAAGATAAGCTGAAACCAAAAAAAAAAAAAGTGATTTGTTCTTGACTTTGGCTTCAGTTAATATGTTAAATTAATCACACTATGCATTTGGACATAAGTGTGGTTAAAATGGTATATGAAGTTTGGTGAATTTTGAATTTAGTTCACAATTTTTATTTTTTTATAAAAACATTTGGAATATGGCCAATAGATTTTTTTTTGTTTGTTTGTTTTTTCCAATGAATTTAATGGGATAATTGAGACTTAAAAAAAATAGAATTGAAATATTATCAATTCATCAAAATGTGAATTTAATTCAAAGTTCTGATTTTTTTTTAATTTCCTAATTTTTTTTTTAGCAAAACTTATGCTATTTAAAAATAAATTTGGTCAAACTAAAATTTTGAATTTTTTAAAATTTGTTTTTCCCTTAATTTGAATAAATATATATTTTGGAATAAAGTTTAAAATTTTCAAACAGAATCAAAACAAAATTATTTGGAGAATTAAATTTTTTTCTTCAATTATGTATTTAATTTGGATTTTTTTAAAAAAAAATTATTTAATTAATTTATTAATAAAAAAAATCATGACTCAATCTCAACTTCTAACTCAATCTCAACTCCTAAATTTTGTTGGTTTGTTGAGAAGCTTGAGGATTTGATACCTTTCATTCTTTTATAAATAGAGAATAATGAGTGAAAACACAAATCACAACATTTCACAACATTTCCTTCACATCATTCCTCTCATGGATTCTTCTTCAACTTTTTTTTTCTTTTTGTGTTTGCCTTCAATTGTTTTTTTGTTTTTTTTTTGTGTTTGTCGCCAAAAAAAGGAAAAGGAGAGAAAGAATGAATGGAATGGGAGAAAGGAGCAGAAATATTGAGAAATGGAGGAGGACGTATGCAAGATGGAAAATAAACTTTAAAATTTAAGTTTTGTTTGATTTTTTTATTTTATCTTTTCATTTTTCTTTTTCTTATTTTTTTTTATCTTCAGTTTCTTTTTTCTTTTGTTTTTTCTTTTTTTTTTTTCTGTTTGAATTTTCTTTTCTTTTTCTTTTTACTTTTTTTTCTTTCTTTCGTTTTTTTTCTTTCTATTTTTTTAAGTACTTTTTTTTCTTTCTGTTTTTCTTTCTTTTTTTTTTCTTTCTTTCTTTTCCGTTTTCTTTTTTTTTATTTCATTTTTTTCTTCATTTTTTTCTTTCTTATTTTGTTTTTTGTTTTTTGTTTTTTTTTATTTTTATTTTTCTATTTTCTTTTTCAAATGCATTTTTTTATTTCTATTTTTCATTCGTTTTTTTTTCTATTATGTTTTTTTCCTTTTTTTTGTTTTATTCTTTTCTTTATTCAAATATATATTTTTTTAACTTTTTTTTCAGTTTTTCTTTTCTTTTCTTTTTCTTATTTTTCTTTCTTTCTCTTTTTTTTCGATAATTCTTTTTTTTCTCTCACTTTTATCTTTCGAAGATGGAGCGCACCAAGCTTAATCAAGATGGAGATAGAGATCCGATCGACTGCGGCACATCGAAGATGGAGATGAAGATGGAGATCCGCACATCGAAGATAGAGATGGAGATCCGATCAGCTGCGACACATCAAAGAGAAGATGGAGATGGAGATTCGATCAGTTGTGGCATATCGAAGATAGAGATGGAGATCCGCACATAGGAGATGGAGATGGAGATTTGCACATCGAGGATGGAAATTCGCACATCGAAGATGGAGATGGAGATCCTATCGATTATGGCACGTCGAAGATGTAGATGAGGACGATAACAACACGTCAAAGAAGCAGATGATGACCATAAGTCAAAGTTGCAGATGATGACCGTACGTCAAAGTTGCAGATGATGACCGTACGTCGAAGATGCACATAATGACCGTACGTCGAAGATGTAGATGATGATGGTTGCAACACGTCGAAGATGCAGATGATGATGACTGTAGCATGTCGGAGATGCGGATGATGACTGCACGTCGAAGATACAGATGATGACGGCTACGACACATTAAAGATGCAGATGATGATGACTGTAACACGTTGAAGATGCATATGATGATGATTGCAACACCTCGGAGATACAGATGATGACAGCTGCAACACGTTAGAGATGCAGATGATGACTGTTGTGGCATGTCGGAGATGTAGATGATGACAACTACAACACGTTAAAGATGAAGATGATGATCTTCTTAGCGCAACATAGAGAAGATGGAGAAGATGATGATCCTTTTGGCTGCAACACGTTGAAGATGAAGGTGATGATCCTCTCGGTTGCAACACATTGAAGATGAAGATGAATCCTCTTGCCTGCAACACGTGGAAGAAGATAGAGATTGATCCTCTCGACTGCAACACATTAAAGATGAAGGTGATGATCCTCTCGGTTGCAACATATTGAAGATGAAGATGAATCCTCTTGCCTGCAGCACATGGTAGAAGATGGAGATGAATCCTCTCGACTGCAGCACATGGGAGAAGAAGATCCTCTTAGCCGCAACACTTGAAAGAAAAGGCAGAGCTCGCTACTTTGATTTTGCCCCCTTTCATTTCTGTTATAACTGCTCATGAATTTCATTTTTTATTGAGATTACATCATCATGATGAGGCATAATACCTTTTTTTTTGTGTGACTGAACTTAAAGTAAGCTTTAAGTTGCCTACGTACCCTTTTTATAATAGGGATTAAGTCATAACGTAGTTCAATTGAGTTTTTTTTTTTTGTCGTTCACCTTTTAAGCTCTAGGAGCATCATGCAGCTTAAGCTCTTGCGATAAGGAGTTTTACACATTTAACAAATATTTTCATCAAAAATTTATTCACCTTCTTTATTTGTAGAATTGGTGAATATAATAAGTATTGGCTTCACGATCAAGGGACCTTCTGTGTTTATGTCAACAGACAATTTCCTTTTCATGCGTGATGGGACACGACTCTGAATCTTCTCATCATTGTTTTCTTCATGAAGTGATTTTGCCTTCAAAGTTTTCATCTCTTTTTCACGTTGATCGCTTGTCATCTTTAATCGATCAAAAACAGATGTTGAAGGTTGATCTTTCTTTGATGTGGAGATACTTAGCCTTTTGAAAACTGAAGTTCGAGTGGAAGTAGATGTTGGACATTGGTTTTCTTCTTCTTTCGTGGCCATACTCAATCTTTGAAATACTGAAGATCGAGTAGTTGAAGGCTTGATAC
This sequence comes from Cucumis variabilis, assembly GCA_037974545.1. Lineage (NCBI taxonomy): Eukaryota > Viridiplantae > Streptophyta > Magnoliopsida > Cucurbitales > Cucurbitaceae > Cucumis > Cucumis variabilis. The sequence continues at coordinate 17,561,158 of JBBPDI010000029.1, read as the reverse complement.
GATCAAAGACAGAAGTTCTTTGCTTAATTTCATATGAACTGTCGACTTCTTTAGAAGATGCATAATTGTTGTCGATTTCTGTTATATTAACAGCATGGCATGCAGTGACTTCTAATACTTTCTTGGGATGATCATCAAGGAAGCTTCTTTTGAGAAATTCTCTCAAAGTTATCGATCGTCGAGGTCAGAAGAAGTTCTCGTCTTTTTCTTTAACAGACTTAGGCTTCAACATCTTCTTGTTTTATTTTCTCCTCTTTTTATGGGAGATGCTTCCTTTTGCATGCTTTTTACGAAATGACGACTCCTTTTGAAGGGAATTTGACTTCCTTTTTTATGAGTCACAACTATCCATCCTTTGTCATCATCTTTAACAGACTCTTCTTTGTTTTGGGAGTCTGCCGTCACGATCCTTTGTTGGAATTGAACAACTATAGGCTCAAAAGTCCCAAATTGAATTAAACCTTTCCTTTGATCATAATGTTGTGTTGATGGTGGAATACTTGAAGTGATCTCGACTCCAACATGATTTGTCTCAGCTAATTCATCAATATCCATCTCGATCTTCTTTTTACGAGCTAACTTTAGAATCAACTCTTTCAATACGAAACACTTTTCAACAGGGTGACTAATGACCCTATGGTACTTACAGTATTTAGGATCATCTACTTTTCCTGCTTATTCCGGTCTTTTGCACTCTGGCAGTTGGATAAGTTGCTTCTCTAGCAGCTGCTCTAACATGTCTGCAACATCAGAGTCAGGAAATGGATAAACTTTTTCTTGTCTTTCTTTAAAAGTTTGGCGTCGCTTTTCTTCGCCATCATTTTTTGTTTCTTTTCTTTTAGAGAAAGATTTCAGAGGAGTTACATGAACAACCATAGACTCATTTGTGACACTATTTGCAATTTTCTTAGTATCATCAATTTCATTCTTGTCTCTCATCATTTTAGGAGCCAAGAAATCTTTTGCTCCTCTGCGTGCGATACTTAGTTCCATATCATGAGCACGAGTTACCAGTTCTTCAAACGTGCGTGGTTTTATCCCCTGCAAAATATAGAGAAGTTCTCAATGCATGCCTTGGGTGCACATTTCAACTGCAGATATTTCTGTGAGCTTGTCTTTGCAATCTAGGATTAGAGCTCTCCATCGGTTTATGTAGTCGATGACTGGCTCCCCTTTCCGTTGTTTGGTGTTTGTCCACTCCATCATGTTGACGATACGTCGGGTGCTGTAGAAGCGATTGAGAAAGTCCCCTTCAAGCTGCTTCCAGCTATCAATGGATTCATGTTTCAGGTCGATGTACCAGTCAAAGGCATTTCCTTTCAGAGTTCGAACGAATTGTTTTACCAACAAGTCTTCTTTTGTACCAGTTATTTCACATGTTTCGATGAAATGAGCAACATGTTATTTTGGGTTGCCCTTTCCATCAAACTGCTGGAATTTGGGCGATTGGTATCCATTCGGCATTCTGAGATTGTCAATCCTCTTCATATACAACTTGGAATACAAAGGTTAAAGTTTGAGTTTTGATGGAGTTTGCAATCATCTCCTGCAACTGCTGAAAAGACAGTGATGCAATTAAGGTCGAATTCTGTGGTTGACTTTCTTGCATAATTGTCTTTTCTTTGTCAGTATTCCTGACAGTATGTGTATGACTTGATTCAGCAGCATCATAGCGTTCGATGTGATTCTTGAGAGATGCAATCTCATTATCCTTTTCTTCAACGGCCTTCATAAGCATGTTGATCTTCTTTTCAAGCTCAGCCATTCTGTCTTTGCTTGTATTCACGCCAGTCACCATAACCGACATGATATTTGGATGAGGCATCTCCTCATTCGAGCGTTCACAGGACGAAATTTGTTCATCAATCATAGGATTTTCTTTGATTATAACTCCACCTTTTGGTGGCTTGGACAGTTGTTCCCAAATGTTCTTTGCGATCTCAAAGGATGAAATTTCCTCAGATGATTGAGTCTCCCTTGAGCGGCTACGAGTATTTGGCTGCTTGCCGATGTCGCTTGGAACTTTGGAAGTGTTGCCTTGGGATGTCATGATTTCTTTAGATGTTCTTCAAAAGAGAAAGAGATGAAAGGTAGAGATGGTCTCACTGGGCGTGCCAAACTGTTCACACGAGATTTTGAAGAAATGTATTTCGTGGAATTAAACTTTGATATATTGATGAATATTGTGAGTACAATCTCTAACATTTACTCCTTTGATGCTTTCTCTCGAATACAAGTTAAAAAAAAACTTAAAATTTCTTGATCTTCGGTCTTTAAGATGTTGTAGTGGCAAGTTGATCTGAACTTTGATCTTCTAGAATCCAAGGAAAGTTTAATCTTCCAAGTCTTCAATCTTTCAGAAGATGTTGATCTCGAGGTTGATGCGAACTTGCACGTCTTGAGAGCTTTGTAGAAGTTTGAATTTTCAATTCTTCAGAGCTTCAGTACTTCAGAACTTCAATTCTTCCTTCAATCTAAAGATCCACTAAATGAGTGGCAAATGTCTTTATTTATAAAGAAACTCCATGGGCTTTAGGTGGGCTTGGACCCACTTGCCTATTGGGCTTGGGCTTAGGCCCATTAGTTTGTTGGGCTTGAGCTTGGGCCGATTTGCTTGTTGGACTTGAGCTTGGGCCCATTTGCTTGTTAAGCTTGAGCTTAGACTTAGGCCCATTTCTTGACGGGCTCGGGCTCCTAGTTTGACTCGATTTTTTATCATGGGCTTGCATTGGGTTGGATATGAGAAAACTTGACTACCCAAAATCCAATCAAATTATAATTGTTATAATTTTGCTGTGATGTCGTGACATAATTTAATTGGCCGAAATTTCTTGCTCAACACTGACTATAGTCTTTTCGATGATAGTTTAGTTGAAAAATCAATGATCAACCATTGTGCACCCATAACTTTACAACATATTAAGATTTGTTTATAACCTCTTGCACAAAAACAAAACATGAAATGAAAAAAAGGAAAAACTCATACCTCTAAAATTTGCAAGAATGATAAAATAATAAACCCAACCTAGTTGAAATACCAAAAAAAAATGCACCCTATAATTAAAAACGTGTGATTCCACTTAATTATCACCTGATTATTGTTTGGTTAATGTTTGATTGTTATTTGATATTGATTTTTATCTAATTGTCAATGATACTTATTGTTATTTTATTTTTATTCAATGTTAAGTAAGTGACCAATTTAACTTTAACCTTTCTTATCTACAAAATTCAACAAATAAAATGTGTAAATTAAGGAATATGGAGTATATGCATTGCTCGAGCTATAAAACCTAGGGTATCCACTTGTCAAACTTGTGAGAGAACTTAGCTCATGATTATAGATAATTGAACAAATTTCATTGAACCATAAATCATTCTTACAAGGTAGAGTTTCAAAGAATAAAATAACAAAAACATAACAAAATGAAAGAATAGTTATTGTAAATATAAAAACAGACATATTCAAATCAACCTCGACACTTCCTAGACTAGATTTTTCTCTATTAAGGTCAAATCCTTACTCTACACTTGCTCACATAGGGTAGGGACGATCTAAACCTAAGGTCTTCTTTAAAGAAACTTTTGTTATCGAAGAGTTATTAGTTGAGTAGTAAGTTCTCTATTTTGGAGTGCTGAAAAATTGTTGGTGTTGTGAGTATAGGAATTGTGAGTCGACTAGTAAACTTTTAAATCTTTTTTGATGTGTTTGCATTGACTTCAAGCAATGCAAGTTAATGCGGTTGGATTGACAAAATTTCTATAACTCAATAAAAGTTTTATGCAAAAGTTCACAAATCCAAACAAAATTAGTAAAATCAAAATCTGAGATTAAAAGTTCACTTATGTGTGCATTATATCCATTTAGAGTTAGTACGAGTTAAACACATGTAATGGACCATTTTTTTAATAAATAAAAAGGTAGAAATGTACTCTTAAAACATGCATTTCATAACACGTATCGCGACTGCCTAAATTTCTTCTTTCTTATGCATCACTAACGGGTGCCCTAAAGTTGTAGAAATTCCACATATTTATAAAATTGTCATCAAGCTTAATTACTTAATTGCCCTTAAAGTTAAGCCCACTTAAATATTTCGTTATTTTCTACATCAATATTTTGACATATTCTCAATTTTTAAAAATTTGATGAAATGTTTGCTAAGTTTTATATTTAAATTTTTACCCAATGCAATCTTTTTTTTTTAAATATAAATGTTAATAATAATATTTATAACTCATATAAAAAAAAAATGTAATGGGCCAAGAAGATGAGTAATGAATCCATATCGTATGCAAAAAATGGAAAAGAGAAGAACAATGGGGGGTTATATGCAAATAAACAAAATTAGGGATTTCATTCGCTAGGTCACCTTCTGTTTCCCTTTCATATAAAACGATCACTACTAACTCATTCATAAACCCTAATTCAGCCGACGAGCTCTCTGATTCTCTCCGGTTCGCTCGTCCATCTCATACACTACAACCATGGTGACCTAATCTCTCACCCCTTTCTTTCGATCGTTCATTCTCCTCTAGTATTCTGCTTAACGATTTCTCTTTTGGTTCAGACTTTCAAGCGCAGGAATGGTGGACGCAACAAGCATGGACGCGGCCACGTGAAATTCATCCGCTGTTCCAACTGCGGCAAATGCTGCCCTAAGGTACCTTGGGTTCTTCCCCACTATTTTGATGTTCCGTCTATTTGCATCTCAATATGTAACCATCATCGAATTAAGATGCGAGTAATTCACATCCTGGGTTTTACTTTTCCTGTTGTGTTGTTGGTATTCTGGGTTGATTTCGTCTCGTATTTGCAATTACCTGCTGAACTATTGTTTGATATACAATATCTAATTATCTGATTTCTTATTGGGGTGGATAGGATAAGGCAATCAAGAGGTTCCTTGTCAGGAACATTGTGGAGCAGGCAGCTGTT
>JBBPDI010000029.1:17533247-17543417 GCA_037974545.1 Cucumis variabilis | reverse complement strand
AAAATGAAAACTACGAAGAGATGGAGGAGGAAAAATTAGGGAGATGTGAAGCGAATGTGGAGTTGGTTTGATTTGATGTGGAGGGGAGATTTATAAAGTGTAATGAAATGAAAAGGAAGGCGAATTTGGTTGAAAAGGTCAAAGCTTTGAGTTTATTTATTTTCTTTTTTTGTATGTTTGTAGCACACTCGCAAAACACGCGCCCCAATTTTCACGCTCTTTTGTTGAACAAAATGAAAAATCACCTAATTCCTCACAAACTAAACTTGTTCAAAAATTAAATTCCTTCACACTTACATGATTATCAGTAAATTGTAACAACTATACAAATTGGAAATTTTAATCTTTATTATTTGAGAGTCAAATTTCTACCAATATTATACATTTAGTTAATTTTATCATTATATTTGCTACCAAAGTTGTTTCTCCCAAAATTTTTAATTTTTATAACTGAAATTTAATTAGAAAACTTAGAATTTAAAAGTAAAATTGAAATGGGGAGTCAACTTTTAAATTTCATTAACCTATAAGATATGATGTTTTTCTTTTAGATTATTATAGGCATAGGTCATATATTCCTACTTGTGTTCTACTGATTGTTATTATTTGTTTTGCTGCTAAGTAGCTAATTATATTATAATCATGAATGTAGTAGTGTTCTTAAAGGGTTGTATAGCTTGTTCACTTGGTGTGTGTTCATGTAGGAATTGACTTTCATTTCTCCAACTATTCTAGTGATCATATATAATTTTATGTCTTTTTTTCTTCTTTTTTGTCTAATTTTTAATAAAATTCTAGAGAACTATGAAATCATTTGAGCTAAATTCAATCATGTAAGTGAAAATTACCCAATATTTGAACATAATATTGAAAAAGAAAAAATATAGAATGATGTAGTAACAAAATTTAATTATTTAAATATTTACTATTTCAAATTTTTTTAACAATTTTTTTTAAAAGAATATTTGAAATGTCAATAGTAATATTGCAAGTAAATGGGAAGGTTCCAGATGTATTCGTCAGCCAAAAATATAAAATAAAACAAGGGTTTCTACATAAAGAGCCTTGAAATAAGGTCTTTATAACATTAATGTATTTGTTAAGTTTCATTTTTTTTTTTTTTATAAAAAGAGCTTATTGATTTTCATTTTTTTTTAATTAGGAAATAAGGATAGTTGTCAACTACAATTTTGGACTTAGACTCATTAATATATTAATTATGTTTTCACAAAATTTTAAGCGTTGGATACAAAATGAAGTATTCAATATTGTTCTTTCATCGGTCATTCATTCAATTAACAACATTAGTTCTAGACGAGATGAAGATGGAGATAATTCTTAAACACGCAACCCAAAGAATAAATATATTTTATATAAACGATTCTGGTTATTGTTGTAAAATCAGTTGTATTTGAGTACTTATTAAATATTTTATATATTTATTTGAATATTTCAAATAAACAATAAAATATTTTACATAATATTAATAATAAACATAAGAAAATAAAATCATATTAAATGTGATTTTCTTTCTTAAAATGAAAATAAAAAAACGATATTTTTTCTTTGAAAATAGAAAAAATATGAATATCTATATTTCAGTCTATCAACATAAAAAAGGATTTCACTGCAAAATTTAAAAATTAAGGAGATTTTTGAAATATAGGTCCCAAATTGAATTTTAGTTGATTTAAAAATGTCATAAAAGAAAGGGTTGAAAAAGGGGAAGTTTGTTGAGAGTGGAAATTTGGGAGTGACGCGTGAGAGCGTGTAAAGTTAGTTTTAGGAAGCACACGTCATGTTGACTGTGCAAACACGTGGGCCCAAAATTTGACCATTTCTGTCCACGTAGGATTTCCAGTGCCGGTGGTACGCGTTTTCAGCGTTACACAAGCAGAAGCACAATGCTTGGGCGGCAAGTCTGCAGTCACTCCCACTTTCCACCCACCTCTCTCTTAGTCCAACTATTTTTCCACGAATCCCCCCATCCTTTTTTTTTCTACTTACTACTACCATGTTTTTTCTTAGAAACACACACCCACAAAAATGCTAAAACTTCAAAATAATAATAATAACCACACTCTTAACTCAGTTGTTTGTCTATGCTTGATCATTACCAAATTTTACTTTTTTCATTAATCAATTTTAGTGTTTGAAATTGGAGAATACATCAATTTCATGCACAAGTTTCAAAATATTGGAATCTTACTTCATAAGTTTTAACAAATACTTCATTTTGGTCTTTTCAATTAACTTCTCCCTTGAATCCTTAATTATGGATCTTCCAAATGTTTACTAAAATATCGATTTTGAACCACCCCCTCTCTTAGGAAATACTCAATTAGCCATTCAAGATAAATTGTGTCCTCAAATGCATTCATTTATATTTTTAAAATGTCTCAAACAACTTTATTATATTTTCTTAGGTTAAATTCATTTAAGGGCTTTTCAAGGTCTATTTTACTCCCTCAACTTTAAAAATATGTCTATTTTATCCATGTTATTAATTCTTTGTTAATTCATTAATAGACTTGTGATGTGACAAATAGTTTGAAATTAAAAAAATAGTCTTTATTAAGGGTAAATGGGAATTATAAATTGACTTTCTCACTTGATTGAATGGTGATCGAAAGGTATATATACACATGAGGGGTAAATAAGTAGTTACATTTAGTTACATCAATGAACTAACTAACAAACTCTAAACCTCTTTTACTACTCTCCCTCAAGATTGGGCAAAGATGTCTTTAACACCTTTTTTGCTCAGAGAACTTGTTGGAAGAGGTTTAGTGAATGCATCAGCAAGTTGGTTCAAAGACCGAACTGGTCATAGTTTAATGGACCAAGCCATGACTCTATCTCGAATAAAATGACAGTCTAGCACTATGGGTTTGGTTTTTTCCTTAAACATGATATTTTTAACAATATAGATGGAAACTTGATTGTCATAGAAAAAAAGAGTCATGGATGAGACTTCAATTTTCAGTTCAGTAAGTAAGCTTCAAAACTAGATGATTTCACATGTGGTAACAACCAAGGCTCAATATTCTGCCTCTACGGAGGATCTTGACATTTTTGTTACTTCTTGGATTTTTAGTATATTAAGGAGTTGTCAAGAAAAACATAGAATCTAGTGATGGAACGATGAATATCAGGGTAGGACCCTCAATCTGCATAAACGAAGGCTTTAATGGAGAAGTATTGAACTTTAGAGAGCATGGTGCCTTTACCAGGGGTTCCTTTAAGATATTTTAGTAGGTTATTGGCTGCATTCATGTGAGTTAAAGTTGGTTTGTCCATAGATTAATTTGTGTACAACAAAGGTGATGTCAGGTCGTGATATTGTTAGGTAGAGTAATCGACCAATGAGGCATCGATAAGTTGTAGCATCATGAAAAGTATCCTTTTCAGAGGCATTCAATTTAAGTGTAGGATCCATGAAAAAATTGGTTAGTTTTACACCAAGGAGGCTCGCATCTTTAATTAGATGAAGAGTATAGTGTCTCTATAATGAGAAAAGACCAGATGAATTTGTTGTCAACTCAAGGCCAAGAGAAAACTTGAGGTGCCTCAGGTCTTTAGAAAAAAAACCTTTTTTTTAAGGTTTTCTTTAGTTCTTGTATATTAGTGAGATTTGCATTGATGACGATGAAATCATCTACATATACAAGGAGGGCCACGAAGGATTCATTTTTGCCTTTGACCAATAGGGGAATAGTTGGCTTTAGACAGTTGGAATCCTAGAGAAATAGTGAAGGTAGAGAACTTGGCAAACCATTGTCTTGAAGCATGTTTTAATCCATAGATGGATTTGTGAAGCTTGCACACTATTTTCTCCCCCTTAATTTCAAGTTGAGCTTTGTACCCTAAAGGTAAGTCCATATATAGACTTCTTCAAACAATTTTTCATGTAGGATTGCATTGTTCACATCTAGTTGAACTAATTGTCATTCCTTTGAGACATCTATAGTTAGCAAAGTGTTGACTGTGACCATCTTTACAATAGGGGAAAAGGTTTTGAAATAGTCAAGACACCTCTTGTTGGGTGTAGCCTTTTGCAACAAAGCGTGCCTTATACCTTTTGATGGTTTCATCGATAACGAATGGAGTTTTTATCTTTTGGCAGGGGATGATACTCCATATTTGGTTTGTTTCCATAGCCTCTAACTTTGTTTGCATAGCTTGGCACCAATCTTCAGATATTACTACTTCATGGTAGACGTTGGATTCTTTTTTTGTGGAGACGTGAAAGACATATTGCTTATGTATTGGAGATGGGGTTTGATATGTTAAGTATTGACTGATGGGATATTTAGTTGATTTATGATTGAACTAGAGGGGTTTGCATAGTAAGAAGCTACAATGGTAAGCTTGTAGGTATGATAGAGGGTTTTGTAGCTCTAGTTGATCATCGAATATGGGTATTTTTAGGGATATTAGAAGCTTGTGTATTTTGTTGGAGTGCATTTTCTTCATTGGTATCATATCCCAATCCTTTAAGGAAGGTCCTCCGGATAAATCCTTCGGACTCCGGGTAAACCAGCATTGTTGATATTTTCAACAATATTTTCATTATCAACAATTTGCTGGTTTTGAGGCTCATGTGATTCATCGATGTTATTGTTTACGAATTCTTCATCTCCTGTAGGTATAGTAGTGGTTTGTAAGGAGGGTAGGTCTTGAGGTTGAAACTGAAGTGGTGTATAGGTGTAAACTGCAGTCATGGATGGGTTTAGGAAGAGAAAAGCCTGGTAAAGGATCAACTGATGATTGGGTTTTAGGCATATTATGAAATGGGAATGTAGTTTTATGGAATATCACGTCTCTTGAGATGAAGAATCTTTTGTGCTCAATGTCATAAAGCTTACAAGCCTTCATGCCTTGGGGATAGCCAATGAAGACAGATGGAATGGCTCTAGGATGAAACTTGGAGTGGTTATGAGACCGTGATGATGCGTAGCATAAAGAGCCAATAACTTTTAAAGAGTTGTAGTTAGGGACACTATTATTTAGCTTTTGGAAAGGGGACTTCCATTGTAGTAACTTAGATGGAGTCCTATTAATCAGATACACAACAGTTAATATGCACTCCCCCCAAAAGGTCAGTGGGACTTAGGACTGAAAGTATAGTACACGCCTTGCGTTTAATATGTAGCAATGCTTCCTCTCAACAATAGAGTTCTGTTAAGGACATTAGACACAAGAGTGTTGATGTATTACTCCTTTTTTTAAAAAAAAAAAGTTAGTGAATTTCAATTTACAAGGGCATTGTCATATCTCATTTGTGTTATTATCTTCTCATATTGAGTTTCAATGAGTTTAAAAAATTGTGGCACAGTGGAAATAACATCGAACTTGTGTTTGAGCATGAATACCCAAGTGTAATAAGTGACATCATCAACAATAGTGAAGAAGTAAGAATAACCAGCATGAGATTGTGTTGAAAATGATCCTCGCATATCTACATGAATTAGATCAAATGCATTTGAAGACAAAAGATTATTGAAAGTAAAAGATAACTTCCTTTGTTTTCCCAAAATACATATTGTACCACGAGACATTTTATTTGTTGTGAGGAATTTCAAATGTAAAAGCTTTGTAAAGAATTTAAGCAATAAATGGAGGGATCAACCAACCGTTGATGCCATAGGGATGCTTTGTTATTGACAAGAGTACAAATATATGTATTTGTAGATAAATCTATGAGAAGGTCAACGATGTATATGCCCTGAAATGGTTTAGCTAGCATTGTCAATCTTCTTCAAAGTGTACTTGTCCTAAATGATGCAAGTGTAAGTAGAGACTTGAACAGTGAATGATGAATCCTTTGTAATGACACTCACTAAGAGTAGATTGAAAGAAAATTCAAGCATATACAAAAAAAAATTCAAAATGAGGATATCAGACAGTTTCACAGTGCCAGTACTTTTGATTTGATAAGTATTTTTGTTTGGCAAGCTAATAGATGCAGAACATGCTTTTATATCAACCAGTAATTCTTCAGAACAACATATATTTGTGGATGCTCCTAGTCAATTATCCAATATGAGGTAGAGAGAGTACATGCGATGTAAGTGGTAGAACCACTTGAAGAAGTATTGAATTGAGGCTGAATTTGGTTAAGCAAGTTATGGCATTGCGGTAAAGCTTCTGTTGGATTTTTAATGTTGTTCTGATTGGAGGAAACCTCATTGATATGTGTTATTGTAGAATTTGTACTGTTGGTGGAAGAAGTGTCTGAGTTGTTATTGTTGAAGCTCTATGGTTTAGGCTTGTATTTGGGAGGATAACCATGTGCTTTTGTAACATTTATCAATAGTGTGTCTTGGAATGTTACAATGAGTACAAACATGCCAATTTTTGTGTTGTTTGTGTGAGAAATTATTCTTCGTGTTATTTGAAGGTACACGTGCGATGACTAGGACAATAGAAGAGAAGGATCCTATTGCTTGGTGTTGTTCTTCTTGAAGAAGAAGGGAGAATGCTTGAGAGATGAAAGGAAGATGTTCCATTAGGAGGAGTTGAGCACGAGCTTGAGCAAAGGATTCATTTTGTCTCATGAGGAAATCCAGAAGGCATTATATTCGAAAGAAATTGGCTATCTCTTGATTTCCTTCACATCGACAACTTCCACAGGTACAAACATGTCTGTAGATATTCAACTCATCGATGAGCAGCTTTAAAATTTGTGAAATACATACTTATAAAATCTTGATTTTAAGCAAGTGTTAAGAGATATCTCTTTAACTGAAAAATGTGAAGAGCATTCTTTCGCTGAAATTGTTCTTTAAGGTCAAACCATATGCTTTTTGTTGAATTCGCTAAGAGAATACTGGTCGAAATAGGTTTGGATACTAAGTTCAAGATCCAAGGTATCACAATGTTATAATTTCTAATATAGGAAGGAAGGAGGTCGTTGTTTGACCAAGGGAGAGTTCCATCAACAAATAATCCAATTTTATTTTTGACTGAAAGTTCGATAATCATCGCATGGCTCCAAGAAACATAGTCTTCCTTTGTCAAGCTGGGCTCTGTGACTAACATTTAAATTGTGTTATCATTATGGTGCACATAATACAGATTGAGATATTCTTAACTCCGATCAATAGATTGTTGAACACATCAGAACTAGGGGAAAGATTTTCTTGCATCTTATAGGAAGTGCCCGAAATCGGCTCTGCAGTTTAAGGGTTCTCGACATACATGATATTTTTGGTAAGTAAAATGATTGAAAGACAGAGAGAGAAACATTGGAAAAGAGAGGTATGCTTTGATACATTATTAAGACTAAAAGGAAAGCATAAACACTTGTCTCACTTTATTAAATGGTTATCCGAAGGTATATACACATGTGAGAAAAGTAAATAAGTAGTTACATTTAGTTACACTGTGAACTAACTAACAAACTCTAAACCTCTTTAACTAATTGTTTAATAGTCCTAATTCTCCATGTCTTCATTAATATTTATGCAAAATTCCATCCTAATTTCTCATTACACCATCTTTCTTGATAGAGAAACTAGAGGAGCAGATGTCTTCTTAGAGAGAGAAAATAAAGAAAGTGAAGAGGAGTTTGTGGTGTTTTCTTCAATTTTTGTGAGAGAAAAAGGGAGGGAGGGAGAGATATTTATCTTCCTTATAAGTTTGAAGCTTTTTAGATTAAAATAAGATTTAAATTTATTATTCATTCGTGGAGTTACACCATATTGTTCTTATTTTAAACCATAACTACATACATGTTTTTTTTTATAATGTTTTTCATTTCTTTTAAATCCTGGTAGCATTAAATGCTTACATGAAAATTATTTTAGGGAAATGTTATTCTTTTATTAATCCTTTTAATACTCTTGATGACAAAATTTGAAGGGTGACAAAGAAAACACACATGACCTTTAAGTAGAAACACACTTGACCTTCAAGTAGTAAAATAGTAAATTTATAAGTTAGAAAATAACACGACCTGCAAGATAAAAATTAAGATATGCATTATGGTATTGTGTTTGTTACACAAGCTTCAATAGTTATTTAACAAAGTGTATATGTGTAGCAAGTAAGGAGGCATTTGACCCTGAGACTAAGAAGGAATGGAGTGGGCTATTTTAGCTCACTTCATGTTTGCCCCATGGGTTATCATAATCCTAGGATTATGATTAAGACTGTTTTACTTTTTTCCTTATTTCTTATTTGTCACCATTCCTCACTCCCCCTCTCATTATTTCTAACTATTCCTTACTCTCCCTTTCACTATTCCTCACCTCCATCTCTTATGTCATTATTCCTTACTCTCCCCTTTTCACTATTGTTCACTTCCCCGAACATAAATTATAATAACTCATATTGTAATAATCTACACTACAAATACAAACTATAATAATCCAAAGACTATTATAACTAACAGACTATAATAATAACATATGATAATAACTCACTCCACGCCCCAAATGCCCCCTAAAGAATTCAAATATTAGAACGAAGTTGATCTAAAATAGTCACACTGGTGTATTTATAGTGAAATCCTCACTTAGGAGCATTCTTATTAGAGGTTTTGTGCTATATTAAGTTATCTCTCAAGCTAAATGGGTATTGACATGCATTTTATTAGCTCATTCATCAAATTTGGATGTTCGACTTCTACTTCATCCTTGGTCGAGGACAAGGGGCGAAGAGGTAGGTTTGGGCTTTTGACCCGAACTAGCTATCTTGATCTTAAGGCAAAAATATGTCGTATTATATATGCTCCATTCACCAAACGGAAATGGTTGATTCTAAATCCATTCTCAACCAAGGTCAAGATCGATCGAGCTACTTTGACTCAAAGTCAAATTAACCCTTTTCCTTAAGCCCTATCTTATCCTCTTCGTCCTATTCACTATTGTTTACTCAACAAAATTGCTTCATCTTCTTCGTTGGGTCACTTTTACCCTTTAGCCCAACAATCACTCATGACAAGTACTATTAATATTTTTATGAAAGAGGTGGCTAAGAAAATTATGGTTGCTTTATTATAAAAATGGAAGGATTAGATCTCAAACATTGGATCTATTGCAAAAGAATGGAGGGTTGAGATTAATTGAAGAGATTAAATGGTAGAGTTTAAATTTAGAAAGAAAATAAAAATTGAAAATGAGAATTTGGAAGGAATGATATTATTGCTTCTTTTTCCCTTTTTCTTATTTCTCTTAAATAAAAAATTTTGAAATGCCACATGCTGCAATTTCATTTGATTTTGAGTGATCTCAAATTTCTTACTTTCCTTTTTATTTTCATCTTTATTTAAAATAAAATTGTGATACATCAACAAATACGTCATCGATTTCATATATATTTTCTCCTTTTTTTTTGAAATCTTGTTTTACTACAACTTCTTCATTTGAGGTTCAATTTGGTCGTTCAAAGTGTTCTCTTTGAGGTCTATGATGTGGATACTTTAAAACACTTAAATTGCTAAAATATGAATGTGTTCTCTCATCAAAACATGTGGTAAAATTGAAGCTGATAAAGCTAATAGATATCGCACGTCCGATGAATGTCGTTATTTTTGTTGACTATAACTGATTTTGTAATTTTGTAACTCATTCTTTGGTATTCTTGATGCTTTCTTTTTTAACAGTCAACTTTAATTTTTGAGATTATGTCAAATTTGTAAATAATTTGGTATGAGTTAGATTCATAAATATTGAAAGTTTTAAATGATGTAATATTGAGTCTGATTTTGGTCAATTTATGAAAAAGAAACATTGTAATTTCTCAAAATTATCTTTTGGATGATTATAATAGATAGTAATTTTAATAATACTTAGTATATAGCATCATTTAAAAAAAATTACAAATACAGCAGAGTATATCAGTGATATACTTCTATTGCTGATAGAATCTCAATGATAGATCGATATTTGCTATATGGTCTATCAGTCCTGAACTCTTATAGCAATTCTTTTAAAATGTTAATCACATACTTCCTTATTCTTATATTTGCAACCATAAAATGCTCGGCCGCTGGGTTTTGGGCTAAAAGTTGGGAGTTGGTGGCCCAATATGTGTTAGGCAAACCCAATGTAAACTATAGGCCCAAATTGCATTTACAAGGACGACAAAAATGGCGGGAACCAGGAAGAACATGGTGCTCCATTTGGCGGGAAACGTCTTTACCTTCTTCATTGTATTTAGGGT
>JBBPDI010000029.1:17472500-17485454 GCA_037974545.1 Cucumis variabilis | reverse complement strand
ACTATGTTAGCTAAATATTCTGTTCATTTTTTTCACAAATGTGTGTTTGTTTTAAAAAGAATTTTTTTTTCACAAATTGATAATACAAGCACTATGTTAGCTAAATATTCTGTTCATTTTTTTCACAAATGTGTGTTTGTTTTAAAAAGAATTTTTTTTTCACAAATGTGTTTGTTTTAAAAAGAAAAAAGTGAATCTATTTAATCCTTAAAATTACATAAGTGTATCAATTTAATTACATTCTACTCTAAATCTTGTTTCACTAATATAACGTTAGAATTTGTATCAATATAAACTTTGTTTCCTTTCATAATCTTTTGAGTTTTTTGTTTTTTTTCCCTATTTTTTGAATTCTATTTAAACACAAAAGCAAATGTATGTTTGGTAACTAATTTAGAAACAAAATCCTTCTTTTCTTTTTCATTTTTACTTCTTTTTGTAACAAATTTCTTGTTTTTTTTTTTTAAAAAATGAATTAGTTATCAAATATATTTTTTAAAAACTAAAAATTAAAAACTCAAAGTAAAATATGAAAGAATTACTAAATAAAAGTCAAGCAATTTAAATCTTTCATTTTATGCTTACTTTTAAAAAATTATTATTGCAATAATTTTCGTAAACTTGGATAAACATTTTCAGATGTCAACATTACATGAAAGTTTTTAAATTGAAATTAACTAAAATTCAAATTGATTACTTTTTAGGATTTTTTTTCGATTTGTAAAATTTAGAGGGTGAATGGATGTTTTTCCAATAATTAACATTGGGTTACTTATTTTATAAGGAAACAATTATGAGGTTGATTTGAAAGTTGTAATGCAAAGACCAAGAAGAAAAGAAAGGGGAAAAGTGATATCTGACATTAATTTGCTTTTTGAAATTCATTAATTAATGAATTGATTATTCAACATCCATAAGTGAATTTAATAATTTGAAATAAATGGGTAAAGTGAAACACCTTTGAAGAAATTAAACTATGATTTCATCAAAATTAATTTGTATCAAAACTCATTCAACAACAAAAGCTTCAAGGATGGAGTTGGTATCAAACCCTATCAAAATTTTACTTACTCGATAAAATAAAATAATATATTTTCACGACTTTATCATTTACGAAATTACCTAAAAAGAATGAAATAGAATTGAATTACAAAAACAAGAATTATAAAATTTAGAATACTAATTTCTTGTTTGGTAATAACTTTACTTAGTTTATGGCTTTATAACATCTATTTTGTTTCCATTTACTTTAAAATCATAAATTTTGCATTTGAATTCTTCATCCAATTTTAACCTACTTTTTTTTTCTTTAATAATTTCATTTTCTTCATTTTTTTATCTTCCAAATATTAATTTTTCTATAATGGATTTTACTTATTTTTCTGAATTTTTCTAACACATGGCTTAATTTTTAAAAATAGTAGTTGAGAAATGGATTACAAAATATAAAAATTTAGAGTGTATATTTATTTTATAAGCTTAAATTTTTTTAAAAAAATAAATAATTGTATAAAAGAATGAGTTAATTAGTAAAATTTGGTTTTGACTTTTGAAAACATTAATAAAAAATGGTAACACAACCAATAAATGTAGAAGATAAAAGACAATGTTGATAAACTTAAATTTTTAAAAACTAAAAAAGTATAACGTTAAGTTTCATAAGTCTTTGTTGTTTTTGAAAATTCAGAAAGGTTATGAGAGGAGATATAAATGATTAGAGATGAGAGGGTAAATTATTTGGAATTGAGAAATATTATTTAATTTAATTAAAAGTTGGTAATGATTAGAGAATTAGCAAATTTGGGGAAGAAAAGAAAGAAAGATGTGGTGAGGGGAAGGAAGAAGAAAAGAAGAAAAATAAAAATATATATGATGATATGAAAGGAAAGAGACTAAAAGCATGATTGCGGCGAGTGTTTTTCACTTTAACTTGTTCACAACCAACCAATTCATTTCCTTTTCTTTTTTCTTCTTTTTCTTTCTTTCTTTTTTTTTTTTTAATTCTCCAATCCCTATGTTACGACGTCGTCTTTACACAACCACATTTTTGTTAGTGCACAATTCACTTTACTTTTTACATTTTGATTTTTCAACTCTTACTTTGTAAAAAACCACAAATCACATGGACAACAAATTAAGTTCCCAATAAAGACAGTTCTATTTCTCTACTTTGTTACTCCAAATCCTCTACTTTGTTACTCCAAATCTAACTTCTTTCTTTCTTTTTCTTTTTTTTTTTCTATTACTTTTCCTCAAATTTCATTATTACAAAATATAATATTAAAATAAATAAAACTAGATTCCTACATTTTCTCTCAAATCCATACAATTCTGTCTGATCTATGTGTACTCATTCTATTTATAGGGAAATTGACAACCAAGCGGTGGACTTACATGGACACTAGTGATGTGTAAGAACTAAACACGTGAATAACATGTAAAGTGACATTATTGAACAAGAAATTACATACATCCCCCCTTAGGGAGATTGATACTTGATCAAAGAATGACATATTGGACCCACGTTAAACAAATGGGCATCTGTACTCTAACATTTATAATAATTAGTTGGTTTTTTGAGATGTTTTTATTTCTAATAAAATGAGTCAAACTATCGATCGTGGTAGGCATCTATTAATTTATAGTACTTATTCTTAGTTTTTCATCCTTATAAGAATCTAATAACATTCTTGTGGTATGTTTGGGAGTGGTACTTCAAGCAATGATTTAGAAGAAGAGATTTATTTACGATTGATTTTGTAAAAGTGGTTTTTTAACAATCAAGTTTTTGGTTTTGGTTTCAAAGTTTTGAAGTTAAGTGGTTTTGAATAATATATATGTTTGGTTCCAAAAGTAATTTTAAAATTACCAAATTATATTTTATATTTGAAAATTATTTAACAAATTAATAAATTTATTTTTACACTAAAAAATGTTTTTATCAAAAAGTTGGCCACCAATAGTCGCTTGGATGAAAATGGTGGCCAATGGTGGTGTCATTAAAAGATGGTGATGGTTACCAAAACATGGTCAGTCAACAATTTCAACATTTGTTGAAAATATCGTCACTCAAAGTTTTAATAAATATCTAACTTTATTAATGGAAATTTATAATGGATGGCAAATACAAAAACCTCTAATTAGGAACGTGTCTTCACAATTTAGAAATTGGCAAAATACAAAATACATGCTTTTATTCCTAATTTTTCCTTCTAGGGCGTAAAATATCTAAATTTGGTTTCGTTTGATTCGTCTTTCTTTTTTGTGCTTTCACAATTCGTCAAACGCTATCAGAACCAAATCGTCGGTTATGTTAGGATTCGAGCTGTTGATCGAATGCAAGGAGTGGGGTGTAGGTGGAAAGAGGAAGACGGTTGTATGGGATTGGTGGAGGAGTTCGGAGAGGCCAAGCTTGACGATGGTGGTTGCGATTAGGAGGTAATTTGGTGAAGTTTGGTGAGTGGAGAGCTTGTGTTGTGATTCGTGAGAATGTTGGAGTATGATGATTTTTATTTTGGTTGTGATTCGTGGAGATGGAAAATATTTAATTTGCAAAGGCAAACTAGTTAGGGATGGTTGCAATCAAGGCAAATTGACTGTCATGGTGGTCGTGAGGATGAGGAACTCCCAGAGGTGAAGTTGTGGTTATTTATTGGCTCCATAAACGCTAAGAAATCATGTCGTTAAATGTGTTGCTATCATGAGTTCCACTATATGTTTTGTTATATTGATTTTGTTTTAATTTTTATGCTGATTTTTGTGATGGGCTTAAGTGGTATGATATACTTATCTATATATCATTAAAATGTCGTACAATTAGATAGCAATCACATGGTTTCAATGAAATATAATATAATAGACTAATCAAACAACTATTCTTGGCAATCAAATAATGATAAATGTAATATATGAATTAACAACGATTAGATAAAAACCGCATAACATTTAGATAACAATCATATAACAATAAATGAAATAAGATAATAATTAATAGAAAATAATAATTAGACATGCTAAAAAATGTAAACTAATCAGATGACATTTAGAAGACAATCAAACGATATAAAAAAATTTATTATGACACAAAAACTAATCAAATGACAATTAAAAGGTAATCAAATAACTATCTCTAACAAAATAGAAGATAATCAAACAACAATTAGAAGATAATCAAATAATCAAATGACTATCTAAAATTAAAAATAAAAACTATAAAAGGTAACCAGATAACAATTATAAGGTAATCCAATAGTAATTGTTGAACACATGTTGGTCATAATAGAAGAACATGCAAATTTGCAATGTTTTAACAATATATTGTAGACTCTAAAGATATTTTTATTCTTTTATAACAGCTCTTGTATGAGAATCAGAAGTTAATCAAATGATTATTTTACAAAACTAACTACAATTGAAAAAAAAAGAAGGCAATCATATGCCAATTCTATAAAAATCACATATCAATAAAATTTCATGCACAAGTTCATTAATCAACGAGAGTATTTTAGATTTTTCAGGTTCAATTTCTCTTTGACAAATTTGCAATGTTCTTGCTCTTAATGTTTAAAAACTCAATCAAATAGCAATCACATGATTATCAAAAGACTACCAGAATGTTATCAAATGACTATTTCAAAAGGCTAACTAAATAGAAGATAATCATATAAAAATCATAAGATAATCAAGTGATTATGTCTCAAGCCTAACTAAAATTGAAAATAAAAACAATAGATGAGAATCAAGATAATCAAATGACTTGTCTCATAAAGCTAATTAAAATTGAAAATAAAACCAGTAGAAGGTAATCAAATAACAATCAGAAGGTAATCAAATGATTATTTCACAAGGCTAACCAATATTGAAAAAAAATATAGAAGGTAATAAGATGTTAATTAGACAACAATCACATAACAATCGAATTGTTTTAAAAAATGAGGGCATTTTCAACTTTTTACTTCAAGCCCATTAGTAAATTTTGGTTGGGCTGATCAAATTTGCTACTTTTGCAATTTAAAAAACCAAGTGAAATGGACCAATTTAGTTAAACTTTTTTGCTAATGATGCAATTGCTCATTTATTAATTTATTTTTAATAAATATATAATTTATTGGAAGTTGTTTGACGTCAATTGCTGAAATGTGATAGTAAAAAATTGATCGATGGTGATGCTGAAAGATGTTGATATGAGGTTGGCAGAAATGGTTGCATAAAGTTGTTCGACAACTGTCATAAAAAATAGTTGTTAAAAATTGATTGACAATGGTCCAAAGAGCGATCATTAGAGGTTGGCTAGTAGCAATTCGAAAAATTGGTCATCAATAGTCGATAGAGATGTTATCAGAGATTGACTAGCAACCATCATAAAAAAAACTATCATTGGAAGTTTGCCAACGACGACCATTGAAAAATGGTCGTTGAAAGTTTGCCGACGATGGCTGTAAGAAAGTAATCGTCGAAAGTTTCCTTACAATAGTTAAAAAAAAAAAAAAACTGAATTCAATTGAAAACAGTTGTCAATTTTTTATTTTAGTAAATATCTAATTCTATAAATTTATTTTTAATACTTTTCTACAATGTTGGAGGTGATTCCCTTACAATCATTAAAGAAGAAAAGCTTGATTAGTGATAGGAGCGATCATCGATCGATTTAGATCGATTTTTTTTTACAAAAACCACCATCGAAAATGGACTCGGTCGGTTTATAAGATGAGAAACTATCGACCATCGGCCACCCAATAGTTTGAATCGATTGGCCAGACCGCTGGTCTGTTTCAGTCGGTTCAATTTTTCTCGACTGAGATGAAGAAAGAAATGAAATCTTGGGGCTTATCTCGATATTTTCTGGTCAAGATGAAGAAAAAAGTGAAATCTTGGAACTGATCTCGATGTTCTCGATCAAGATGAAGGAAGAAGTGGAATCTCGAGGCTAATCTCGATGTTTCTCAACCGAGATGAAGGACACAAAGCTTTAAAGATTGAATTCTCGGACTAATCCTAGTGCTTGTCTAGTCAGAATGGAGGTAGAGAAGTTAAGAAGTCTAGAACTCGAGCCACCTGGACCATCTTGATGCAATTAAGGCCCAAGATCCAATAACTAAAGAAAAATTCTTTCATCCTCAAGCATCTCGATGCAATGTATGCCTGAGATGCCATATATGCCTGAGATGCAATATATATATATATATATATATATTGTGTACATACACACAATATTTTTAAATTTTGGGTGGGTTCCGTCGGCGAGAATATAAATCCGGTTGGTTTGCTTTGGTTTTTCGAAAAACTCTTTCTTAAACCGATCGTCGACTGCTTTTCATGAAAACCGACCATCAAGTGTCGATTCGTTTGGTTTTGGTCGTTAAGATCGATTTTTCAGGTGTCGATGCTCACCCCTAATTAGCGATACTTCAAAAATCAATTTAAAGTGGTTTTTTATTTTTCAAAAATTAATTGTTTTATTGTCAAATGTGATTATTTTAGATAAACGTGATTCTGATAATAGCAAAAGTGATTTTGGCCATGTCAAAATCACTTCCAAACATACTCTTAACCTTCCAGTTTAAAATTCTATACAATAATGATTTTGCTTTTTGTTTTACATTTTAAAAGTTTATATTTGTTTTATCTCAACCATGGTTTTCACCTTTTGAAAATAGATGGGTTTAAAAAAGAACATTTTTAAAAATAGTAAAATAAATTAAAATATTTATCAACTATCGCAAAATAGCATGTGAATGACAACTATGATTATTTCAAATTATTTTTATTAATTCTAAATTTTTTACTTGAATTTTTAAAATAATATTAGTATTAATCAAATACAAACTAACGAGTTTAAATTTCAGAAACCAAATAATGATTAAAGAAGAGATATTCAATTTTATTTATAATAAACTAGTTTGTTTTATAAAAATATATTTGAAAATATTTTTTAGTATAGGGAATTCGAACTACATACTTTATAGTTTCTAACATACTAAAATGTCGTATCTTTATTGTAAATGTTAGAATATATCTAAATAAAATTTTTAAATATCAAATTAAGATAGTTGAAATATGAAATGTGGTATCTTTATCGTGGATGTTAGAATATATATGAATAGAATTTTTAAATATCAAATTGAGATGGTTGAAATATGAATTTAATTTCAAATTACTTTCTTAAATAACACTCTTTCTTAATGTGAAAATCTTGACTACATTAATATAAAATTATGAAGTTGTTAGTGAATAAAACTTAATTAGTTATTATGGACGTCAAAGTCACCGTCCTTTTTTTCTTCTTATAACATGCAAATGTCAGAACATTACTAAAAAAAAAAATTACCAATTAGCATACTGTTTTTATTAGGACATTAGTGCTTTTTAAGAATTCCTTTTAGAACTATTTTTAATAGGACAAAATCATTTTTATCGTTTACAAAGCATTTGAGTCTAAATAATTTTAAACATTCATTCACCAACCTTATATGATATTTTTCAATTTTTCGTAAGTCGAAAAAATTAATGGTGTGTACAGAATAAGTTTTAATTGGAGCATTCCCTTATGCTTTGGATATAATAATTGTTACACATTAATGTTCCTATCTACCTATGTGTGGACCACCCATTAATGTCACCATTCTTTACAATTTCATTTTACATGGTTTGTTATGAATGCCCCAACCAATAAGCCATGTATATAATTTTCAAAACTTTTTTTTTTCAAGTTTTATCCATCTATATTTCGAAATGGAAAGTTAAAGCTACGTTTTGATACAAATTGGACTTCAGATTCATTTTCTCATATATTCGAAGTAACATTAGATCTAATTCTTCTTTTGTTGATTGATTCAATCATGGATAATTTTTTTTTGTTATATTTCACCTCTAAACTTGTTCGGTAATAATGAGCATAGCGATTAATCTCAACTTTAGAAGTTATTCTTGGAATTATCATTTAAAATTTTAGTTTTGTATATGTGTGTATATATTTAATTGATTAATATTGTTAGTGTCAAAATTCGAATTGGACGAAAGCATATATGACCTTTGTGTGACAACAACGATAAGTTTATAATTTAAGGAAAACATTACCTACAAAATAAAGAGAATATATATGAGTACTAGTGATATACTAATTGTCACGAGGAATTCTATTGTAGCAAATAGGAAACTTCACCTAGGGCTTTCCTTCTCCTCTTTAGAGTTGGATTAATGAATGTACAAATCGTGGCTCTCGAGTGAAAGAGTCAGCCACACCCCTAGCCTCATCTTTTATCGATGGCAAGGGTAAATTATATCTTCATATGGTTAATAATTAGGCAAGGCCATTAATGTTAATGGCCTTGCCTCGTGGTTTGCATGACTCAAAGTCCATTTGAACTTTGGTCAAGTACTCCAAATTTTTGTGTGAAAGATTTAGAAGAAATACCTAAATTATCCATAATATTTCACACATATCCTAATTTTTCAATTATTATCTAAACTAGAAAATCGTGGTATTTTAGAATAATTTTAACCTTTATTTAATTATCTAAAAATAAATTATATTCGTAACTAATAAATAATTTTTTAATATTTTCAAAAATCTTAAAGATTTTTTTCCTTAATTATCAACGACCTAATTTATTATATAACTATAACTTCCTTAATTATTATATCATATATATTTATATTTATTAATGTAATAATTTATTACTTGTTTATGATTTAAATATAGTATAAATTATATATCTTCATATGGTTAATAATTATTTTCAATTTAAATCATAAACCAAAATTCTTTTTTCATTCCATCATCAACATGTCGTTCTATTTTTTTTGTCGATTCCAGTAGAAAAATAAACATGTTCTTTCTTCCCTTCCGATTTAGCTATTTTGAATTGGTTAATATTTTTTTTTGTTTATTCTTCTTTTCGTATAATATTTAATTTTCGTTTCTTAGCATATAGTTTTTTTCCTCAAAAAATTTGTTACTTCTTCTTCAATTCATGTCATGTTCAGTATACACATATTATAGGATATACATTTTTTTTTTTACACATATGGTACTGTATCTTTTGAAATAAATTTTTATGTTATGTTACATATATATTCTTGCATATATTGGATAATACATTCATATTTTTTTAAAAAAAAAATTATAACTTTTAACACTTAATTTATATACCACTGCATACACATACTATGTAACGATTCAATATATTTTTTTTATCATTACATATATACTACTACATAATACATATATCTTATGCGATTTGTTACATATATACTACCTCGTATATTTAATCATACATAAATCATTTCATTATTATATACAGCTGTATATATACAATAAGACATACGTTAGTTCAGTATTTTTTCCTTCATGTTTTGTATCATTTTCTTTATTTTTTTCTCTATTCGATCAATGTTTTCTTTGATTTCTAACATATATACTATTGCATAATACATTTATTTTCTGTGATTTGTTGCATATATACTACTGTATATATTCAATAATACAAAAATTAAAGTTGTCATCCTCCTACCGAATGTAAAACTTTCAATTCGTCGACCAAAGAAGATTAGATTCCCTTGTAAAATGGAGTTCAAAAGACGTGTTAAATGTGGCTGTTGTGGACATGTTGTCTATAACCGAAAAAGATGCAAACTTTCTTTATTGAACTAGTTTTTCCTTATTATTAGACTTTTAGTAGTTTTTACTAGACTTTTAATATGTTGTTTCAAACTTTTATTTAAAATATTCATATTTCATTTTTTATTTCAACGGTTTCATTTCCATATTTTTCCATTATAAGTTTTCGTATGTGGTACTAATCAAGGTTTTTAATTTATTATATTTAATATACTACATTTCATACATAATCACTGTTGTTTTAAACCCAACTTATTATTTGAAATAAAATGCATAAACCAATTTAACAAAATGATAACATAACACTTAATTCTTAAAATATACAATGTATAATTTCATATATACTATTCACTTAAACCAATTTAACATATCCTCCCCATTCAACCACCTTTTCATATAATTCTCTGGATCTTCAATTCTTTCATCAAAGTCTCTACATCACAAACATATTCAGTTTTCCTCATTGTTACATATACCAGAGAACAACTAATATTTTAATAGCATATATTACATATATTCATCACAATCTTTTTCCATCCATGTTCCTGTAAACATAAACAATCTTTATACATAATCACTATTGTTTCAAACATAACGTATTATTTACTATGTAAGTTATGAACATTTAAAATAAAATATAAACAAATTGATATCAAAACCTTTCATTTATAAAATATGCACTATATTATTCAATATATACTATAATTACATGAAATATATATAAAAAAATATAAAATTCGAAAGAAAGAATGGATGTAGAGAGAGATTGAAAAGTGAGAGAGATCGGGAGAGAATAATTTTTTAACAAATTCACCAAAAGAAAAATAATTAAGAGGTAATTTTGATTATAATATTACCATAATAGAATTAATCACTTGTTATATTTATATAAGATATCTAATAAATGAAAATTTTTAATCATGGTCCACTTTTCCTTTTTTAATATATTATTAATAATAAAGATGGATAAATTTATCATTTTGGCTTTATATTTATGTAAAATATTAGCTCATTTAGGACATTTCTAAAAAATTTGAAAATTTTAGATCCATCTTATAATATGATATACTATTTTAGGTCACAGTAGTCCTTCTCCTTTTGTCTCAGCTAAACTTTTTTTTTTTTAGTCCAAATCAATTTATAACATGTATTGTCAACAACATAAATAAAAAGTTTGTTCATTTTAAATTATTTAAAATTATAGTAGCTAAACATAAAATTAAATTTAATGAATGAAAAAGAAATACAACAAATTATAAAAGATTTTTAATAAGATACATATGAACATCATGTGAACTAAAATTATTTGATATATGTAAACAATATTTGTTTCCTTGTCATATTCAGCATAAAAACTACGTAAAGTGACATGGAAGGACACATGTCTCATGCTCCATTATCATTTTTTTTTCTTTTTTCTCCCTAAGATATTTTTTAAAATTAGATGTGTTTAATAATCTATTTTTAAGAGATAATAAAAACATTGCTGAAAGAAAACAAAATAGAGTTTTCTGAATTTAGTTAATATTTATTTTAAAAGTGAATAAGATGTTCCATTACTCACTTACTATACACACACATATATAAATCTTCTCCACCTTTGACCTCTTTAGTAGTCTGCATGTGGGGAGCAAAACTCAACAGTACAAATTTTATATTAATTAAAATATGTTAATTTGAACTCCAATATAAATATTAAAGATATGGAATTAACCATTAGAGAATTGAATTGACATAGATATTAAGTTTTCTTCATCCATTAGATTACGAGTTTAGATCAATAGTATAAGAATTGTTAATGCTAAAATCAAAATACAAAAAAACACACCCAACCTTTACACAACCACAACAAATTTATTTAAAGCAAATAGAAGCATATGTGGGAAAGCTTTGCACAAAGAATGATCCTTGGTGAACGAAGATACCTCATGTTAAGATTATATTAATGTATTTATAAAGGATGTTGACCAATTAATCGAATCTTATGGTAGAATTATTGGATTTGAGCACAATGGAGGGGTTAGCCTTTGACCTTGAAAGGTCTGATTGAAGCAACTAGGCCCGTAGGCCTCAAAGGCCGAGGCAGACAAAGGAGTTATTGGGCTCAAAGGTTGAACTCTCTTGCCTTTCCTTGGACATGAACGATCATGTATTGGTTAGATTTATCTTTTTAATCCGAAATCATGGATAATAATTATAGCTCTTATGCACGTCAAAATATTAAAGAGAATTGGTAAGTGATTATTAGTATGGAAGAAAAATATATATTGAGAGAGGAATAAAATTGAAATCCATAAATAAGTATAACAAACTAGGAATGGCCACGTAGGCAATATGATATTATTATAAGGGCTTTAATGATCTTTAATGATCATCGCTCTCCATATCTCTCTCCAACCATCCTTCTCTTTATATATATATATATATATATATATATAATCACATTAAAGTAGCAAAGCTTTCAGGAAGAAATCATATGGACCACGGCCATCTCTCATTTATTACACCATCTTCACACTCCTAAACCCACAACTAATAATAAGAATAATACTAATAATAATATAAGATTAATAGAATTTATATATTTTCCATCTTCAAATTTTTTAAATTGAATTAAAAATATTAGCATATGTAGCAACAATTTTAAAAAATTACAAAATTTATCAAATTCTATTAAGAGTTTGTCACTAATAGACTATAAGAGTTTATTAACGATAAAAGTATATCATTGATAAACTTTGCTATATTTGTTATTTCTTAAAAATGTCAGCGTATATTTAATTCTTATTCTTAAAATTGATATTCATTATAATTTTTTTTTAATTTGTGCTTATTTGATCTCTTTCTCTTTTAAAAAATTCAATATCTAATAAATTCAATTGAATTGTTTAGATAAGAATAAAAGTCTAGAACCAACCTAACAAAATACACTAAACACCTATAAATGTAAGGGAAGAAGAAAATTATCTAAAAGAAAATATTTTTCAGATCAAATAACAACTTTAAAAGATGTATTAAAAGGTGCCTAAAGGTGTGAACATATTTGTTCACTGTCAACCAGACAAGTAAGAATGATGTTGTCCAATCGCAACAAAATATCAAAATAACTAAGTACAACCTTCACTTTTGAAAGTATCGACAAGACAAACAAGAATGATATTATCTTATCGTAGAAGATTATCGAAACAACCCGATACTAAATCGAGATTGGGAAGACTAGCCATTACATAATAACTTCATGAGCTTTAAAATTTTTACATTCTTAAAAAAAGAATCACTTCCTCTCAACTGTCTTTCCCATCATGGCCTTCTTTACTTTCTGCATTTGTTAATGG
>JBBPDI010000029.1:17435565-17449416 GCA_037974545.1 Cucumis variabilis | reverse complement strand
TATAAACACATCGATATAATATACAAATTATATAATATCACCATAACGAGCAAAACTAACACATAGTAGCAGATACATAATTTCATGTGATTAGGAGTATAATTTTATATAAGGTTAAAATTTTAGCTTGTTGTCATCTCAATTTAAGTCATATGTAACTCCTAAATATTAAAGAATATATGGTAGATCACAACATCTCAATTATGTGTCTAATATATAATACCAAACATTTCTTTTTAAAAGTAATAATATAACTCTCGATAACAAAATTGAAACTTATTAAACCTTTTATTTATTTATTTTTTGGTCTAATCCAATGGTTAATCTTTGAGAAATTTTTATATTTTAGGAGATTTTTACAGGCTAATTCAAAATTTATATATCTATAAAACGTTGGAAGGAGGTTTATTAAACCTTAACTTGAAATTTTAGATATTTTATTAGTCATCATTTTAGAAACTAAGAATTAAAATTGTACCAACTAAAATTTAGTTTCTAAGATAATGGTAGAATAAACAATCAAGCAAAAAAAAATAGGTATTATTTATAAATAAAAAAAAGAATTTGTTATTGTTTTTATTTCAAGTAATTAACCAAAATTTAAGTAATATTATTAAGATTTATAATAGATGTCCATTATAGATCATATCTCATTCCTTCCACATTTCACTTAATTATAAAATGCCACATGGTTGAAAATTAAAGTGTTTATTATCACGTGTCACTTCCTCTACATCACATCTACCTAGGAAATGTTTCGAAATATTCACGTGGTCATGTAATTCACCTCATGTTTATCGAATTACCTAAATAGTGGCATTTGAATTTTTTTTTTTAAAGGTATTATAATAAATGCTAGGGTGGGGATTTGAACTCAAGACCTTCTGTC
Source organism: Cucumis variabilis (assembly GCA_037974545.1). Lineage (NCBI taxonomy): Eukaryota > Viridiplantae > Streptophyta > Magnoliopsida > Cucurbitales > Cucurbitaceae > Cucumis > Cucumis variabilis. Next base: position 17,448,527 of record JBBPDI010000029.1, on the reverse strand, counting down.
CACAAATCCATACAAGTGTCAGCTGACATAAACACTTGTTGGCGGCATTTGAAAATTTTGTAAGACATAGAAAAATTGGTTAATATTCCAAAAGTCTTGAAGATAGTTGAAGTTTTTTAGAATTTATGTAAGAATATCATTTAGTAATAATAATTATTATTAAATTATTGGGGGATTTTTAAAAATAGGAGATTTTGCAAGCCCATAACAAAATTTTTAATCTTTATAGGATGTAAATATTTTTTATTTTCTTCTATTTATGTAAATATTTATAATATTTTTTTAATATTTGTGTTTCGTTGTGCTTGTGAGCGATTGTGCTTCTAGTCTTTCTTTTCTTTTCTTTTTCTTTTTAATTGGAAATCCTAAATTTAAGTTTTAGATGGATCACTCTAGCATGTACGTACAATTATAGGGCATAAAATAAAAAAATATATATTAAAAATGTCCCTAGCAACATGTGCCCCCTACCACTTCACTACACCAAGTATTTCGTAACTGTATTGAATTGGTATGTATATTGTTAAAAAATACTTAAAATTTATATTGAAAATGTAAAAAAGTGATAAACTGAGAGATACAGGTGCCCCTCTAGCCTCTATCTGGCTTTGTCGATGGTACTAAGTATTCACTTCAAATATAGTCTAAGAAATGTCCTCTATGATGAATTTGATAAATCACATGTATAATATAGAATTAATTACTAAATAGATGAACTAATGGAACTTTAAGTGGAAGGTAATAAATAAAGATGTTTAATGTACAATTTGACGAAGTTGTATTAGATAAATGTGGTCCTATACATATCTTATAAGTCTATACGTTGTTGGAACAAATACACTTCAACAAGAACAGAGATCTGAATCCAATAGCAACGAACAAAATCAAAACAATCGAAACAACGACAAGGGAACATAAACAAAATTTAGAATACAACAATGACAAATAAAATCTGCAAAACATAAACTCGTGAGTACTTGAGTCGCTGACCACACTCTCTTTAAGATATTTTGTGGCTCTACTAGGAGTACAAGTAGATTGAAAATAATGTCACGATGTCTCTAAGACAAAACAACCCAAATCTCATCTGTCTTGATTGACACCCTTCTAATTAGCAATTAGTGACCCTCCGATTCAATTCCCAAAGAATAATAGATGATAAACTGCATCAATTTGTCATTTATAAAGAGATCTCGACTAATAATCTAAAATATTAATTAAAACAATCTAATAAAAACTTATATCTATCCTAGATTGTGAATAAAATGAGTAGTACTGTTAGAGCATTGCACCCATATCACAATTCAGTGATCTCTTTTTCAGAATAATTACATCACACCATACCACACCACTAAAACTATATTCAACAAAGTGATTGAATTCATAAATACGCTGAAATGAGTTGAAACATTTCACCATCATGTTAATCGGTGTTAATGTTGCAATTGATATCCGTAATTTATATTGTCATTGAGATGTATTTGAAAGAACTAAAGAGATGAAAGAAAGAGGCATATGGTGTTTGATTATAAGGAAAAGGAAAAGGACATGAGAAAGAAAGTCTTCCATTGAATTAAATTCAGGTGCGGAATTAAAAAAATAATAAGAAAAGGAAGATTATGGTGTGGTGTGGGCTTAGTTTTATAGAAGAAAACAATGAATCTTTTTTTAGGGACAAGGGGCAATGGACTCCAAAATCATTTAATATCTACTTGTACTAAAAGTTAGCTCTAAAAATCATGTTAAAGTAAATATGCAACAAAAGGGGACCTCTCCATATATAATGTATAATGAATAAGCTATATGGTGGTGCTCCATTATTGTTTAAAGCTGGGGGGACACATTTCGTTTTTGTTTCCATTCTCACTTCCTGCATTCTCTTTTTTTAACTTCAAATATTATTTTAGTCCAAATTTGCTATATACATTCATTTGCTCAATTTTTGTTCATATATATATATATTTTAATAGATATTAAATTTAACCTTTTTAAAGTTCATTTTTAACAAACACCATTACATAATAACGATAGTGTTCATGAAGTCTGGAGAGTAAGTTTAAGATTTTATTGAAAATAGATGGATTAAAATTAGACATATATGATGATAAGCAATTGGTTTACTTAATTTTATTTTTTATTTATAGGTTTTTGGATATAAAAAAACAGAAATATTGAAAAGTGTTTTTAAAATGAAAAGAAAAAAGACATTTTTAAAGTGAACATTTAATTTTGAAGAAAAAAGAGATGACAGTATTATTGTTGCTTCATTATATTAATTGGATGAGTTGCACAATGATCACAGTTTTGATGGGTTCGTTGATGGAATTGAGTTGAAAGACTTTTTAAACCTAATTTAAAGTTATAAGCTTTTTCAAATTAAATAATTAACCCTTATTAAAAATGATCTCAGTCATCAAAATTACATACCCAAACAGATCGGACGACTCTGTTGGGTTGGTTGGCTTTTTTCCATTATTTACTGAACTTTTCTTCGGAGATTTTTAAAAATATTAAATTTTACAAAATATTTATAACCTATAACAAATTTTATTAGTGATAGAAGACATATAGAATCCAAAATTTTGCTATAACTTGTAAATATTTTAATTTATTTTACTATTTCTAAAAATATCTCTTATTTATTTCTATTTTATTATAGTAATTTTCATGATGTAATTACAAAAATATTTTCTTATTTTACACTTCATCCTCACAAAAAGTTCAAACTTAAAAATAGCCGGAAATGAATTAAATTATTTATTTTAAGAAAGAATTATTAATTGCAATGAGAAAAAAAGAAAAAGAAAAAGAATTCTTCTCCTCATTATCTCCATAATATAAAGAAACTCACACATGGTAATGTTTGGATCTTATGGTTGAAGACTTGAAGTGTTACATTTATAGGTTCATAATTTGTCTTATTTTAGAAGACAATTGCTCGTGGCACCTTGAGAACCATAAAGAAAACAATAGGGTTCAAATCATTTTACAAATTTGTGCATGTGACATTAATTTTTAGTTAAGTTGAATTTATATTGTAATGGAAAATATCCTCAAAATGTAATTAATAACTCTATCAACGGTCATGTTACAAGAGTGATACAAATGAATCAAGTCCAAGTGCACAAAACACAAGATGTTTTTCAAGAAGTCATTCTTCTATTTAAACATTTTTATATTAAAAAAGTGGTTGACAAGAAAAATAGCAAAATAGATGGTTTACTTTGAATAGATGACAAATTTTTATTTAAGTTAATAAAATAGAAAAATAGAAAAATATGAAAAAAAAAATTGTTGGAATAATGTCTTAAATGCCCATACTAAGTAAAAAAAATTGAATACTGAATACAATTATTCAAGAAACCACAAATACCTATAATTAAAATCAAACTACCAACATACAATTAACAACTATCATAATTAAAGCTCCACATAATTTCTGTAGTCGTTTCATATCTTCAAATCTCGTGCATTCAAGCAGAAACAATTAGAGCTTCTAGCTTCTTTTCCTTCAAAGCCTTCTAATCTTATACATTTGGTGCAAATTAAGGGATTTTCTTCTTGTTAGCTCCTCTGACCAAAGACTCACGTGTCGAACAACCTATTGAAAAGGGGTACACTATATAGATGCTGAAATTAATAAAAAAAGATGATATCAACTTCGTTGAGCAAATAAGATAGTAAAATCCCATAGGTATAAGATATTAAGATTTTTGTTGGAAAGTTTTCTTTTAGATTGTTCTCATACATAGCTTACTTTTCTTAGAATACTGGGCTATGAACAATTTCAATCTCTACGAAACACAGAACAACAACGTAGGCCAATGAAAGAGATCTTAAAACAAAACCAGTAAAGACCCTTAGTTGTTCAATTTTAAACTAGCATAATGTTCAACTCAAATCTTCCATGACATAAAAGGTCTCTCGATTCTATGATTTTTGGAGAAACTGATAATTAAACCAATGAACTTAAGGACGAACAACCAAAGGAATATTTGAATTCCCTTGATTAGGAAAAAATTGATTCTCAATCGAACCGATCTTCCCGTTTGATTGAGCTTACACACATACTTCCATTGTAGAGATTGAAACTCAAAAGATATATATGTAACATAGAAAATACCTTATACCAACGGAGGGTAGAAGATTGGCAAAGAAAGGGTGGAGTGCAGAGCAAGGTGGAGAAGGCCACGACGTGATGGTGGACAAGACATAATTATAATTCTAAAATTTAAATTCAAATTAATTGTTATTAAAAAATATTATGTATTATTAATAAATTGTTTACAATATAAAAAATCTAAAAAAATCTTGTATTTATATTATGCAATATTTTAGGGAAAGATCTAAAATTTAAATTCAAACTGTTATTAAATATATATTTTGTATTATTTAATAAATTGTTTAAAATATAACAAAGCTGAAAATCTTGTATATATATTTACTATTATTACAGGGGAGGTTGCTACAATCTTGTCGAACATTTAGTTAAGATTTACCAAATTTAAATGTTGTTTGCAAAATGTCTTATCTCATCTTTTGAGCTATTCAAATACATTATATTTGGAATATATGGATTATCTTATACCAAGAGGAATAATATTATATCTTGATGACCAAATTTTTTACCTTTTTCTGTGTCCCAAATTTGTTGTTTATAACATCATTCATACTCGACATATACTATATTTGAAAAATCTCAATTCTATTGGTTATTATAAAGTTTGGTTAATCAAACAACCATAATTATGATTCAATGACACACTATTTAGAAAATTGTTCTAGTTGGTTTTGTAACAAATCCATCTTAATGTTAAGTTTTTTGGGTTAGAAAAGTATATGATTATATGAGTAAATAAATATTAATATTTGAATATGTGATCATGATATAGAACGGATAGTTTATCACCCTATTTAATTTCTTTTTTTTAAATGAGTTAAAAAAATGAGTTTATTAATTTACTTTTTTCATGTAGAAGATTTTACTAATTTTTTTTTCAAAAATCAGTTGAAAATAAGATTTTATTAATTAATAAAAATAAGTTAATCAAGATTTTATTAATTAATAGAAATAAGTTAAATATGGTATTAGTGGAGTAATTTTCCTTTCTTCTTTTTTTTTTTTAAAAAGAAATAACATTTGATGTTATAAAGAAATAAAAATATATATATTTATGAGAATATATATATATAAAGAAAAATAATAAAAATATGTTGGATAAAATTAGGTGGCTACGACATGCCCCCCTTCATGCATCCTTGTAGGAGTGGAAGGTGGACGAAGGATAAAATAGGTGGCTACAATGTCCATGACAATCAGGTTCTATTATGCTTGGATTTGGTAAGTTGTCAAATCAAGGTATGAGATTCGCTTCTGTCTATTTTGAATATGTAGCTTAATTCTGATTTAGTTTTATTATGTCAAGAAAACATGTCCTATTTTAGAAAATAATTGACGTTCCAATTATGGACCAACACTACTATGTATTGAATTTGTAATTAATGAGTATCATTGTAATTTTTTGTTCCATTGTCTTCCAATCTGATTGATTCCCAACTGAATAGACGATCTCATAATATGCTGCCAACTAACATTCATTAGGGTAAGAATTAGCACGTAAACTATAAACTATAATTAGCAAGTGTCCTTGGATGAAAAGCATAAGGAAAAGGTTTTAAAACTCGGGGCTAAGTTTCTTTGAGATTAGGCAACTTTTTCCTTTTGTTTATTTCATTTTGGGGCATCTCGGAAAAACTTTGCCCCAAGTTTTAAAATCTAAATTCTTTTGTTTTGAATCACCATGAAAGATTGCAATTTTCTTCACAAAACCCATAGTAACAAACCACCAATAGGGAAATCAAAAGATGTAAATCTATTTAACAAAAAGGCACAAAATTTAGCCATGATTTATAATTCAAGTAAAAGACATAAAAGAGAAATGTGAATAAATGAGAAATAATCTACAAATGGGGGGAGGGGGGAATGGTAGGTAAAAATGGTGGGTTTTTGTATGTATGTGGAAGTTTGAAATGGAGGTCATTGGAGATGGAAAATGAGAAAGATCTTGAAAATGAGTTTGAAATGGAGGTCATAGGAGATGGGGAAAGCAACAAGAAGAAAGTGAACAAAGAATGCATTAATTAAAATGGAAAATTTTGTTGGAAAAACAAAGTTGATCATTGCTGTACCGTTTCTGCCTTGAAAGCAAAATTCGACGCGACCTTCTCGGTGCTAAATAGCATATGTCGGTTGCTCTCTAACACAACTTCCTACTCAAGCGCGCACTCACACCACTGCCTTGAAAGCAAAATTTTCGCATATGTTGATTGCTCCCTAACATAACTTTCTACTCAAAGCAAGGAAAAATTGATCAGAGAGAAATTAGGGTTTTTTGCAAGAAGGAGAACTCAACACCCCGAAAACCTTTTCTTTATATATAAAGAATAAAGGTTTTAGAAATAAAAAAATATATTAAATAATAATTATTGTTAATTTCCAACTCAAACATTAATTATAAATGAGTACAATGATAGTTATAGATGAATATCGTGTTTTGTGTGCACATTAACGAGGGGTCGAATTTCGTGCTTCGTAGGAAATAGTTTTTTTTTTATGGGCGATATCATGTTTTTTATGGGTCTTGTCCATGATATTATCCTAAACCCAAAATATAAATTGTTGTATTGATGGACAATGCCTATCAAGATATTATTTTTGTTGATGGACCTTGCTTATGATTTTTTTTTTAATATTTGTCCATTAAGAAACCCTAAACTCATCAAGAAACCTTAGACTCATTAATAAAATTCTAAACCCATCAAGAAATCTAAAATAAATATAATAATTTTTTTTTCGATGATGACCATTGCAAATCAAGAAATAAATCCTAAGGAAACTTTGCCCATCAAAGAAATAAAAAATCTACATTTTTTTTACGTTTTTTTCGTATTTCTTTAACAAAATAAGAAGACTTTTCTTGATGTACATGACTGTCAAGATAAACATTGTATCAAGAAAAATATTTTTCTTATGGTCTTTTGTCATGACTATCAAGAACTTAAAATTTGTGTACATCAAGAAAGACCAAATTTGTATTAATGCATATTCTATTAAAACTTATAAGGTTTTTAAAAATGAAATATAATTCTTTATATATTAGTTTAAAATTTGAAATTTCAATTCTTTTATTGTTTTAAAGGTAGAAATTTCAAATATTTGTACGAGAAAAAAAAGAATTCAAGCTCACAAAACAAATGTCAGAAGAGAGTGAGTTGGGTGAATGATATCTCTTGATGGACTATAACAATGGCGTCGAGAGTTCCCCTATAAAAATAGTTTTAAAACTTTTAGATCTTATTTCTTCCCTACGATTTTAACCATACACTTTCACTCTCCATCTTCCTCACAACATTGCTCCACCTCTTCCTTTGTCAATGTTGCTCCACTGATCGTAGTTCTATCTTCGTCACTGCCTCTTTCTCTGCGGTATTGTTGCTTCTTTTTTCCTCTACATTGATTTGTACATTTCTTTTCTTTTGTGCACTTTTTCACGATCTTTTCAATTGTCAGTTCCTTTTTCATGATCATTTTTTTCATTTCAATTTTATTTAGGTTTGTAAGTGTAGATATTGTATTTTGTCTTTCATTTTTGATTTATTTATTTATGTTTATTTTATTTTTATAAAATATTTGAATTTGAATTTGAATTAAAATTTAAATTTACCTTTTAAAAAAAACAAAAATAAGTTTAAATAAATAAGTTTTTTTCTCCTCATATTTTTCTCAACTATCCCCCACTATTTTTGTTTTTTTTCCTTTCCCTCGCTACTCTCCCACTTTTTCTCTATAGTTTTCACTCCACTTCATCTAAAAATAAAACAATCAACTTTGCCCTATAAAAAAAAGAAAGGGAGCTTTTCATGTGCCTCCTCATTTGGGAGGATTGAGAAAGGAACTTTTTCTAATCAAAATATTCAAATGTATTTTTTTTTCGTTGATTTGGCGATTACTGCATATTTTTAATTATTGGATTTAGGTCAGACCCGTTTGCTAAGTATTTTTTCGATTTAGGCCAATTTAATTAATATGGTTTCAAATTTATTGTATCTTTGAATTCATGGTTCACTGTGTTGAATATTTGTGCATTATTCACTAGCATCATGACATCCTGCGTGCACCCATTTGGATCCTATGTTAATTATTCATTTGACATCCAGATCTTGTGTTAATTATTAATTATTTACATCGTGTATTAATTAATTAGCATCTTGCATCATTGCGTGCACCCATTTGGCATCCTATGTTAATTATTCAGGATGCTAAATATTCATTTAACTGCATTAATTAATTATTTGACATCTTGGCGTGCAATAATTATTCATTTGGCATCTGCCTTAATTAATTATTTTGCATCATGTCATTCTGCGCTAATTAATTATTTTGCATCCTAGCATCCTACATATTTTTATTTATTTGGCATTTTGCATATTTTTATTTATTTGACATCCAGTATATTTTATTTATTTGGCATCTAGTATATTTTTATTTATTTGGCATTATTTATTTGGTAAATAATATTTTTATTTATTTATTTGGCATCCTGTACTCTATTTATTTGGTTGCTTACGTTATTTATTTTTGTATTATTTATCATGTATTATTTTTATCTCTTTATTATTTATTATTTTATCTCACAATATTACTTTACTTATTTCAGGACCTACAACTTTTACACAACCTGTATAACTATTTGCAAATTTCACGCTATTTTGTTGTTGTTGCTATTATTGTTATTATTTATTTTTCAATTTTAATATAAAAATTTAAATTGGAGAAAAAGTATTGTTTTTTATGGGTTTTATAATTTAAATTCCATGAATAAGTGAAATTTCTCAATTTGAAATTTAATTAAATTTTCTTTAAAATTATAAACAATTTCATATTTTAAATAGGAGTGAGTAGTGTTTTGTATGAATTTATTAATTCTAAAATACATAAAATTTCTCATTAGACACGTATGATGGAGATTAAAATATCAAATTTTGGTATTTTAATATTCTTGAGGTGAATAAATAAAAAAATATCTTTTGAAACAAAAAAAATTAAACACCATTTTTCTAATGGCTCTTATGTCACCCATAATTATCAATTTATGTTTAGGTTCTATTTTTTTTGATGTGTATTGATAACCATGAGACATTTAAAAAACCTAAATAAAAAACGTTATTTTATGAACGGTTTTAATTTAGTTTAAAAGATAAAATTTGGTAATCGTTTTGTGGGTGTTGTAGGGTGCTAACACCTTCCCTACACACAACTGATTCTCGAACTTAAATCTCATGAATTTAGATAGACCATTTTTTATTTTTGGGTGACCAATCACACTTTAATATGATTGGTGACGACTCCAAACCTATTTATTTATTAAAATTAAATAAATGAGGACGTCGACCGCTTCCAGTCGCGACAATAAGTTTATGATTTTTTCTCTAATGCCACTTGCTTTCTTGTACATATTTGAAATTTGTACATAAAGCTTGAATTCAAATATGGTTCATCGAGGAAAATGATGGAAGGCTTAATCATTGTAAGCTCTTTAGACTTGTGGCCTTTTGCTTTGACAAACCATAGTTGATTTTTAGTTTCTCTGTTCCTAATGACATTTGAATGTTTTAAGAGAATTTTTTTTATAGATAATTTAATTCCTATATTCATTTCACTACAAGAAAGTGGTGCTATTTCGACCATCTTTTATCGAAGATTATCAAAAACCTTCAAGAAAGATATACATTTATCGTAATTTTATCCTAAACCTTTGAGAAATATATGATTTTTATTGAAGGATAATAAAAATCTTTGAAAAAGATATATATTTTATCAAAAGATATTAATAACCTTTGAAAAAACTATACTTTTTATCGAATGATTATAAATAACATTTGAAAAAACTATATTTTTTATCGAAAGATTATAAATAACCTTTAGAAAAACTATACTTTTTATCAAAGAATATTAATAGCCTTTGAAAAAACTATATTTTTTATCGAAGGATCAAATAACCTTTGAAAAAACTATACTTTTTATCGAAAGATATTAATAGTCTTTTAAAAAACTTTATTTTTCTATCGAAGGATTATGAATAACCTTTGAAAAAACTATACTTTTTATCGAATGATATTAATAGCCTTTGAAAAAACTATATTTTTTATCGAAGGATTATAAATAACCTTTGAAAAAACTATATTTTTATCGAATGATTATTATTACCTTTCAAAAATACAAAAACTACACTTTTATCGAAGATATTAACAACCTTGAAAAAAATTATACAAAAAAATATTAATAACCTTTGAAAAAACTATATTTTTATCGAAGAATTATTACTACCTTTGAAAAATACAAAAATTACTCTTTTATCGAAGATATTAACAACCTTTCAAAAAACTATACTTTTTATTAAAGAAATATTAATAACCTTTAAAAAACAATATTATTAATAAACTTTAATAAAACTATAATTTTTTAAAATTTGGATTATTTATTTAAATGCCCTAAATGTTCTAATATATTATCTTTTTAAAAGGTTAAAAAGAAATTTCGAAAATAATATTACTTTTTTCAAAGGTTAAATAAAACCCTCAAAAAAGATAATTACATTTATTAGAGGTTAATAAATAACCTTTGAAAAAAAAATACATTTATTAGAGATTTTGAAAAATAAAAAAAGATATACATTTATTGAGGTGTTGAAAATACTTTCGATAATATTTACTCCGATAACAATATTTGAATATGTATTTTTTAAGGAAATTTTCATAAATTTTCGTTTTCGAAAATGATCTGTACAATGTAAATATTTTATCGATTTCCTATATTTTTTTAAAAAACCCATAATTTTTTCAAAGGTTTAAAAAAAATATTTAAAAATTATGTATTTTTTTCAAATGTTAAATAAAATCCTCAAAAAAAATCTTACTTTTGTTTTACTGCACGATGCTCCTACGAGATGACGTCTGATTGTTTGTGTAATTCCACCGCCTATTGTTATGATTTTTTTATGCTTCAAACTGTTCAGTCTACGTGACTTATGTTTGTATTTCTCTTCCATGTCAGTTTTCAGTTTCAATTATTTATGTTTGTATTAATGAAGTTATGTTTCACGTTGTTTATTTCATTGTAATTGTTTTATTTGCACTGCTTCCTTCGCTTTACGGGGTGTGTGAAAAAAACTTGGGATTTTAATGAAACGTAACGACTGCTCGAATAATGTTGAATATGGACGTTATCGTTAGAGAAATTAAGTCGGTTTGTTTTAGACAACGTAGGACGATTTGGTAAATAAAAATTATGCACTTTTTGTATTGGATCTATGATATGAACTTCATTATTTTTTTTAAAAAAAAAAAAAAGAAAAGAAAAAAACTCTCACAACACTACCCAAATAACCCTTTCCTCAAACACACATCTTATCATATCCCTACCCACGTAATACTTCCTCCAAACACATCTTATCATAACACTACCCAAATAACCCTTTTCTCAAATACATCTTATCATAACACTATCATAAACTTACACACATAACCCTTCCCCCAAATTGCACCTCTTATCATAATACTAGTTCTATCATAACTCTAACCTTTTCATAACTCAACGCTTCCTCCAAATGGTCCATAAGTATTAGAAAACAATTAGAAACATAAAAAAAATTATGTAATTCTAAAAATGGTTTTTGAAGACAAAAAGTCAACAAAAATAGAAAAAAGAAAAGGCACTTGTTGAGAGATTACAATTTTTCAGGACAGTAAAAGTTTCAATATATACTTTCAATTTTATTAAATATGTATTGAATTTATTTAGTAAATGTTTAATATGAAATAAAACCATAAAATAAAATAATATATATTTGTTGTTTCAAGTTATGGATGAACCAAATTAATTAAAGTAGGAGCATTTTTAAATATAGCAAAATAAATTAAACTATTTATAAGATATAGCAAAATTTTAGATTCTATCACTGATAGTCTTCTATCACTATAACATATCAATGACTATGAGGTTGTAAATATTTTGTAAAATCTACTATTTTAAAAAATTCTTCATTAAAGTATAAAATTATATAATTGGAATATAATTTGTAAAGTAAAATAAGAACATAAACTATTACTTTTATTACAGTATATTTTACAAATTATATACCTTTATTTTATTTACAAAATAAAATTCTTTTTAATAATGTTATTTTAAAAAATATTGTCAAAAATAGAATAGGAGAAAAAGTGTGGTAAAAAATAGAGCAGTGGTGAAGTAGTGGGTAGGGTTCACGACTTTCCTGAGTTATCCACCAAAGTCATGGACTCCGTCCACGACTTCCATGAGTTGTCACTCATTCACATGTTTCTATTTTTTTTCTTTTTTCTTTATGTAAATATAAAATCACCATTATTGAATTTCAATCTCCTAAAAATATTTTATTTTTAAAAATAGCATTCTTTAATTATTAAATTAACATATTTGATTATTTCCTTTTTAAAATATTAGTTATGAATTTTTTAAAAAAATATTTAAAAATTTCTTTATTGAATTATGGGTATAAAATAAACAATGCTAAATGATCAGACGTATTAACTAAAACATTATCATGCATTAATGTGAATAGTTTTTTTTTTTCTTTTTTCATCTTTTTTTTAAGAACTTATTATAGTTTTCATGATTGATTAACGTGAATTAATTTAGTGTTGAATGGTTCACATGTTAACTAAATCATTATCATCGACTCATAAATTAATGTTTTAAAAAATCAATATCTAATTATGTATTTCTACAAAATAATGTTTAATTTAAAAAAATTTTATTAAAAATATTTTTTCTTATTAAGTTAATCCCATTGAAAATTAGGATATTCCATATATATATATATATATATATATATATATATAAAAAAAAAAAAAGAAAAAAAATA
>JBBPDI010000029.1:17410049-17424902 GCA_037974545.1 Cucumis variabilis | reverse complement strand
GAATCGTTGGAGCCCATGATCTATAGGTCCATTAGGTTTCCCTACTAGCTCATATGGAATAAACTTAGAACAGTGTGTTGGAATAAGTTGAATTGTTCAAATTGGGAGAAAAGAGATAAATTGACACTTATATGTGATATAGCCATTAGTTTTCAAATTACAAATAGATCTTTGTGTTTAAATAAGATTTAAATACTATAAATATAAATACATATTCATACTGGAAAGCTCAAAATTGATGGAAATGGTCAAAGTTGTAAAAAGTCAAAATGTTGACTTTTGATTTTGAAAAGTCAAACTTTGACCAGCCTTATATTCAAATGTGATTTGAATTTTGGAAAAATGAATGCGGATTCATGTTTGGGAGGTCGGAATTAGTCAAAAATGACAAAATAGTAAAAAGTCAAAATATTGACTTTTGACTTGAAAGGTAAAATGACCATTTTACCCTTGGACTAAGTTAGTGGAAAAATCCAACATTTTGTTGGATAATCCCACTAATACTTAGCGGTATATGTGGTTACATGGGATGTAGACACCTAGCCCACTAAGTTCCACTAATTTTTAGTGGAATATTAGGTGTTGAGATTTGGCAAATTAATTACATGCATTTTTTCATGTAATTAAGTTATAAATAGAGGTGTTTTCAAATGGTTTGAGACTTTTGCAATTTTCTAGTAATTTTAAAAATTACTAATTATTTCACCCTAAAATCTCAACAAATTTTATTCCATTCAATTTCCATTTATCTCCTTGATTTTCCATTACCAAATTGGGTCCCACAACCCGGTTCTCTGTCCTGAGGATTGTAGGTAAATTCTAGTGGTTGTCCCAGTTTGTGTACGTGAATTGATTTCAAAGATTTTGAAAGACATCAAAGGTAATAATTCATAATTCCTAATTTATTTGTTTAGGGTTGCATGTTAACAAGAGGCATTTAGAGTAATATTCATTCCTAATTCCGCTGCGCATGTTTTTCGTTTCCAACAGTAGCTAGACTATGTTATTATTTAATCATCATAATCAAGAACAGTTAGAGTATATTTATTGTAGTCGAAATTGTTTATGTTGTTATGTTTATGTATTATTTAATCATCACTCGTGCGTTTTAACTTTATTTAAGACGTTTTCCTGTCATCATTCTACCTTTGGGTATGTTGCTCTGTTTATGATAGTAAATATGATTTTATATAACTGGAGCTTCATGTTCTTTCGGTTTATGTTGCTTTGTTTATGATAACAAATATGATTTTGTAGTCGAAATTGTTTATGTTGCTCTATTTATGATTTTGTATCATGGTTGTTTTATCATGGGTGCAAAACTTAGAGTATATTTATAAACACTTGAAATTATATATGTGCTAATTTTTTATGGATTAGTAAAAACAACATTTTGAGATTTGTCAATAAATTTATTAAAACGTTTTGTGAGAGAATTTTCGAAGGATATATACAATTGTTGAAAAAGTTCTTTTATGAAAACCTTCGAAAAAAATCATTTGATAATAAATATTTATCGATGAATAATTTAACAGTTATCAAAGGTACATGACCTTTGAAAATTATTGGTTAGAAAACCTATAAGAATTATTAATTTTCAAAGGTTTGTAAACCTTCGAAAAAGATTTTTTAGACAGGATCTATTTCAACACATTTCAAATATTTCAAATATTGAAATGGCCTTTAAAAAAAGATATATCAAAGGACTATTAAATGTTTTTTTAAACGAAAATGGTCAATTTTCATGTAGTGTATTATCGCACTAGATGATAGGAGCTTCGGATGGACTAAAACCAATTTCAAATAAAAGAGACTGTACCCAACTTAACTCAGCAACAGTATGAGCAAGGGATCAATACTCATATTTGGTACTAGGACGAGCAACAAAATGTTGTTTCTTAGAAGCTCAAGAGATAAGAGACGTCCTGAGAAAATTGCAATGCGCAACAATAGACTTATGATCATAAGAACCGCAAGCCCAAAAGGAATAAGTGTAGGCAATAAGAGATAAATGATCTGGTTTTTGTAGAAATAGACCATAGTGTAAAGTAATTTTAAGATAACAAAGAACTCAGTTTAACGGCTTGCCAAAGTATGGAAGTGGGATTTTGAAGAAATTGATTGAGCTTGTTAACAAATGTAGGCAATATAAGGTCGAGTATGGGTCAAATACTGAAGGGCATCCAAAACACTACGATAAATTGTTGGGTTGTCCATAAGAGCTCCATCGTAGAGAGATAACTGCTTACCAGTAATAACTGGTGTGGAACATGGTTTGATATGAGCAAGGTCAACACGTTCAAGGAGATTAAGAATGTACTTGGTTTGGGTGAGATGGATGCCTTCCGCTATTCAGTGAACTTCAACACCAAGATAGTAGTGCAAGTCTCCCATGTCCTTAAGGACAAATGCTTGATTGAGCTTAACAATAAATTTATTAATCAGAGTGTTATTGGAACCTATCACAAGAATATCATCAATATAGATGAGGACTAAAATAATATCAACAAAGGTAGTAAGAAAAAACAATGAGTTATCTACTCTCAAGTTTTGAAAACCCCATGAAAAAAATGTTGACCGAAAGCTTATCAAATCAAGCACGTAGAGCTTGTTTAAGTCCATACAAAGCACGATTTAATTTACAAACATAATTTGGACTGTTTGGATCCACAAAACCTTCTATTTGTTTCATAAGCATGGTTTCTTCAAGATGCCCATTAAGAAAGGCATGATGATGTCAAGTTGACAAATATCCCACTGTCTTGACACAGTAAGAGCCAAAATGATATGAATAGTAGGAGCTTTAATAACATAACTAAAAGTTTCATGGAAGTCAATACCCGATTGTTGATGAAAACCCTTTGCAACTAATCACGCCTTGTACTTATGAATAGTTCCATTTGGATGACGTTTATATTGGAATTTATGTTCTAAAACTCGTAGTTTGTAATTTAAAATCATATTATATTGAATAAAGTTGTTATTAAGAATTTATTAGTAAAATAGAATACTATAATCTTGATCCAATAAACTAAGGTCTCGAGGCTATCTTAATAAAATTTGAACTTTATGTAGGGTCATAAAAATGGATCAAATTCGAGTATATAGCCTAAACAGTCTATAGTGTATGAATAAGGTTTAGGCGCCTTATTCTGGAGACACTATGGGCGTGACCTGCTTTGTAGTTATACAAACGATATGATTTTGAATAGTTCATGTAGAGAAATGAAAGTTGGTGCATCCTATGTAAAGATTTTACACAAGGTTGAATCTTGAATCTTTCACTTTTAGATTAACTATTATTCAATTATTGATGACCTAGGTAACTAATCTTAATCACGAGCTAACTATAAACTCCTCTTCATACAAGATTATCCTTAGATCTGTATAGGTGAGGGCAACTCATCAATATTGGTCCAATAAGCCTCTCATTTAGGGGTAAGACTGAGTGTATAGTTGGGGACATAGGGTGCAAGAAAGAATTCACTCCTACCCACTTTAGGGTTAGTAAATACGTTGTTCCCTTAAAGATTGAATTGAACAAGGAGCCCCATCCTTTCATTGGCTCGAGAGGGATTCTGTTTATAAGTTGGACTTTAAACCAATTGTTCAATAGTGAATCAGTTGGACTTAAGAAGCAAAAAATATAGTCTCAGGACCTGTTAGTTAACGAATGTTTATTAGCTCGATTTAAAAGGATTTCGCCAGTTAATTTTGAATCGTTAGAATCTATGATCTATAGATCCATTAAGTTCCTTTGCTAGATCATATGGAATAAACTTAAAACGGTATGATGAAATGAGTAGAATTGTTTGAATTAGGTGAGGAGAGAGAAAATAACAATTATGTATGATATAGCGGTCGGTTATCAAATTAAAGATAGAGCTTTATGTCTAAATAGCTTTTAAATAATAAAAATATGAATGAGGATTCATACTCGAAAGCTCGAAAATGATAAAAATAGTCAAAGTTGTAAAAAGTCAAATGTTGACTTTTTAGCTTTGTAAAGTCAAAATTTGACCGTCGATATATTCTAATGTGCTTTGAATCTTAAGAAAATGAATGCAGAGCTCAAAAGGTCGAAATTAGTTAATACGAAAAAATTATAAAAAGTAAAATATTGAGTTTTTGTTTGAAAAGTCAAAGTTTGACTTTAAACAAATGACCATTTTGCCCTTTAGACCAAAGTTAGTGGAAAAATTCAACATTTTGTTGGATAATCCCACTAACTCTAGTGGGCTAAGTGTTTTCACACTATGACGACAGTAAGTCCACTATTTGTTAGTGGGTTATGTGTTGTTGTCCATGAGCTTTCATTTACATGCAATTTTGCATTTAAATTCGTTATAAATTTGGGTTTTTGGGTCTTTGGATAGAGCTGGATTTTCTGAAGAAAAAATAAGTTGTTGAATTTCCTTTGTAACTATATATATATATATATTATTTGTCCAACATTATTCCAGAATTTCCATCTTTTTCTCTCTCCTAGTTTTTTCATCCACTGGGTCCCACAACCCAATTATGTGTTAGGAGGATAGGAAGTCGACTATAGTGGTTGTTTGATTCATGATTGAGTGGAGTATTGTGCATTTATGGTAGCTACGAAGGTATGTATGCAATAAACCCTAATTTCTAATCAATTTAGGAGTTAGGGTTTTTCATGTTAATCTTACCAAGTAGAGTAGAATTTCGATCTGGTTTTCGTTATGCTTGTCTAAAAACTATCAGCTTAACCTTGATGACCCATTTATTTCCAATCAGATTGTATTATGCAAAATGATGAACAAATACCAAAGTGTTATTTTTGGACAAGACTCATTTCCTTATTCATTGCAGCATGTCAATGGTCATATTGAGGAGCTTGAGAAGTAAAATGTGGTTCAACATTAAGTAGAGATGCAGACATATTTGGGGTTAGGCTTAAAAACACCACTTTTAGTTCGTGTTTGGATAGTGTGAGGCTGGGATGCTTGAAGAAATTCATCAAGGTCAAACTGTTAAAAGGAAAAAATGTGGAAACAGCAACAATTTGACATGGATTTATGTGGGGTTCTAGATTTTCCACTTCTTGAGAGGAATCTGCACGTAAAGCATTTGAGCTTAGTTTTCGGATGTTGACAGGTGATGTTCCATTGGCTTCATTTGAAATTGCAACTTGATTAGAACAAGAAAAATTGGAGGGTGCTGCCATGTTGGATGGACATTGAGAAACAGGAGAATCATTGGATAAAGGACAAGATGAAGGTGGCGAACCTAAGGGTAAAGGAGTGGGCTGGACATTAGTAGGTGGAGGGCTAGGAGATGACACCTTAGAGAGTGTAGGTGAAGTGGGAAGACTACATGAAGGTTGAGAATGCAATGTGGAATTGTAAAAAGGAATGATGGTTTCAAAATTTTGTTGTTTGGGGATTGAGGTGGTGTAAGACACGTACCTAAGAAACGCTGAAATGTTAGCTAAGTGTTCTAAAGAGGGCGTTTTGAGTAGTTTATGCAATACGAAGTTGGCATTTAAGTTAAGTATGCATTGAGAAATGTTACACAATAAGACTTCTCGATGTCTAAGTGTTACTATGCAAGTAAGGTACTATGTGAAATGAAAGGTTTGGCAAGAAGAAGTAAGAAAACTTTCCGTAAATTTCTTAAGTATTTTAATGGGTTACATGTAGAGTTTAAGCTAAGAGTAGGAGTTGGCAAGCTGATAAGAGTTTAAAGGTGACTAAGTTGTTTTAGGACTTGTATAAATAGAGGATCAAGCTAGATTATTTAGTGTTGATACTCTAAAAATTTTGAAGAGAAACTTAAGGGTGAAGTGCTACCAAAGTGCCTACGCGAGAAAAGAAAGAAGAGAAGCATTTTCGATTTAGTTCTTAAAGAGTTGTGACTACTTTCTTCAAAGTGTTCAATTGATTTTAAATGTTCTTTCTAAATTCTTTGGTGATTTGAAATGATAATTTCAATAAGAAAGTTTCTAAAAAGATTCATATGAAAAGTTTATATGTTCAAAGTGTGTTCTTTATATATGTTTATGAAATGGGGTTTCAAACCATTAGTTTTGTTCCTAACAATGAGCTGACTATTATGTGCACGTAAGGAGTAAATGCAACCATGTATAAAAGATGTGCATGGTGAGGTGAGGTGGGACAATGTATAAAAGATTTACATTACGCTTCAACCTGAGCAACAAGGATGAATCTGGATGTTCTCAGATGTTGTTGTTACAGTAGTCTGAATGCGAAGTAGTGAGCGTTGTGAATGATTTGGGATCTTTGGTGAAATAAATGATTGATGACTAATATGTGTTATGTGAAATGTTTATTGATGTGGAGATGACATGTTTATGCAATATGTTATGTTTGTATGAAAAGATGAATTTATGTGATTTGATATGTTTGGTAAAATGATGTCTATAAAAGGTATTTCACGAAAAAGTTTTACTTAAACCTTACTAATCTGTTGACTTATGTTCTAAAGTTTTATCTTCTAGGAATCAGGCATTAAGGCCAAGCAAGGAAGTTGAAGGATTCGCCAAGCGAGAAGAGTTGCTAGACGTTATAGCTTAAGTTTTAAGTTTTGAAAGTGTGTAATTTGTAAAGAGTTGTAATTGCATGACTTAAGTTTAATAAAAGTTTGTTTGTTTAGATTATGTATTAAGTGTTTATTTCGCCTAAGAATTTTAAGTTCCAAGTTATGTTAAGGAAAAGTTACTAGGGGATTAAACAAAGCTTAAGGACCTCAAGTTGAGTATTTTTTCCTTTAACAAGTCAAGAATACTCAAAATTATACCGCGTCTCGCATGACCGGTAAGGTGGTGTGCAGGGTGGGGTGTGACAAGTGGTAAGAAACCCATTTTTGAAAGAAAACTCAATTTCATTAAAAATAACATTACAAGAGATGTAGATACGACCATTAAAGCTTAAACATTTATAACCTTTGTGTTTTTCACTATAACACAAGAAAACACATAACGTACTATGAAATTGAAATTTATGGGTTTGATAAGGACGAAGACACGAAAAGCAAGCACAATTAAAAGTTCTTAGAAAAAAATAATTGGGTTTCCTTTGAAAAGCTTTCTCCCAAGGGAATAAATGACCAAGAACTAGTGTGGGTAGGCAGTTAATGATATAGACAACAGAGACAAAGGCATCCCACCAAAAACGTAAGAGCATAAATGTTTGGGCAAGGAAAGTGAGCCCTATTTCTAAAATATATCTAGGCTTTTGTTCAACTATACCATTTTGTTGACTTGTGTGTGGACATGGATATCGAAACTTGATTCTTTGTCCTTTAAGGAAGAAGAAAAAGATCAAAATTCACCTCCCCAATTGCTTTGTAGGGTTTAAATTTTCTTTTCAAATTTGTTCTTAAGAAGGTTTTTGTATTGAACAAATGCAGAAGAGGCTTCACTTTTTTGTTTGAGAGGATAAATGTGAGGGAAACAAGTACAGTTGTCAACAAAAAAATGTAGAAACGAAAGCCAGTAGTAGAAGAAATAGGAGAAGGTCCTGAAAGGTCACAATAAATTAACTCTAGTGGTTGAGAAGTAAAAGAGTTTGAGATAGGAAAAGGTAAGCTATGAGATTTTCCATACTGACAAGCATTGCAAAAAGAAAGTTTTTCATTAGAAGAAAAATAAACATTACAACTTTTGACTACTGAATTTAAAATATGATCAAAAGTATGGCCTAATCTTTGATGTCATATCTCTTTAGACACTTTACATTTACGAGGACTTTGAGAAGATAGATTGGAAGCCACTGTAAAACTTTTTGCATTAAGACTATTAGTAGACTCGAACGACTTTTGGAGAGGAGATGGAGGAGTAAAGAAAACTTGAACTTTGTCTTTAGGAGGAGATTGATGAGGGAGAGATAGTTGGTAGAGTCCATTTTTAATGTTCCTTGCAGTACCACCTTTTTGGTTTCCTCATCCTTCACAAAACAACAATTAGAATGAAATTCAATAAAAATGAAATTCAATAAAAACATCGTATCAGTAATTAACTTAGCAACACTTAAAAAATTTCATTCAATATGTGGCATATGTATAACATTTTTCAATTTAAAGGGAATGTGATATGAAGAAACATTAATATTACCAACATGTGTTATGACCAACTTTGTTCCATCACCAATAGTTAAAGAGCCAGTACCATAATATTTAGTTTTGAATTATAGATGACAATAATCGTTGGTGATATGTTTTGTGGCTCCACTATCTGCCAAGCAGTTTGGATCAGTCACAATTTCAGTAGTAGCAATTAAGGTTGCTGCATTATTGTTCACCTGATTGTTGTTTTCTCTTAGATTGTTAAATTTCCCTTCAAATAGATGGTAGCAAACAATAGCTCTATGACGACCAAATTTACCACAAAGTGGACTAGTGGGTTTAGAATTATTTCCTCTAGGATTATTGAACCTACCTCTTCCTCGTCGATTTTGAAAATTGCCACCATTAACGTTGTTACCTCTTCCTTGGGATTGATTGTTGTTAAAGGCAGGGTTGTTGTTTTGATTTTGAGAGTTATATCCAAGATTGTTGTTGCTCATTCTTGACATTGTTAGTTTGCCTGCTATAGACATAATTTTCACTGGCATCTCCAAAATCTCCATTAGTATTAACAACGTTCAAGCGAACTAGTTTGATTTCAAAGGTAACCAAGGTTGAATAAACAACATGCTAAGTTGGACAGTTCTTCCCTTCGATATTACACACAATCGGTATATATTCAACATCAAGCTCCACTAAGACATAGGAGATTAGATCATCTTGAGAAATTGGTGATCTTGCCAGTTGCATATTTTCTAATGTTTGTTTCATCATGGATAAATATTATGTCATTTCTCATTGTTCCTTTTCTAGCTAGTATTTTAAAGGATTGGTCTCAACTGATTAATATGGGTTCTGCTAATTGCACCATAGAGCTCCTCTAGGACCAACCATACTTCTCTTAATGTTGTCAAATTAACAACTTCTGATACCACAGACGACGGAGTCATTGAACCAAGTAACAACTAAGAAGAGCTTGATCTGTGTTGTCCATTCTTCAAAGGTTGGATTGGCAGTTGAAGTAGAAGAACCAGCTTCACCATTAGACTTTAAGGACCGAGGTGGTTAAGTTTTTGTGCCAAGAATATATCCATCGACCCTTTGTTCTCGAAGAACAGTAAGAATCATGCCTCTCTATAGTCCAAAATTCTTATCATCAAGCTTAACACACAGAGTGTTGTGCTCAAAGGATGTCCAAACGAAGTGTTGATGGTCGTGTTCGTCGAAGCAATAGTTACCGGAGTGTTTTAGTTGTGAGTGGAGTTGTTCTCAACTAGGTCAGACATGGCCTTGGCATTTTGTAGCTCTGATACCAAGATAAAAAATAAGAAGAAGCTAATAAATAAAAGAGATGAAGACAGAGAGCACAAACAAAGAATAGAGTAATAATCTTCACTATATAATAACCAATGAAAGATACAAAATATATAGACATTACAGACTTGAGGAGAAAGGAAACAATTATACAAAAAAGGTAAATAAATATGAACGATTACATATTTGACAACAAAGGAAAAAGGAAGAAAATAAAGTTATTCCAGTTATTAACAAATACCAAAAATAACCCAAAGGAGAATTCTAAAAGAAACAATTTGTTTTATGTACTAACAATGCTCAACATTTTCGCAACAACCCATAAGTTATATATAACACCAAGTCACATAAACATATAGCATAGATTGGGTGTACTGTAACTCTTTACAACTCATGAGATATCACATGGTCACACAATCAAATCACATAAGATAAAGGTGTACATTAGGGCATACTGATTAAAGGTGGGAGATATAGGTGGAAGCATAAAGGTAGTCGATAAAGGTGGAGGATTTCGGTGAGAACTGTTTTGAAAAGAACCACGAAGATGGAAAAGTGATGGAGTAAATGTGGGTTTGATAGTTGCGTTTGAGAAGCTGTTGGGGGAATTTCAAAAAATGGTTTGATAATAAGGTCGTAAAGGGTATGGTTTCATTTTCTTTTTCATTGTTAGGTACCTGATCCTCACCATTATAAGAAAGAAGAACTTAAGCTTTGATACCATGTGTTGAATAAAGAAAGTACATCAAAATGGTGAAAACTCTATGTATAAAAAAAAAGCAAGCAGAGACTATCATTGATATAAATAAGCAGAAAACAACACATGTTTGAGATATATTGATAATCAAATAACATAAAAGAAATAAGGGAAATAACCAACAGATTACAGAAATATAAACCAAATAGCAAAAGATCAAAAAATAAAAATCTATTAGTTATTTGTTTCACAGAGAGTGAGCATCTGGCAGTATTGTAAGATGTCATGGTATATGAAGATTCTCGTTGTTCTTATGGAGGGCATCTCAATAGTTTTGGATGTCCTCCCAAAACATAAACCTTTTGAATTTCCATGTTGAGGGTATCCTCATTTTATTATTTTACCAAGTTTTTTCTTATTCTTACATACCAACTCATCTATATTTGCATTATATATTTAAAATAAATATTATTGATAATTTTTTAACAAGATATTCATATTCAAAATCAAATTAATATTTATTTATTAAAAAATTATTATACCTTACTTTTGTCGAGAAAATAACAAATAGAATACTATATATTGTATTTTTTTCTTAAAAAAATCAAATTGATAAAAATAAGTATGTTCTATAATTAGTTCAAATTATATTAGATTAATAATGAATTATTAAATACATGGAAGAATGAAAAAATCTACAAACTGGTTAATTTAGATATCAAACATATAAAATTATAAACGTCTAAAGATTTCGATTATCTACATTCACAAAAAAGAAACAACCTTTAAAAGAGCATTTTAGAATGGATATTTGACATTTGTTAAGGTGAATTTTCACTCTACACATGTTCTAAAGAACTAAACTCTTCCGAGTATGAGTTTCTAAATGTTTTTCATGGGGTTTCCTTCTAAAGGGTGGAGATTGATCATTCTTGAAGACTCTTTTTCAAAAACAATTTATAGGCAAAAGAGGTTGAGTGGAGGTCGAGCTTCACGCCTTCAACAACCATAGGCAAATCTAGAGTTGTAAAACAACTAAAGTCCACGAAACCAACAACAGTTGAAAGACAAAAGCACAGATTGACCTGTCTAAGGCACGATATATATATGGCCACTCAAACATATTGCCATCCAATTAAAATTGTCATGATCAATCGTAAAAGCTATGAAAAATGGTCCAAATCATCATAAACGACTAACTTGAAGTTGTAAAAAGAACATGTGGTCACTTATTTTACTTGTTTTCAAACATTATCAGATCATAACTTCAACAAAGTAACTTTTTTAATTAAGAAAAGTAACAAAATAGATGTCTCAGCAATCGAGAACATGCACTTTAATTATGACATTTAGCACGAGCTACATCAATATCTAAAGTCACGCACAATGGACAACATGATCGATGTCGAATGAGTGACGACAGTGACTAGGCAACATCAGTTGCATATTGAAGCAACTGAGAGGGGATGTTGCACTGCATGAATGAACATATGGGAGGGTCTTTAGCTAATGCGAAAATTTAACTTCCATATTGACTGGGTCAAGGTTCACTAAATGACCTCCTCAGTCAAAATGAGCAAAAATAATAATGATAAAAACTTCAAATTTTCCTTCCATTACACCGAAAGCACTTCACTTACTCAAAATTTAGGACAAAATCCTAATAACTCCAACCGAAAGATTATGAATTAACTCTCTTCTGACAGAATCTGTGACATTACAATAAAAAAGACGAATACAAAATAGTATTACTTCAATTAATTGTAGTTGTTGTGAAGACGACCATTATTGTATTTTGGATCCCCAAACATTAAGTGGACTAATAGTAGTCCACCCACCAACTTCAAGTTGTGGGGTCTAAACAAGCCCTTAAACCTTAAAACTATCTACTTTTGTGCCATTGTTGTTAACATCATGTGTGTGTATATGCTCAAATAATATGCATATTAAAAACTAGTCTCAGTTGTGTTCTATCACTACATAATACAAACTCAAAACCACTGATTAATAGACATATAAAACATTATTTCAATGTCTTATCAACAAATGTAAACGACAACAAGACGTAAACATAAATATTTATTAAACAGATTGATCAAATGATACGTGTTCAGAATGCACATGACCAAATTTATAATTTAATCGAACAAAATTCCAAACCAAATATTTGTTTATGGTAGCATCTAGGTTTTGGTATGAAGTGTAAAGAATTATGAGGAGAGAGATAGAGAGAAAGTTAGGTTTGGGAAACGAGAGAGATATAAAGAACAAGGTAGCGAATTGTAAGGCTCAAAATACGGGTCAAACAAGAAGGGATAGTGCTATATTTCCTTACAGTCTAAGCATACTATTTATTTATTTTATAATACCATTTTCACAATATAATATAATTAAATACTTCCTCCTCTAAATCACTAATATGTATAATATATATATATATACATTATTTATATATATAATGTATTTTTTAAACAAAATATGAAAAAAAATCCCCTCTCTCCTTTCCCTTTTATCTCCCTTTCACCACCCACTTTGACATGACCCTCCCCAAATTCACAAACCTAAGTAAACATTAAAACCCAACATTAGTCATTTGACAAGAAAAGAAAAGAAACTTAAATATAATTGATCTCTTTATATTCCATTTATAAACAAAAATAATAATATAAGATTATTCTCCTAATTTATATATATGAAAAATGTAGGGGGGGTGGGGGAGAAAGATCAGAAAGTGTGTGCATTTATCCATTATCATGCATCAAGTTAGTAAGTAATTAATCAGTGAAGTATATATATTAATTATGAGTATTATTATGTGTTGTATATATTAAAAAGATATATGCTAATTTAGTGTGTTTTTATTTGTTGTTTATGGGAAGAAAAGGCCAAAAGGGTGTTAAGTCATTTTCTTTGCATACGCAAATGAGTGACAAATGGTTGAGTCTTTTGGTGAATGATCTCTCTTGTGGACACACACCAAGAATCTCAACTACATTATCAAAAACTATTATTATCAAAATATTCAAAAGAACCATTATATTTATTGTGGGATTTTGATTTTGACTAGAAACTACTACAAACCCACCAAGTGAAAAACCTTGCCTTCTTTTATAATCTCACTTAATTACTTTATCTTGTATTTATTTAATTGAATTTAATTTCTCAAATTCCAAATTCTGACTTTTCTCTTTTAGAACATATGTTGTATTATGCTGCTTTCCCCTTTTTCTTGGACTTTAAGGACCTACTCATAGATTTTAAGCCTTCCATAAATTAATCGACCATCATAATATAACGAAGTTTTTTAATCATTAAAATGATCGAATAGACTAAAAATCAAATTGAACACAAAATTAAAAATTAAGTATATATTTAGATCTATATCTTATGTATGTCGTGTTTAAGGGTTTACTAAATTTAAAATGGAAAGTTTGGAGAGTTTTTGTCTTCTAGTTTTTTTTTCTCCCTATATATGCTCATTTGAAAATGTTTACTAATCATAAAATTTATTGACCATGGATCAAAATATATATATTATTATTGTCCCCCTTTTAAAGCAATATGTGCTTTGTAGTAGCTGAAAACCATATATTTGCATTGTGTGCTTAGTTTAATATATTAATGATGTTTGAAACTATTAATTGAGAGATTTAATTTCATTCAATTCAATTAATTAGTATTATTAATTTCGCAGTCAGTTTTAACTCCAAAGTGTTTTTTTCCCTGGAATTTTAGAAAAAGTTGAAAGTTTGGTGAAACTGTCTATTAATTGATATAACTTCATTGCATCATATTCATTCCCATTTACTTTCCTTTTTAAAGAAAAAAAAAATCCCATTTACTTAACAAGAATTTTGGACTCTCCACTAAGTATTCAATTAACAACGGTTTTGTTTGGTTTATATATATTTTTCATTAACTGAGTTAGATTTGAAAACAAAAAGAAAAAAAAGTTAGCAACTAATTATAGTCAACATTCAAATTCGATGAACATATTTAAAAGTTCGAATCGTCCAACATCATATATTTATTTAACTATATATATATTTTATTGATGTAGATGATGAAATCTAAATGGCTAGTGAAAAAGATTTAGTCCAACATTTACTTGACAATAGTAAATTGATTCTATATGCATGGGTGTGATTCTATTCACTTGCACTCTAATACTTAAACCAAATGGTAGAGAAAAATGTAAAAGCTTGCAGTTTTAAGATTAAGAATAAGCCTATTTATTTTAGAGGTATAATAATATAATTGAGAGCTTTTGATCTTGGTTGAGGTCGAAAACGTTGGCTTGGACTTCTGGACCCATTTAATCATACGATATTAATTTTTATTTTTCTGACAATATCATTTTGCCTATGATTAATATCGATTATGCTATTTGATCTAAGTTTACACCATCAAACAAATTGGGGGATGTATTTGGTTTAGAGAAATTAGAAAGCAAATGTGTTCTCACATGGATGAAAAGTCAAAATGCATTTAAGAAGCCACACGTGAGGCTGCAGTCATAAGATATTATATATATATATATATCCCCATTAATATTCATAAATACAATTACTTTATAAACAAAATTCCCATATTCAATCTTTCTCAAGTTCCCATATTATAAATAAGAACTTCACCAGTCCCATTCATATTTTCTCACTCTTCTTTCTTAACATACAATACAACCCTAGTATTATTATTTATTAATTTATATATATATATATATATATATATATATATCTTGCCTTTTAAGTACACTCCCTTTCTTTCCCAAGTTTAATTTCTTCTCATTCTTC
>JBBPDI010000029.1:17248977-17271895 GCA_037974545.1 Cucumis variabilis | reverse complement strand
TTGGCCCGAGAGGGATTCGGTTTAAAGGTTGGACCTTAAACCAATTGTTCAATAGTGGATCAGTGGGACTTAAGGAGGAAAGATATAATCTCGAAGGTAAAACGGTACTTTGACCCAGCCGAGATTATGAACAACCTGTGAAGGATTAACTTACTTATCATAATCATATCACATGGACACAAATATATCTATTATGAGGAGAGTACAACTATGGAACTTTAGTGGAATGATCCGTTAGTTAACGAAGGTTGATTAACTCGGTCTAAAGGGTTTAGCAAGTTAATCTCAGACTGTTGGAGCCCATGATCTATAATTCCATTAGGTTCCCTCACTAGCTCACAAGGAATCAACTTAGAACATTATGATAAAATAATTCGAATTAGGTAAAGAGAAAGAAACCGATAAATATATCTGATATAGTTATCGTTTATAACTTAAGATAGAGCTTCATGTTTAAATATGAATATGAAATTGATGAAAAAGGTCAAAAATGTAAAAAGTCAAAATGTTGACTTTTAACTTTGAAAAATCAAACTTTGACCGACTTGGGAGGTTGAAATTAGTAATGACGGACGAAATGGTTAAAAGTCAAAATGTTGACTTTAGGCTTGAAAAAGTCAAACTTTGAATTTGATTTAAATGTTGAATTACCATATTGCCCTTAGACTAATTTAAATAATAACACTTGTTGAGATTTTCCAAGCTTATCACTTGCATGTGATATGCAACTGCCTTATTGTATGCAAGATACCTACCCCACTAAGAATGTCAAGTGGTGAGATAAGGTAGCTCTTGCATGTAGTTTGCTTAAAAACAAGTTTTATGTAAAGGTTAAATGACTCTTGGATTTGAAATTGGAAATTAATTTTGTAATTAAGAATTACAAAATAAAACCAAGAACTTATTTTTCTTTTTTACTCTAAAAAACATAAAAAAAGCTAAAGGTTAGGTTCCTGCAAAGGTTATCATCTCTCGCTATTTCCTCCATCATTTTTTAGTCTCACCACTCAATTCTAAGTCTAGAGAATAGCAGGTCAACGCTAGTGGTAGTCTCAGCTTCGATTTCGTGAGGAGATCGTGAAAAACACGTGAGGAGATTACAAGAAATGAAAAGCATCAAAGGTGAAGTTTTTCTTTTAACCTTATCTTTGTTAGTTTAGGGTTTTTTATGCATATTAATCACTAAATTTGTTTAGTTGCAATTAGAGTAAAATTTGATCCTAATTTCGTTGCACATGTCTACCGTTTCTATCACTAATGTACTTATTTTAGGCTTGTTGGTAGCTAAAGATGTCAATATTTATTCTTTTTGTATGTAAACTACCTTTTAACAAAAAATGGTTATTAGTCAATGGGTGTACGAGTATTACAAACTTTATTAATACGAATATATATTAAAGTGTTGACTCTTTGATTTCATTGGGTGTGATGTATTAGAACATTATTGTTATTTACATGGTTAGTGTAATGGCAGAGCGACAAGAAGAACAAGACATGTATTTTATTGTAAAAAATGTAGTAATTGATGAATATACGACGGGAAAAATTTCATAATATACTAATTTGTGATATTTTTAACTGTCATCAATATCGAAACAATGATAATTTAATTTTATAAAAACTACCACAATTGGACTATCCTTGATAGGGAAAAAATGTCATAATATATTAATTTGTGACATTTTCATATCTGTCGTCAATATTAAAACAATGACAATTTAATTTTACAAAACCTGTCATAGTTGGCATATTCTTGACAGAAAAAATGTCATAATATAACAATTTGTGACTTTTTTGTAACTATCGTCAATGTGAAAATGATAACCGTTATTTGTTGTCATAAAAAAAAAGACAGTTATTTGTTGTTATAAAATACTAATTAATGACATTTATTTTTTTCATGAAAACACATATTGTGACAGTTTGTTAGAACTGTTATAGAAGAACTTTCCACGACAGACGATACTATAACTGTAAATAACTGTCACATATTTTATTCACAACAGAAAATAACTGTCATCGCAGACCATCTATCTTGTCCCTATGTCCCTATGTCCTTAGCTATCCATCCGATCTTACTCCTAAAATGGGAGGCATATTGGGCCAGCACTGATGAACTGTCCTCACCCATGCAGATCTAAGGATAATCTTGTGTGAATAGGCGTTCATAGTTTGCTCAAGATGAAGGTTAAGTTATCTTGGTCATCAAATTAAAATAAATAGTCAGTTTAAGACATCATCGGTGTTATAACGTAAAAGTGACTATTTAGTGGTTCGATCTTATGCAAACTCTTTGCATAAGATGTCCCTAATTTCATGTCACTACATGAACGATTCAAGATCACATCGTTTGTACTAATTACAAAGTAGGCCGAATCCATAGCGTTACCAGAATAAGGCGCCCAACCTTATTCATATACTGTAAACCGTTTAGGCTATGGACTTAAACTTGATCCACATTTATGTCTCTACGTAAAGTTCAAGTCTACAAGATAGCCTTGGAACCTTAGTTTATTGGTTTTTAGATTATAGTATCAATAACAATTTTATTGAACAAAATATGATTACAAACTACGAGTTTTAGGATATGAATTCCAACACCATGTAAAGTTGTTCAGAAAAACACACGTTTGGGGTGGCCAATTCACTTTTCAGGTGACCGTGGATGTGCATGTAAGTTTATGCAGTAATGTTGTCTTATTTTATACTTTTACTTATGCCTTCACAACTTAATTACAAATTTTTTTGGAGAATCAAATGCTTGAACTTCAATCCTAAACCACCCTAGAGGGTTCTTAGCCACTCTTTAGTGGACGAGAAATGCTAGACCATTTTGGGGAAGATGATTGGACTACTAAAAAAGTCTTGGTTGGCGACCTAAGCCCAAGTCCTGCAAGAGTTGTCCTAGCAGTTCTTCGACCTCATGTTCTCTATCTAGGGAGGTCGAAGAAGCTAAAGTCTTGATTAAGAAGCAAAAACTCGAGCTTGAAGAAGCTAAACGCATGATTGACGAGCAGAAAAGAACGTCAGAGCTGCAGGCACAACAAATGGAAGAAATGAAGAAGATGATTGAAGAAATGACTCAAACACAGAGGGGACCGTGAGACACAATTGCTTTACATATTTTTCAAATTTAAGTTGTTTACTTTGCATTATTCAGTGATATATACATTTATCTAAATTTACTTTTGTGTCATTGTAGGTGTGGACTTGTATTAATATGACATCTGTGGACATTAGGAGATAAATGCATTTTTTTCAATCTAACTTTCGTGAAATGTTCGAAATTGTTGGACAATGTAACATTTATTTATATTATATTTAACCTTGATTTGGTATTTTCTGTAATTATTTAATATTTTTTGATTAATTTTTTAATAATTTTATTCAATTTAAATTAAATTGGATTAAAAAAGAATAGTGCGTAATTCACAAAAAGAAAATATCAATAAATAAAAATATGTTAAAAATGATTCTCAACGCACCCCTAGGGTTGGGAATTATACACGTGCCCCGACGTTTTTATGAGCATGTTAGAGATCCTTTTTGTGACGCAATGTTGACAAACACTTTCTCCTGACATCTACATGGGACATCGATAGTGGCGTACTCTCGACGTATGAATTGGACGTTGGGGGTGAAGTTGTACCGATGTTTTGTTATCATCAGAAACAATAGCGTCGGGAGAAGGGAATTCTCGACACCGTGTAGTTTGCACGTCCAAAATGTGTCTTTTGATGTGGTTCTGCTGACATGATTTTCGACATGTCCATGTATGTCAGAAGAGCTTGTGCTGACACTATTTCCAAATTTTACTAACGCATGCTGGCTCGAAAAAACTCCAACTTGTTGTAGTAATTTACAAAATCACTTTCAAAGTTTTGACTAGTACCATGCATCCAGAAGCTTTAATGTCATCAACTAAAGGAAAAACCATGTTGATAGAAAAAAATCTAAATAAATCTTTTGTTAGTGTTCCAAAATTGTTTTATTGGGAAGAAGTTACAAATTAAAACCCCGACTGGATTTTAGACAATGCATTCATCCCTCAAAAGAAAGAAAAAGAGGCCTCCCATATCATTGAACATTCGGATGGAAAAGTGGGGATCAAATTTGAAAATGAATTGTCTAAGTTTCTTGTTGTTAAAGAAAACATGAGTTCTCGAGAATTCATGAGTTTAAGATCAAGTACATCTTGGTATTAGGAGTGAGCCAATACCTAATCTAAAAAGATCAAATTCCGTAAAAATTAAATCTGTTAGATTAGATTAAAGAATACCAAATATTGTTTATGAAGAAACTCTCCCAGATTCTCCAACCCAAACCAAAATGGATACCAGTTCTCAATTAAATGTGATTATTTCATAATCAAAGTTTGAGCTTGACAAAGAATCCCTTCAAAAAGAGTTTATGTCTAAAGCAAATCATACTAATAGAATTGCCTTTTTAAATAACTACTCTGAAACATAAAGGAAGTTGTTCAACGAACATTAAATTTAGTAAAAGTATTTCAAGACCCTTGAAATTGTTGAGCAAGAAATTTCGATCAATTAAATTATGTCACATCATCATAACAAACATTGTTATTTGGTTGGGTTTAGGTAATTAAGTTTTCTCATATCCAACCCAACTCAACCCCTAGATATAAAAATTGGGTCAAACAAGCAAATGAGCCCAAGTCCACCAAGCAAACTAGCCCAAGCCCAAGCCCACCAAGCAAATAGACCCAAGTCTTCCTAAAGTCCATGGAAATTCTCTATAAATAGGGACCTTCCCATTTATTTTGGAGGTCTTGGATTGAAGGAAAAATTGAAGCTCTGAAGCTCTGAAGTTCTGAAGAATTGAAAACTTAAACTTATAAAAGCTCTCAAGACTTACAAATTTTCATCAACCTCAAGATCAACATCTTCTGAAAGATTGAAGACTTGGAAGATGAAACTTTCCTTGGATTCCAGAAGATCGAAGCTCAAATTGCCTTGAAACTACAACATTCTAAAGATCGAAAACCAAGAATTTCTAAATTTAACTTGTATTCGAGAGAAAGCATCAAAGGAGTATATACTAGAGATTGTATCCACTATATAAATCAATATACAAAATTCAATTCCACAAATCACATTTCTTCGAAAATCTCGTGTAAACAGTTTGGCATGCTCTGCGAGACTGTCTCTACCTTTCATCTCTTTCTCTTTTGAAGAGCATCTAAAAAAATCATGACATCTCAAGGAAACACTTCCAAAGCTTTAAGCCACATTGGCAAGTGACTAAATACTCGTAGCCGCTTAAGGAAAACTCAATCATCTGAGAAAATTCCATCCTATGAAGTCGCAAAGAACATTTGGGAACAAGTGTCCAAGCCACCGAAAGGTAGAATTATAATCAAAGAAAATCTTGTGATCGACGAACAAATTTTCTCTTGTGAACGCTCAAATGAGGATTAACATGCTCATGAAGGTTGTTGAAGAATAGGATTGCTGAAGAATTAAATCAAGAGTCGTGACACTGCTGAATCAAGTCACACACATACCATCAAAAATACTAAGAAAGGAAAGGCAGTTATACAAGAAAGTCAACCACAAAATTCAACTTCAATTGCATCGCTGTCTGTTCAACAGTTTCTAGAGATTATTGCAAACTTCATCAAAGCTCAAAATGATGAACTTGTTCAAACTTTCTCTTTGTATTCCAAGCCATATAGAAGAGGATCAACAATCTCAGAATGTCGAATGGTTACCAGCTACTCAAGTTCCAATAGTTTGATGGAAAGGTCAACCTAAAACAACACGTTGTTATTTCATTGAAATATGTGAAACTGCTGGTACGCGAGGGGACTTTTTGATAAAACAGTTCATTCAAACTCTCAAAGGAAATATTATCGATTGGTACATCGACCTTGAGCCTGAATTCATTGATAGTTGGGAGCAGCTTGAGGGGGACTTTCTCAATCGCTTCTAAAGCACCCCACGTATCGTCAGCATGATGAAGATGACAAACACCAAACAGTGAAAGGGGGAGCCAGTCATTGACTATATTAACTGATGGAGAGCTATAAATCTGGATTGCAAATACAAGATCACAGAACTGTCTACAGTGGAGATGTGCACCTAAGGCATGCATTGGAAACTCCTTTATATTTGCAGGTAATAAAACCTCACACTTTGAAGAGTTGGCAACTCATGCCCATGATATGGAACTTAGTATCGCCATTAGGAGAGCAAAGGATTTCTTGGTTCCAAAAATAAGAAGTGACAAGAATGAAATTAATGACACTAAAAAGATTGCGAATAGTATCGTAAATGAGTCTATGGTTGTTCATGCAACTCATTTGAAATCTTTCTCTAAGAGAAAAGAAACAAAAATTGAAGGAAAGCATAATGGCAATGAAAGGCGACACCTAACTCTTAGAGAAAGACAGGAAAAAGTTTATCCATTTTCTGACTCTAATGTTGTAGATATGTTAGAGCGCAGTTGCTAGAGAAGCAACTTATTCAATTTCCAAAATGCAAATGGTCGGAACAAGCAGAAAAAATAGATGATCCTAAATACTGAAAGCACCATCGGTCATTAGTCACTCTGTTGAAAAGTGTTTCGTGTTGAAGGAGTTGATTCTAAAATTGACTCGTGAAAATAAGATCGAGCTTAATATTAATGAAGTATCTTAGATGAATCATGTTATGGTCGAGATGACTTCAAGTGTTCCACCATCAACATAGCTTTATGATCAAAGAAAAAGCTTAATTCAGTTTTGGACTTTCGAACTTATAGTTGTCCAATTCCAACAAAGGATCGTGACGATAGATTTTCAAAACAAAGAAGAGCATGTTAAGGATGATGGTGAAGGATGGATAAGTGTGACTCGTTGAAAAAGAAGACAACCAAATTCCATTCAAAATAATTCATCATTCCTTCAAAAACATGCAAAAGAAATCATCTTCTATAAAAAGAAGGGAAAAAGAAACAAGAAGATGTGGAAAACTAACCTATCAAAGGAAAAGACGAGGACTTCCTCTGACCTTGATGGTCGATAACTTTGACAGAATTCCTCCCAAGAAGCTTCCTTGATGATCATCCTATTAGAAGTCACTGCATGTCATGTTGTTAGTGTAGTAGAAGTCGACAATAATTATGCATCTTCCGACAATAATTATGCATCTTCTGAAGAATTCGACAATTCAAATGAAATCAAACAAAGGTCTTCTATATTTGATCGTATCAAACCTTTAACTTCTCAATCTCTAGTCTTTAAAATATTGAGTATGGCCCCAAAAGAAGAAAACGAATACCCAACATCTACTTCCACTCAAATTTCATCTTTCAAATGACTAAGTATCTCTACATCGAAGAAAGATCAATCTTCAACATCTGCTTTTGATCGTTTAAGGATGACAAAAGATCAATATGAAAGAGAGATGAAAACTATAATGAGAATACTCATAATCGTGTCTCATAATGCATGAAGAGGATGTTGTCTGTTGACATAAATATAGAAGGTTACTTGACGGTGAAGCTAAGACTTATTATATTCACCAATTCTACAAATGAAGAAGGTGAATAAATTCTTGATGAAAATATGAGCTCTTAAATATGCAAAAAATCTTATCGCAAGAGCCTAAACTACATGGTGCTCCTAGTCCACAAGAGCTTAAAAGGTGAATGGAAAAGAAAAGTTGAACTACTTTATGACTTGATCCCTATGTTATAAAAAGGGTACGTAGGCAGCTTAAAGTTTACTTTACGTTCAGTCGCACGCAAAAAAATGAAAGTTTCATTATGATCTCATAAATAAAGAATATATAAGGAATACAAAATGAAATTCAAGATCAATAGTCACACATGACAAGAAATAAGGCTTTTCTCGTTGCAGCAACACGTCACTGAAAATCCTCATCAACATCACAAAAGGTTATTGTGACTTCGTGGATGAAGTCGACAAGCACATCGGGGAAAGCCCATCAAGAATACTTTCCACGACATAACTCACGACAACGACAGAAAAAATTTCCCCAAAGCATACGTCAGTACGTCACATACGACATCCGCAATGCGATGTTGTAGAAGGCTTCTATGATGTGACGTTGCATCGGGGAAGGTTTTTTATTTTCTTGTTATATTTTTATTGTTTCTATTATATTTTTATTTATTTTAAATAAGCCTCAACGTAGTAAAATTTGGAGTAAAATGATTAAAATGAAAATATTTTCATTTATTACAAAATGATACATAAAATATGTTCAATACAAAAAAATAATTACATAATTCAAAACATTACATTAAAAAATAACTCGAAAGCTAATGCTCTAGTACATTGTAGGTACATACAATAAACCTATAAAAGACATAAAAGTATTGTTAGAATATCACATATGTAAAATTTAAAAAAAAAAAATATTGAAGAGTGCATACCCCAAGTGATCACGGGCCTCTCTGTGTCCGACTTATCTCCCTGAGCATCTTCTTCATCTCTTCCCTTTTTCGTGCATAGTCTGCCATTTGTCGATCTCACTCCTGCATTTTTTGATCTTGCTCCTCCTCCATCAGACGTTGTTATTTGAAAATTCGGTTAGCATTTTCAAGGTCCGCCTTTAGTTCGCTAACCTCTACTATATGTGCCTGATAGTCATACTTATTAGAGGAAGAAGATGAAGCGGCAGTCCTACACTTGGGTTTTGGGCCCAAACCAAACATTTTAAGTAGTCCGGTCGTCTACCCAAAATTGTCTCACATATCTCGTTTTTAGTTAGTGGTTGAGAACCCTCTGGGATGGGTTGAGGCTGAAGTTCCACCATTTGATTCTGAAAAATATAAGCTTGTAAGTTTGAGAGACGATCAGACTTATAAACATAATTAAAAGTATAACAAAACATAAAGTTTTCTAAAACTTACAAAAGCTCCATCTGCTATAGGAAACGTATAAACATAAAGTTTTCTAAAACTTACAGTTAGACCGCCTTTGACAACCTAGATGCACTCTGGTGGTACATCTACCCACTTCAGAGCTTGGATAGGAAACGTGTCTCATATCAACACACTGATTGTACAGCTGAAACAAAGGACGTGTGTTGTCACAGGTATGTCCCCTCTAGGGGAATTGAAATGGGAATTCTCCCATTCTGTTGTACATATTACTTGACATTTATGTTTTGAGAATGTTGTTGTACTCTCCTCGCAGTGGGAGTGAGAGCCGGATGAGAGGGATCTACTGAAAACGATCATTATTGGATACATATGCATAACTTAAAGACAGTTAAGAGAGATTGTATTGAAAATGCTAGTTATTACGAAGCTGAATTGTCGCCTACTGACGATGAACCGCCCGTGTTCTTTAACACATTTAGATTAAGGAAATAGTCTTCCTTATGCATATTACTCAAAAAGTTAGACTGCATTTCTGCAGATATAAAAATCAACAAACGTTAAACAAATGTGAGTATCACAACATAATTAATGTATAGAAAAATGACTTAGTGTGTGTATACGTTAAAAAACATTGCTATTCATCATTGCTCACCCACTTTGATGTGATGATTGTTCGTCATCTTCACCATTTATGAAACTTGTCGTGACATGACAAACATTTGGTCTTTTCACTATTGTAGGATTAACATCAGTCCTACACAGAGTGTCATCCTCAATGACATGTTCGTCTATACGATGTTCGACAACAATTTCGAGTACATTAAGTTGATCATTCTCAGTATCTTTCACTTTTGGCACGTCCCATACAAGTTTATTTTGCACCACTTGAACAATTTTCCAATTGGTACCATTTTTAGGGTCCTCAAGGTAGAACACCTGATGTGCAGATTGTGAGAATCATCGGTTCCTCAATGAACCAAAAATGAGACGTGTTTATTGATTTGTAGCCTAGTTCTTGATGCATTCTATGGTTTTTGTTTTTGTCTATGTCAAACCATCAACAGTTGAATAGCCAAGCACGTCGTCCAAATGAATATTGACCTTGCAACACTTCATCCAAAACACCATAAACATTGTTGTTGGTACTACCTTCACTCTCTTTCTAGATTATCATGACTCCACTATTTTGTGTTGTACGTTTGAAATCACACTCCAACATGTAAAATCATACGCCACCGACAATACATCTACTGTAAGAGCGAGACATCAAGTAATGGTCCTATTGTGAGTGAAAATAAATCTTGAGAAATGTTCGAAGTGTCACGCATTTCTATCATAACTTAAAATTGGTGTACCATAAAAGTACTTATATTTATAAAATATGTATAAAGTAGAGATGCTCAAAGTTATTTACTCTAAATATCTAAGCTTTGAACCAATCGATAAATGCTCGTTGGTGTCTTTTAAACAGTTCTGAAAAGCTTCACCCTGATGACGTATCAAAAGTAGGTGTTTTCTTTAGTACACAATTGTGAGTTTGTGTGTCGACAAGGTATAAATACATAAAATATGTGTATTGTCAAATGGATGTGTAAATTGATCAAGGTATTGAAATGTGTACTTTCGATACTTAGCTATTTCATCCACGTTGCTGAGAATGTACCAATGAAAGAGTCGTTTCTCTTCTTATGATATACTTCGTAAACATGACGCTTCCAGTGGTCATACCTTTTGAACGAATACTTCAAACTCACCAATGACCTCATCCTCTTCAATGTTATCGTTATTTTGATCATCTCAAGAGAATTGGGTCTCAATTCTCTTCAGATACCATGAACAGAAAGTACTTGATTCATTCATAAGATATCCTTCTACAATAGACCTATCAGGATGTGCTTTGTTACAACATACTGTTTTAGTGTGCAGCGACTTCTTTCAAATGGAGACATCCAATCATAAGAAATCGGACCAGTAACCTTCGTCTTATATGACAAGTGAACTGCAAGGTGTACCATGACGCTGAAAAAAAGTAGGTAAAAATATTCTTTCCAATTTGCACAATATAATAATAATATCTTACTGCAATCTGTCAAAATCACTTATTCTTATCGTCCTGGTGCACAAATCACGAAAAAACTACACAGTTCAGTAATTGCAGTATACACATTTTTGGTAAAAATGCTCTAACACTTATTGAAAGAAGTCGGTGTTGCAGTACATGACAATCATGCATTTTCAGACCTGATATTTTACCCTTGTTTGCATTCACGCATCGTGAAATATTAGAAACGAATTTATCGAGAAACTTAAGTGCTTTCAAGAACTTACAGAACTCAATTCGCTCGTTGCTAGTCAAGGTATAACTCACATGTGGTTTCACCAATCGGTTACCCACTTCTACCAAATTAAATACTTTTTTTTTCAAATGTTGTAAATCCAACCGAACATTTGTGGTATCTTTTATTTTTTCTTCAATATTCAACAATATACCGGCCAAGTTGTCACAAACATTCTTTTCAATGTGCATTACATCAAGTTTGTAACGAATAAGTAGTCTTAACCAATAAGGAAGATAAAAAAAAATACCTTTCTTAGTCCAATTAAGAACTCTTTTTCTTTTTCTATCTTTTAACGAAAAATGCTTACTCATTACTGGAAACTCTAAGGAATCTAGTTGTTCTAATATTTCTTGCCCATTCATTACAACTAGAGGTCGTTTACGCTCTATCTTTCCATCGTGGAGTCTACTTCTACGCCTAACATGGTTGTTTGGAAGATACTGTTGATGTCCCATGAATGCTATCTTTCCGCGTATTCTAAAAAGTGATCTATCTCCCATGAAAATGAGACATGCCTAATATCCTCTCGTACTCCAACCGGATAGATCACCATATGCCGGAAAGTCCTTAATTGTTCACAACAAGGCTGCATACAACTGAAAACATTGACCCATCAGACGATCATACATACGTACACCAAACGTTCATAGATTTTTTAGTTCTTCAAGTAATGGTTGTAGGTACACATCAATATTTCTAAAAAGAGATTTAGGACCGGGAATAAGCAATGACATGAAGAAGTTTGACTCTTTTATACATTTCCATGGTGGCAAATTATACGAAATTAACACCACAGGCCACGTACTGTATGAGGTATTCATATGACGGAACAGATTGAATCCATTTGAAGCTAACCCCAAACAAACATTTCATGGCTCTAACGTAAAATTAGGAAACTCAAAATCAAAGTGCTTCCATCCGTCTGCATCGGTTGGATGTCTCAACACATCCTCTGTTTCCACATTTATCCTTATCCATCATATGTCTGCCGAACGCTCTTGCGATACAAAAAATCGTTGTAATCTTGGCACCAATGAAAAGTAACACAAATACCTTTTGTGGAATTTTCTTTCTTGGTCTATTGGAATTAATCTTGTATTGAGACTCACCATAAGTCAGACATTATTGCAAGTCATCGAACTCCTTCCAGAACAATACACAGTTATACTTATAAACATGAATAGTCTCGTACCCTAGGCTCAAATCACATAATTTTTGTTTGGCTTCATAGAATGATCTATGGATGTTAGTACCACACATTAAAAATGCA
The DNA here is from genome assembly GCA_037974545.1 of Cucumis variabilis. NCBI lineage: Eukaryota > Viridiplantae > Streptophyta > Magnoliopsida > Cucurbitales > Cucurbitaceae > Cucumis > Cucumis variabilis. The sequence continues at coordinate 17,259,430 of JBBPDI010000029.1, read as the reverse complement.
CGTTTTATTAACTCTAACATCATATCGAATGACTTGTTGCTCTAACCATTGAGAACCTTCACGTTCATCATTTTAACCAAAATGTTTAGTGACGAAAATTTTAAACAGCTGGGGTATAGCTCACAACTTGCTTGATTTAGTAACTCCTTAAATACATTGTTTGTTCTGTATTTTTCTAAATCTAAACCTTCCTCCATCTCTTCTACTTGTTAAATATCAGCTTGTAATCATGCAACATATCCAACATTTTATTTACTTCAGTAACTGGGTTACTGCTAGTTCCTTCATCAACTATTGGGTAACTATTACTCATTCTTTCATAAAATGTTTGCATACCTATGTTCAAGTTCACAGACTCTCCATGATACACCCAGTTTATATAAAAGGAAGCTATTCTAGTGGTTAATAGATGTCGTCTCACACCATCTAAGGAGTTTCAGTTTGAATTAATATATTTTTTTAGACAGACACCTTATTTTTTCGTAATTATTTGTGTGATGTTTTGGAACCTTTAAAAACTAAAAAACTCATCTGTACTCAACAGAAAACTTATCCCTAATTTTCATCCAACTCTTGTTCATCTCGTTAAAAGACCTAACAAATAAATATGTTATATTAGTTTTATACATCTTCCATTTTAGTTAGGCTATTTAACATTTTTAAAAATTCAAATGTAATTTGAAAGTGAAATTCAAATGCAATTTGACTGTGAAATTCATATTCAATATCAAATTCAATAAAAACCTTTCAATCTCAAATTTACTAAACCCTAAACTATTGTTCAATGTAATGTATTCAAATTTAATCTAAACACGTACATTTTCCTTAATTCATACATAATTTAAATTTTTTTATAATTTTCTAATTACAATAAAAAATATACATACATATATATATACACATTAAACTATACATACATATACATTAAACATATATATACATACACCATAAACTATACATACACATTAAACTAAAAATATATATACATACACATAACACATACACATTAAACTATACCTACATATGCATATACATTAGACATATATATACATACACATTAAACTAAAAATACATATACATACTCCCTAAACTTATATATACATACGCATTAAACTATACCTACATATATATATACATTAAACATATATATACATCCACATTACATGCACATACACCCTAAAAATATATACATACACATACACCCTAAACATATAAATACATACACATTAAATTATACCTACATATACATATACATTAAACATATATATACATACACATTACATATACGTATACTCTAAACATATATATACATACACATACATATACATACACTTTACACATGTAAATTCAAAAAAAAAAAGATAACCTAAAAGGACGGTGACGGTGGACAGTGACAACAACGGTGGCAGAGACAACATCAATGATAACCGCAAGGCGGCAAAATATTTTTTTGTGACGTCAGCAACACACGTGTCGTAGAAAGTTAAAATATTGATTATTTATTGTGACTTTCTGCGACGTCACTTTTCGCGATGTCAACTACCCTACATTGTTGAAAGTTAATGTTTCTTTCAGTGACGTTGTCCCATGTCGCTAAAAGTTGACATAATAAATTCAATATTCAACTTTCTATGACATCTCTCTGACGTACATCATAGAAAGTTAAAATAATAAATTCAATATTCAACTTTCAACGACGTCTTTCTAACATACGTTGCAGAAAGTTAAATTATTAAACTTTATTTTACACTTACCACAACGTGATGTTCTTAAACATCATGGAACAACTCTTTTCACGATGTGTTGTTGTGCATGTTGACAAAAGGTGATCAACACCAATGAACTTTTCGTCGACATCGTTTCTGGTGTTGCAATTGGTCTGATTTCTTTTAATGACACCAAAATAAGAAAATTTTCATTATCATTCAACAAAAATCTTACATTTACAAGAATTGCGACGAAAGAAAAATAAAAGAATAGAGGCAAATGGTGCAAAGTCAAAGCTTCCATTTATGAACCGTAACTTGGGCTTCAGTGGCTTCTTAGGCAATGGCAAGGGTGTTTAATTGTCTAACGTGGACATGTAAATATTCTTCAAGGGGTTTGGTTATTTGCATGGATCTTTTTAATTCTTGGAGGCATCGTTGTTATTTTTGGTCTAAGTCTTGAGATATTCAAGTTGGAAGGCTTTGTCTTCCACAAGACTCCAAAGCTTCATTGATGTTTCCTCATATTCATATTAGGATCATTATCTCCATCTTGTCCCATGTGTCACAACCGATAGGATCATCTTCTTCTTCTTGTCCCATGTGCCCGTCACAGCCGATAGGATCATTATCTTCATTTTCTCTCATGTGCCACAATCAATAGGATCATCATCTTCATTTTCTCCCATGTGCCGCAACCAATAGGATTATCATCTTCATCTTCCATGTGTTCCAACCGATAGGTTGTGTACTCTCGCTTTTCCATCTTCATGCTTTGTGTGATTCATAATCAAGTTCAAGTCAAAATAATGAGTTAAAGTCAAGTGCACTTACATCTTCAATCAAGTTCAGGGTGCTCCATCTTCAAGTTTGTTTAAGTGCTCCATCTCTAAGCCTTAACACATCCCTCATGTATTAAAAGAAAGGGAATAAGTTATTATTAGAAATGAAAGAGGGAATTTTGGTGAGTAAAAAAAAAGTTGAAAGTGAGAAAAAAATGAAAAAATAAAGAAAGAGAGAAAAACAAAAAAAATAATAGAAAAGAAAGAAAGACGAAAAAGAAAGAAAAGAAAGAAAAAAAATGAAAAACAAAAAAAAAGAAAGAAACACAAAAAAAAAATAGAAAAATAGAAAAAAAAAAGGAAAAAAAGGAAAAAAAGAAAACAAATGTAAAGAAGAAAGAAAAGAAAATCCATCTTCTTTTTTTTTTCGTCTATCATCTCTTTTTTTTTCTTTTTTCTTTTCCCTGTAGCTCTTCGACGACCACAAAAAAATAAATAAAGCAGCTCCAACCCTCTGTTCTCCTAAATAGTAAGGAAACAATTCCGTCATTTACCATTTTCTTTTCGGGAGTTTGCAAAAATAGCAATAAATTTATGATAATAGGACTTATATCACTACATTTTTTTAATTGTAAAAATAACAAATTTAAAAGTGGATAACCCTCTGATAGCCCTTTGATAACTCTTCGATGACTCTCTGATTGTCGTTTGATAGTAGCCTGATATAATTAATTATATTGTTTATCATATTTGTCATAGGTGAAACATATAAGCAATAGGTGAAAAGGGAATTCTGTTGTGATTTTTGTTTTCAATTTTCTTCTCCATTTCTAAAGAAGGAAAGTATTAAATCTCCTAAACTTCTCAACAAACTTGTTGAGATTGAGTTAAGAGTTAAGATTGGGTTGAAATTAATTCTGAATCTTTCTCTTTATTTAAAAAGATAATAATTAAATTAATTAAATAAAAAATATATATCTTTAAAAAAAGTAAGAAAAACTTCTAGTCCTAAATAAATCCAAGATTGAAAAAAAAATGGAAAAAAAATTCCAAATCATAGATGAATTTCAAATTAAGTAAAAAAAGTTGTCAAATTTTCAAATTTTAACTTTGATGAAGTTCAACTTTATATTAAGTAGCAAAGTTTTGCGAAAAAAAACGAATAAAAATCTTTGACTTAAATTGATGAGTTGATAATATTTCAATTTTCTCAATTTTAAGTCTCAATTCTCTCATTAAATTAAAGCAGAAGAAAAAATCCAATTTCATTCAAAAAAAATTTGACCATATTCCAAATGATTTTTATTGAAAAAAAAATTGTGAATTAAAATCAAAATTTACTACAAATTTGACATTGAGTTGTATTCCAAACTTCATTTTAATCAAACTTATGTCCAAATGCATAGTGTGATTAATTTGACATATTAACTGGAGCCAAAATCAAGAACAAATCACTTGTATTTTTTGTTTCAGTTTATCATTTTTTAGATTCACCCACTCATACACGTGTACGAATCTCAAAAAGAGGCATTTGTTGAGCAAGAAATTTCGTTCAATTAAATTTTTCCACGTCATCACAATAAACATTGTGATTTGATTGGGTTTCGGTAATTAAGTTTTTTCATACCCAACCCAATTCAGGCCCTAGATATAAAAATTGGGCCCACCAAGCAAATGAACCCAAGTCTACCAAGCAAATGGGCCCAAGCTTAGGCTCAACAAGCAAATGGGCCCAAGCCCACCAAGGAAATGGGTCCAAGCCTACCTAAAGCCCATGGAAATTCTCTATAAATAGAAACCTTTCCATTCATTTTGGAGGTCTTTAGTTGAAGGAAGAACTGAAGTTCTGAAGAATTGAAAACTCAAACTTCTAAAAGCTCTCAAGACGTGCAAGTTTTCATCAACCTCGAGATCAACATGTTCTGAAAGATTGAAGACGTAGAAGATTAAAATTTCCTTGGATTCTAAAAGATCGAAGCTCAAATTGACTTGCAACTACGACATTCTGAAGATCAAAAGCTAAGACGTTCTAAATTTAATTTGTATTCGAGAGAAAACATCAAAAGAGTAAATACTAGAGATTGTATCCACTATATAAATCAATATACAAAATTCAATTTCACGAATCACATTTTTCAAAAATCTTGTGTGAACAAAAATACTTAAAGAACATATTGCATTTTTTAGTTGGTTCAACCAAAGGAAAGATTTTGACCCCATCTTCGCACTATGAAAGAAAATGAACTTGAAAACTCAAAGAGGAGAAACCAGCACTGATTATCCTTCTATGGAAGATGTTGAGTTTAAAAGTTTTTATAATGAAAAATGATATAGCAAAACCGTTTCAAATTATCAAGGAATCCGAAGATCACAAGGCTCCTACAAATAAGAAAATAAAGAGCATCCAAGTTCAAAACAATTATTCTAATAGGATACTTTCTTCAATTGCTAGCCAAGTCTTCAAGCTAAAGGAAATTATAAAGCCTCCTACTCTTGATGAAACTCCAAACATTTTCCAACCTTTAGAAAAAGTTAAGATAAAAACTCAAAAACAAAAACATCTTGAAGAAATTAATAAGCGCTTAAACAACCTAAAGGGTGAAAGTTCAATTAATGTTCTTAACCAAAAAGATACCGTTCAATTTATGGAAGATTTTGAAAATATTTTTGTTAATGAAGAAGAAGAAAAATCAATAAAATAAATTTTGGAAAATTTGTTAACAAAAGAGATCAAATTAATTTCCATTTTCAACCTTCATTCCCAAAAGAAGGTCTCGAGCAAAGACAGAGATATGCCATAAATATAAAATTCAATGGAGAATCCATGTATTTGTGGAATATTAAATAATATGTTGACTTGTTCTATAGCCTATGAATCCAATGGTCATTCAAATGGAGAAGCTATTATGCTTCTAATCAATAGGTTTATTAGAAGCCCCAATTTGTGATAGGATCATGCCCTAACCAATAAATAAAAGGAAGAAATTAAAACTCATAGGACAAGAGTTAAAAGGACAATTAAAATTGAAGATGGAACTTCTGCAACTCAAGTAGAAGAAAAGTGAGAGAACACTTTAGAAGTTCTTCTTTACATAATCAATTGGCATTTCGTCCTAGGAAATGACACTGATATAGACAACTAGAGGAAAATAATAAAAAATCTAAAATGTTGGTCTATGGGAAACTTTTGATTACAATGGTTAACAAAACAAAGTTTTGATTTTTTTTTTTTTAATGTCTCATGGTTCTCAATTCACATCTAAGAAAAAAGGCTAAACATGAATTGATAATTATGGGTGGCACAGGAGCCATTAGAAAAATGAAGTTTTTTTTTTTCAAAAGATAATTTCTTTTATTCAAATGATGATTTTATTCACCTCAAGAATATTAAAATATAAAACTTTGATATTTTGATCTCCACCATAGGTGTTTAATCAGAAATTTCATGTATCTAAGAATTAATAAATTCATAAAAAACACAACTTAGTCTCATTTTAAAATATAGAGTTGTTATATCTTTTTAAAAACAACTTATTAATTAATTTTCAAAATGAGAAATTTCATCTATTTATGAAATTTAAATCATAAAATCCATAAATAAATATTACGTTCTTTCATGTCCCAAATTTTTATATTCATATAAAATTGGCAAAAAGCAAATGGAATTTTTTATACATTTTGCAATTATATGGAAATTGGAAAATAAATAATAATAATAATAATAATAATAATAGCAAAAGAGTGAAATATGTGAAAAATATAAGAAATACAAGTTGAGAAATAATAACAATGCAGGTTGTGAAATAATACAGGACAGAGTGAAATCAACACAGAGTGTGAAATAAATACATAATAAGATAGATAAATACAATCTGAGTACAGTAAATTCAATTTAGTGAAGTCAATTCAACGAAACTCAAACAAAATACACCGTAATTGTCAAATTTATTGGAATTAATCACAATCAACATCCAATTGAGAAAAGAAAAGGCAATTCATAATATTAAAAAAAAAACCTTTAAATCTTTAATTTGGGAGAAAAGTTTCCTCGCTCTTTTTTTCAACCGTCCCAATTCACAACCAATGGAGTAAATGAGAAGATTTTTTTTACCGTCGAAAATGTCAACAATCTGAATGTACGCTTTTCTAAAATGAATCTCAATGTAATTCCACCCTTCAAGAAAATCTCTCCTTTTTATAGTAAAGAAAAGAAAGTCTAATGCACCTTCCTTAAAAAAAAAATATGCTCCCTTTTGAATTCCTCTTAGGATTTTTTTATAGGACAATGAGTTAAGTTTTTTTTTTTTATATATATAATTGCAGAAAATTAGAGAGAAGTGTCTTGAGAGTGGAGAAGGTGGAGAGAGTAGTAAAGAGGGAAATAGGAAAAAAATCGTCAAAGAGAAAATTGGGAGAGTTGTGGAGAAAGTGGTTGATAAAAAATAGGGAGGGAAAACATGAGATTTAAAGGTTTTTTTTTTTTTTTCTTATTTTTTTAAAAAAAATAAATTCAAATCTTAAATAAATTCAAATCCAATTTTCTATAATAAAAATAAAAAAATAAGTAAATAAAATAAATAAATATAAAAATTAAAAAACTTATGGACAAAGTACGGTATAACAAGTGTGCAATGAGATAAAATGGAATGAGATTAAAATTCCAGAATGGAGTTTAAAAATCTGCAATGAGATAAAAATTCAAACCAAAGTATAAAAACATTAAAATCTTCATAAAAGAGAAATGAAGACTTTTTGCTGTCAATATGGATTTGAGAAAGTCAACGAACCATATTCTTCTTCAAGAAAAATTTGTGCAAAAAACTATATATGAGACTCATATTATAGAAAATCCTAAGGTATAACAAGTCTTACATCCCTAAGAGGTATCATAGATATTCAAATTACAAAATACCTGTCGAAAAACAGTAGAAATTAAATAGAGAGGTTTTTTTTGTTACAAGTGAAGAAAAGGACATTATCACAATAGGTGTCCGCAAAGAGAAATCTATGAGATAAATGAAGAAGAATATTTTTCAGATTCATCTTATATTTCTGACTTTCAATTACACTAAATTGAAGATGAAACCGATTTAGGAATTTCGAGTCCATCTTCTTTTGACGAGGGACCACGACCATGTGGGTGTATCAAAAAGACCAATGTAAATGTGTTTTAAACAAAATAAATGTTTTAACTTAACATTCTTATTTCAAACAATCAACCATGTTTCAAATGCAAAGTTAAAAAGAAATATTTTAGAATCACTTAGAGATTCTTTAATTACAAGAGAATCTTCTTCAAAACCATCACCAAAGAAGAAAACAATTTCTAAAAAACGCCTTTAAAAGTTTTTACAAACTCTAAAAGGTTGAAATACCAGTTTTTATTGAAGATTTAAAATTTGAAATCAATCGCCTAAAAAAGAAAATTTCTTAACACAAATATGAAATTATAGAAATCAAAAAGGAGATTTATCAATTTTAGCGAAATAATAATTTAGATTATTTAGACTTAGGAAAAGATTTTTTTAATGATTTAAATCTTGAAGTCAATTTAATTTCAATAGTAAGTTTTAAAAAATGGTATTAAAAATAGAAAAATTCAAAATTACTTCGAAAGCACATATGAGAATTGAGAATTGTATTCAAGAAGATTTAATTCCAATAAAATATTTTGAAAAAACCACAAAGGTTCTTACATGAGCAAACGGTAAAAGATTAAATATCAAGTTCAAACTTTCAAAGTACATATTTGTAATAAAGAACATTGTTTCAAAACATCTTTACGTTTACACAAAAGTTTTTGCCAATAATTAATTCTTGTAACGTCTTTTATTACTCAATTATATCCTTTAACAATTACTGAGAAGGGTTTAGTGACAAAGAAATTTGGAGATAAAACGCCCAAAAATTTTTAGATAATTTTGAAGTTAATTTTCTTAGTTTTATTTAATTTATTGGGCGTTATTTGATTTCATTCAATGTAAATTATTTGGTTGTGGGAATTGGAATTTAATTTAAAAAATTGGGTGTTTATTTAATTAAATTGAAGAATGGAATTTTTGTTGGAGATTTGATAATATGTGTGTGTATATATAATAATTATTATAATAATAATAATTATTATTATTATTATGGAAAATAAAAGGATAATTATATTTGGAAAAGATATTATATTTTGGAAAGATGATAAAGATAAACTAGTTGTTGGATAATTATTTGGAGAAATGATATTTGTTGAGAAAAAGAAAAGAAAAATAATAAATGTAATTATATTTGAAAAATATTAGAAAATGATAATTATTTTGAGAAGAAGATAAAAAGATGATTTGATGAGATTTATTTAAAATGAAAATTGATAATGATATATTGAAATATAATTATTAGAAAAATTATAATATCCTGAATTTTTATGGAGCTTTTATTGATTATCTTAAATTATTTAGGAATTCTCTTAAATTTGAAGATAAAATTAAATTATTGAATTAAGATAATTGATGTTGGAATTTATGAAAGTTTAAAATAAGTAACTTATTGGAGAAGATTTAGTTAGTTAAAAGAATTGAGAATTTAAGTTGATTGTGGATCTTGAAAGGAAAATGTGGTTTGGTATTGGAATTAATTAAGTATGTATATATGGAGATATATATTTAATTAAGAATTTGGACTTTTGGTGGAATGTGATATTAATTATTTGGTTTTGTATAAATAACTAATATGAAAAAGTAAAGTTAATTATATGATGGAATATAATTATAATTGTTGGAAAATAAAATAATTAATGAGGAGAGAGATGATTGGTTTGATTGAATGAGAAAATATGATAAATTTAATTAGGATATGGAATTAGAATTTAAATAAATATATGTGTTTGTTATATATTTTGGTTAGAGAATAATAATAGTTATAAATGCCTAAGATTTTGTCAATTTAAGGAATTGTAAAAGGAAAATGATATAATAATGATAAATATTACTATTTGGGTTTATAAATAGGATTGGAATGCTTAATTAATGGAAAAGAAAAGCTTCTTCATCTTCTTCACTAAGATAATCCTATGTCGTCGCCTCACCTGTTTCGGTTAAGATTGGTAGTTTAGGTCTTTTTGGCAAAAGATTTAAGTGATGAATTTTTCATCAAGGTTAAGAGAAATTTTCAACCTTCATTTGGGTAAGTTTGGTAAGCTAAGCTAATTAAATTAGAAATTTGTTGGCAAAAATTATTAATTTAATCTTGGTTGTTGATAGGTGGAATTGTGGTTTTGTTTGCAGCAAGGAACTTAACATAACTAAGGATTGATTTAATTGGTGAATTTTTACTGTTAGCTAGGGATTATTTGTTAACTAATCTCTCAATTAAGAGATTAATAATGTCGGTATTTTTCCCTTATGCATTGATGTAGCTAAGATGCATAATGTGTTCATGTTGATAACTGATGTTTATGACTGATATGTTATGACGCATGATATATTATTAATCACATGATAAGGACATTATGATTGATATACATGTCATGTTATGATTTTTATGATATGCTACATGCTTTGAACTATAGTGTGTCTGTTAACTTTGTATGTTGAGCTTTTACCCCACATGTATTGTGATCCTATGGACATTATGATTGATATATATGAGGTCACTCGCACGACGATGGGTGTTCCTACGGAATCACTCGCACGATTTAGGGGTGCACCTACGAATCACATGCATGGTTATGAGACATTTTTATTGTGTATACGGAGTCACTCGCATGACTAGGAGTGTTCCGACGGGACCACTCACACGATTAGGGGTATACATACGTATCACAGACATGTTTAAGAGTGTGTACATACGATCACTCGCACGACTAGGAGTGTTCCTACGGGTCACTCTCACGATTAGGAGAGTTCATACGCTCTCACTTGAATGTGTATCCACGATCACTAGCATGCACGATTAGGGGTATACATACGTATCACAGACATG
>JBBPDI010000029.1:17211424-17227873 GCA_037974545.1 Cucumis variabilis | reverse complement strand
ATGAACATAGTGTTACACCACTTTGTCAAAATGAAATTTAGCTAAAAGCCAAAGTAATTAAGGCTGAAGTACTGGCCTTGGTCACCATTAACAATTTAACACCTTTAAGAAAATGAGAAAATTCAAAGTATACACTATATACATTATATATTATATTACTTTATTATATTATACGTACAAAATTAGCATAATATTTGATGCATAATTGGTGATTATAATATATATTAATGGAATATAGATGAGGATTTTACAACCTTTTGCACGCTAATCAATCACCTACGTTATTAATTCATTACGTCTTTCTATCATTTTCTTTTATATTAATTTACTAATTTACTTTTCAATATGTTTGTACTAGTACAGTATATATATGTGTGTGTTAAAACATTTGATAGATCTTCAAATTTAATTACAATGATGTGTCTAATAATAGTCTAAAACCCACTAATATTATATAGACTTGTAAACTTTTAATATTTAATAAACCTCTACACCAAACATTTAAATAGAATTAAAACAAAAACATACAAGTTACGTAGTTTAGGGTAAAATTGTATGTATAAATACGAAAATTGAATAGTTTGTGGATTTTTTTTTTAATTTTTGAAAGACTCCTTCATTTTAGGACCCGTTAAATATATAATTCAATGTTTGAATGTTTTATTTATTTATTTTTATTTTGTAATTTTAGAAACGACTGTGACTTTATTAATTACTTACAAAATAAAAGAAAATTAAGAACTTAATTTGTAATACTTGTTAAAGTTAAAATCCCTATAAACATATATTCTTTTTAAGTTCACGGTCCTAATTAAAACTCTCTAAATTCCATTAATATATGTATACATATGAGTGAAAAGAAACAAATGTGTGTAACTTTTTTAATATTTCAACAAATAAGAGAATGAATGTAAAATTACATACATAAAAGAATTTATTCAAGTACAATCACAAAAAATAAAAAAAAAGAAAGATTTAAACTATAAATCTTTTGGTTGCTAGTATATAATATACTAGTGTATAATGATAGGAAAGAATTTCTTCCTTTTAGTAGGATGTTTTTTGATAAAGGTAAGCACACACTTGACCCTTTAAGTGATATCAATAGTGAATTTGTTTAAAGATGAGAAGAATATTAACTTACAAAAGAGAATATATGCACAATAGTGTGATGCTTACTCTATGCACTGATCTGATACCTAAGTTAGAGAGTAAAAACTAGAGAGAGATTGTGAGTTCTTCCTCTATGAAGTTATAAATTTGTATTTATAAAAATAAAATTGACCTAGAATTTTTTCTAGGGTTTTTGAGTCACTAGTCGGACCAAAAGGCATGCCAAATTTTGTTTTTAGTTAGGGTAGGCCTCGACCAAGCATCTCTCTTGAATTATATATGTTGGACTTAAAGTGTTTGCTTTAGGTTCAGGACAAACATAAAACATGCCCTATTGAACATTTGACAAGGGCCGCCTTCCATTTTGGTTGTTAGCTTCACTCTTTAGTTGTCATTGTCCGTTCGTAGAATATTGTGTTAACTGATATTTAAAAACAAAAACAAAAGATAATGAATGAATTGAAAAAAGTTTAGCATTGATATTGTTGAAAGTATGTAATATATATTCCCATCATTCTCTAGTTAAAAAAGGGAGAAAAACAGTGAGCTCATTGAAAGTTTTGGTCTAATTAAGATTGTGAAATATAATAATTTTTGTTAAGAAAATCCTATACGTTATTGTGTACATTATTTATTGAAAAAAGGTGTGGTGGTTATTTGGCATCATCATCATGTTTTAGTAAGAATCCAATCAATTGTTTTGAAAGCAACCCCACCCATTGTGCAAAAAATAATTAATGATAAACCTCTTTAATTTTAATCATTCTCCATCATAGAATTATGTATTATTCTGAATCACTTTGGGTTTTACTTTAGATAGTAATCCTTGTTTATCGCAAAATGCATTTGACTAGATTGTATTTTGTTTCTAATTTAAATATAATTAAGCTAATGGGATACATATAACTTATCAATATACTCATTTCACCACACACTCACAGTGATAGAATCCACATAGGTAGGGGTTAGTGGGACATTTGTTCCCTTCATCTTATTGGTTTTTTTTTTTTTTTTTAATATAAATTTTAACTAATAATTTATATATAAATATATATATTCAAATTTAATTTACTTATCAAAAACAGTGATAGTACAATTGTCGTGGACAGTCAAATTTTTTTTTTAAAAAAAAATAGTTGTAGTACATGATATTTAAAGGGGCACAACCACTATACCAAAGACATAATATAATAAAATGATGCATTATTTAATTTATATTGTAATTTAAAACTTCAAAATTGATATAAAAATTCAAAAACCATTTTCTCTTAATTTAAAATAAGAAAAATCAATCAACACTCATTTATTTCGACCATAGATTTTTTTTGTTGTTCAAATCTAAATCTTTTTGTCTCGAGTCTCAATCTAAATTTTTTTTATTTGAAAATGTATATATTTTTTATAAGTAAGTAATAATAAACGGTGTAGATGCCCTTGTATATATATGTTATGTGTTTTATTCTTATAGACATTTGGTGTTCAAATAAGGTCCACCTTCTTTATCCATGTGTCAAGTAACCGTATACTCTTAATCTCCAAGTAAATCTATATTCTACTTGTCAAATTACCTACAAATTGTGGTTTTTGATGAGTTTAAGGATACAATTAATTATCCATTTCATTTCTAGCTATTTCTTTCTTTATTTTGAATTTCATAATTATATTATTATTTTATTATTATTATACTCGTGGTGACCATTTCATTCCTCAATTTTACAACACATCATCAGCACGAGCTTCAGTCATATCCACACAAAAGGTAAATTTTAAAGGTACGCCATTTTCTTTTCCGTTATAATTATTGTATTAAATGTTTTTTTGCATATATGTTATAAATTAAATTCCTAATATAATTATAATATTTTGTGATAGTACTATCATGTGGCCATAAATCTTGCGAAACTAGAATTTATGGTTATTCACAATAACGATAACAATTATTTGTCATGGGTTCTTGATGCTGAAAAACATCTCGACACCATGAATCTCGAAAATACAATTAAAGAAGAAAATGCAACGACCAATCAAGAAAAAGAGAAAGTCATGATTTTTCTTCATCAGCATTTTTGTGAGAATTTGAAGTCAAAATATTTAAGAATAAATATCCTCATATGTTGTGGACTAAATTGAAAAAAAGGTATGATCATTTAAAATTAATTCATCTTCCTCAAGCTCGTTATGATTTGATTCATTTGAGGCTGCAGGATTTTAAATCAGTAAGTGATTATAATTCCGAATTATTTAGGATTAGTTCAAAATTGTTGTTATGCGGAGAAAAATCATTGATATGAATATGTTAGAAAAAGACATTTTCTACTTTTTATATCTTGAACATGCTCATGTAGCAACAATATCGAGAGAAATGTTTTATAAAAAATATTATGAACTCATACTCATCTCATGTCTTCTTGTTGTTGAATAAAATAACGAGTTGTTGATGAAAAATCACGAATCTCGATCAACTGGAACAAAACCATTCCTTGAAACAAATGTTATGAATTTTAATCGTGGACGGGGTATTGGTCATAGTCGTGGCCAAGGTAGAGACCATGGTAGAGGAAGAAATAATTATTATTTTTGTGATGGTCGTTCTAATAATCCAAATTTCAAAAGAACACACAAAACGATGATCATAAAGTGAAAGCTCCACAAAATAGGAATTCAAAAAGTGATGAAGAAATATGCTACCGATGTGGTATGATTAGACATTGGTCACATGTTTTTCGTATATCGAAACACTTAGTTGATCTATATCAAGCCTCCCTAAAGAAGAAAAAAAGAAAAATGTATAAATTAATTATGTCCATTAAGATAATGATATATTTGATCTATCCAACCTCACTAATTTAGACGTGGCAGATTTATTTGAAACTTCTAAAGAGAAGACTAACACACTTGATGGAACAACAAGTGTTTCTTTTGACTTTGAAAATATCTAGAAATAATGTTGTTATTTTGTTATATGTCTTTATGTTTTACTTTTATTAATATTAAACCTTATACATTCCAAGTGTGTTTTACTTATTGTAATCATTTCCTTTTAAAAGAAGAAATATGAATCATTTTCATACGTTGGATGATTAAAAAATGAACAAAGAAGATCTATGCCTAGTAGACAGTGCAACCACACACAAAATACTTACAAATAAAAAAAAATCCAAAATGGCAATGCTGGAATCAAAAGTCAAAATGACATCCCTTGCAACTTGACAACATCATCCTTACTGTCTTAAAGACTTATTAAAGTGAAAGTCTTCCCTACAGACCAACACGAGTCACCCAACATAAAATCGCTCCAAACTAAGCATGCTTAACTTTGAAGTTCCTATGATCGAGCCACCGAAAAGGAATGTGCACCTTGTTAGCATAGGTAATAACTTTTAAATCCTTTAAGTCTTTCTTAACATTACTTTCATGTCCTCAGGATCCCTCTCATTCAAATGTGATATCGATTCATTTATGTTTCTCTCCTAAACTCGAGACTTTACATGATATATGTCGACCTATTAGCTCACCAAGTAGAATATTTCAGTATTTCATGGTATTAATAGACACATCCAACAAATGGTCACATATGTGCTTATTATCAAGTTGAAATCTTGCATTTGCAAAATTACTTGCACAAATAATTAAGTTAAGAGAACAATTTTCTAATTATACAATTAAGAACATTCGATTTGATAATGTTGGTTAATTTACATCTTAGACTTTTAACAATTAATATGTCTATTGGGATAAATGTTGAACATCTTGTAACTCATATTCATACACAAAATGGTTTAACATGATCATTTATAAGACGTTTGCATTTAATTGCTTTACTATTGCTCATGAGAGCTAAGTTTCCTATATCTGTATGGAGACATACTATTTTGCATGTTGCATCACTTGTGCATATTAGGTCAATAGCTACAAGTACTCACCATCACTACAACAAGTTGGGGTTCTTTCAACGCTAGCATGCATTGGTGAAGATTCAAAAGGGCTTCAACAAGAGCTCTTCTGACGTTCATTCACACTTTGGGAAGGATGGCCACAAAACCACGTCGGGTGACACATTCCTGACGTGCAAACAGCACTACGTTTAGAATTCCTTTCTCCTGATACTTATATTACTGACGAAGACAAGACGTCGGTACAATCTCATACCACGACGTCACGTTCAATGTCAGGAGTAGGTCACCGTTGACGTCACATACAAACGTCAGGAAAAAGTTCCTCGAACGTGTTCAACAAAACGTCGGGGGACGGGCATCATTCTGACACTTTAAGTGCGTCAAAAGATATTTAAATATATTTTTTATTTATTAAAATTTTCTTTTTTTAATCGTGCAGTATTCTTTTCGGTTTCAATTCGATTTAAATTGAATAATATTGTAAAACATAAGCAACAAATTACTAAATAATTATATAAAATACCAGATCAAAATTAAATATATTATAAAGTAAATGTTACATTGTCTAACAATTTTGAATGTTTAAAGAAATTATATAGAAAGAAAAAAAATACATTGAAATCCTAATGGTCACGGACACCATATTCCTACAAATCCACACCGACAATGACACAACAGTAAATTTAGATATATGTATCACTGAATGCTAAGTAAATAACTTAAAAGTTGAAAAATACGTACAACAAGTGCTCACGATTTCCTCTGTACCTGACTCATTTCTTCAATCATCTCCTTCATTTATTCCATATGTCGGACATTTTCTTCCATTTGTTGTGCATGTAGCTCCGATGTCCTTCTCTGCTCTTCAATCATCCGTTTAGCTTCTTTAAGTTCATGTCTTTGTTGCTCAATTAGGACTTTAGCGTCTTCAACCTTTCTAGATTGCGAACATAAGGTCGTAGAACTGCTAGCACTACTCTTGTAGGACTTGGGCTTGGGTCCCCATCTAAGAACTTTTGAGTAGCCAGTCATCTACCCAAAATGGTCTCGAATATCTCGTCCCTCAAAGAGTGGTTGAGAACCTTCTAGAGTGTGCTGGGACTTGAGTTCCAGCATTTGATTATGAAACAACTTTTTCTAATTAACTTATAAAAGCATAAATAAAAGTACAAAATAAGACAAAAGTAGCGCATAAGCTTACATGTGCATTTGGGGCCACTTGCGAATTGGCCACTACAAGCGTGTGTTTCTCTAAACAACTCCACATGGTCGACTAGCTGAGCTCGTTCTTTAGGGAGCTCGTGTTGTCATTGTAGAAATGACTTCAGCCCACTACTATGGTTGTAAGGTTGCTTTTGTCTAACAACCTTGTTTGGTCGTGATTGTTCCAGCATGGAAACATTTTTTAAAGCTATACACACATACAAAAAATTAAATGAAATAATGTAACATTACAATATGTAAATCTCACCTAAAATGTTCGGCTCAAGTAGTGATCGCACAAGAAGTGTCAATCTTCCAGACGTCCCATCAATCTGTGCGGTGGGTTGGCATGTGTCTGTTCAAGGTCGTTGTACATTTTGAAATGTCCATGACATTCTTCCCTAAACTCCTTGAAAGATGTGAGCATTTTATACAATACAAATCTTGTAAGTGCTTGATTTTACGAAATAGCGCAACAAAGTAAAGAACCTCACACATTAGCTTGGTTTATACTTATGAACGTTTAAAATAAAAACAAATTAATTACTGAAATTACCTATAGAGCACCCTTAACCACCTCAAGGCAGTGGACTGGAAATGTATCTCTCACACACACCAATGGCATTGTTAAATCGAACAACATGTGGAGATATTGGCTTCTCCACTTCTAGGGATATGGTAATATAAATCTTACCATGCTTATGAGCGTACCTCTCCAACTCCAAGTTTCGGGACTGTTGACGTCTCATAGGAGTCGAAAAGGTTGAGGTCGATCTGGTGAAGAAAACAAAATACTATCAGAAACAAAACTACTCTATGTGTTCACAATTATCATCAAAGTATCGAGACTAACCTAAAGTGTCGCCCACCAAGGACAATCATTCTTCATTATTGAACTTGCCACCGAACTCGAGAAACATAGCATTTGTCTCCTCAAAACCTTTAATAAAGGATGACATAGTACCTATGGACATAAAACCAAAATTAATTGAACAAACACGAGTACCTCAAACTAAATATATAAAATATTAAAATATGTGGATACACGATTCATCATTATTATTTGTTGTCGCTTGATTCGCTTTGATGTGAAAATTGTTCATCATCATCTTTTATGAAGTTGGCAGCGACATGACACTCAATCGATCTTTTAACTACTGTAGGATCAACGTTAGATCTATACAGAGTGTCATCCTCAATGTGTTCATCCACACGATGTTTGGCAATGATTTTCAATATATCTAGTTGCTCATTCTAAACATCCTTCACTTCGAATACGTCCCATAACGTTTGTTCTTGACCACGTGAACAACTTTCCAATTGATGCCATTTTTTGGGTCCAGTAGGTAAAATACTTGATGTGTCTGCATCTCGAGAATGACAAGTTCTTCGATGAAAAAAATGGGACGTGTTGATTGATTTGTACTCTAACTCCACTTGTGTCTTATGGCTTTAGTCGTTGTCGGTGTTAAACCAACTACACTTAAATAGCCAAAACACATCGTCCTATCAGATATTGAACGTCAAACACTTCATCTAGAACACCATAGAAATTGTTGTCGTTGTCTCCACTTCCACTGCTATTGCTTTCACCAATTACCATAACTCCATTATTTTGTGTAGTGCAACGAGAATCACGTTCTACCGTGTGAAATCTCAACCACCGACAATGCATCTTTTGTAAGACCAAATATTAAGCGAAGGTTCAATCGCAACTGAGAAGAAATCATGAGAAAGATTTTCTCTCACGTTCTATCGTGTGAAATCTCACCCACCGATAATACATCTTTTGTAAGACCAAATATTAAGCGAAGGTCCAATCGCAAGTGAGAAGAAATCATGAGAAAGATTTTCTCTCTCACGCATTTCTCTAACTTGAAATTTATGTGTAAATGATTATATACAAAATTTTCAAATAAGTTAGTCCCCGACGTTATCAAATTCATGTATAATTCAGAAGTGCTTTGAACTTGCCAATGTATCAACCTCAAGCGTTTCCTAAAGTCAACAATTATAAGTTTGTGTAACAACAATATATAACAAATACTTAAAATAGCCAGTGAAGTCGAAGATTAGAAATGCTTACCTGCGGTACTTCGATATTTTATTTACATTTATGAGGATTTACCAATTAAATAGGCATTACTCTTTATGTGATAGGGTTCAGACACTTAACACCCCTAATGGTTGTACTTTCTGCATGAAAACTTTGAACTCACCAATCACCTCGTCATCTGAAATGCTATCATCATTTTATTCATTTCTATTGAATCAAGTCTCAATTCCACTTAGGTACCTCAAACAAAAAGTCTCTGATTGATTTATCAGATATGCTTCTGCAATAGATCCCTCAGGACGTGCTTTGTTCCGAACAAACTATTTTAATATGCGTAGACGTCTTTCGATGGAATACATTCAACTCTAAGAAAACATACCAACAACCTTGATTTTATATGGTAGGTGAACGACAAGGTGTACCATTATGGTGAAGAAAGCAAGTGGAAATATTCTTTTCTATTTTCAAACTATGATTATGATATGTGCATGTAATCGATCCAAATCACTTACTCCTATTGTTCTTGAGTACAAGTCATGGAAAAAACTACACAGTTCAATAACAACGATGTACACATTTTTTGGTAAGTATGCTGGTTGGTTTGTTAGGATTTGTGTTGCGTGTGGATAAACTAGGACTTAGTAGTTGTGCCTTTATATAATGCAATTGCAATACGTCACGAAGTAGGTTCATCGCGCGTTAGATGCTCACTATAACTTTCTGTATTGTGCGATTAATTTCAATGGATGGGTCATGGATCATGATCATAGCATAGAGATGGTCACTATGTACCTTTTCATCGCCTAGTAGCTAAGTCCTCGTTGAGTACAAGTTTTTCTACTGCTCGTCTAAGTACAAGCGAACATTGGTTTACCTAGATGATCAAGAGTCAAACTTAGAAAATTGTTTTTAGATATTAGTTCTAGAGTTTACTTATTGTTTAACATTATGAAAATTAAGTTAAAATAATATAAAAAGAACTAAAAATACTTACTTACACCTAGAGACTCATGCACATGGGATTAAATTATGCCAAGATGGAAGATTGAATGAACTAACTTGTATGCAAGAGAAAGATGGAGAAAAGTCTATGCATTATTAGGCGATTAAGCAATGTGAGAACCTCAGTGCGATGTAACTTGTATAGGTCCATGATTAAAGCGACCTTCTCTCGAAATGTTTAGACGCCACACTTGCTCACCTCTTGGGATGCAAATGACTGCACTTGATTATGCGAGATGTATCTAGAAGATTTCTCTTGTAATACTTATAGAATTTCTCATTTAAGGACAGCAACCTCTCGGCACCTAATGTTTGCACTTGTTCGCGTTTTAGGCTACAAATGTTGGGAGTTATCTCGTTAAGGTGGAGTTTGTTGCCAAACTCCTCCTCGCGCACACTAGCTTTATCCTTGCTACTTGTCCTCTCAGGTAGTTGATGAATGACACTGGCCAGGCGATGAATATAGCTAAACTAATGCGATGAGAAGTCGAGAAATGATGGATTGAAAAGCGTATAAAGATACATTCTGTTAAAAAATGAAGGCCTTTAGGCAACGTACAATATAACTAAATACAATGTAAAATAAATAATAAAATGGAAAGAGGAAGAGAATGGAATACAAGTTAGGAAAAATGGGGGATGGACTCTTCTACTCTCAAACCTTATACTTTTGCGTTACAATCTGGTTAGAGAAAAAGAAGAGATGTTGCACAAACGGTGGTGAGACTAAATCTTGCCACCAACTCTCTAGGTTTTGGCCCATGCAGACCTCTTTTTTGGTCTATTAGGACCTCTCTTGTCTTGGTGGAGATGAAGTGCTTTTATAGACAGCTTTAGAGAAAAACTTCTATTTCTTTGAAATTCTCTGCGTCGATTTCGATCTTATAAGGTCATATCACTCAAACTACCAATCTTGTCCTCTAGTGAGCCTTCCTTGTGTGATGACGTGGTTCCTCGTCTGGAGATGTTAATCGTCCGATGAGTTTCCATCGCGTATTCTTGCACGAGATGTCTCATTTGCTTCACTAGTTTTTTTCTTTGTTCATTATCCTGCGTTTAGACGTGTCAATCAAGTAAAAAAGGCATGATACTTATGTAAGATGTATTTTTAAATACTTATGTATTTACAATGTAAGTTACGCGTTCTGATTATCTTCTTATAAGTTTTGACCTTATTATTCTAATAAAAGAGGTTATAATAATGAGTATTTATACACGTTATCATATGCTCAAACACCAATAGGTAAATGTCGATGTAGCAAAGCATGACAGTTGTGTGTTTGAGACCTAATATTTTCTTATCTTTGTCATTCACACATCGTAAAATATTATAAACGAATCCATTGGAAAACTTAATTGATTTCAAGTACTTACAAAACGTAACTCATTTGTTGCTAGTCAACGTGTAACTCATATGTGACTAATTCACCAATCTGTTATCGACTTCTATCGGGTGTAAATCTTTTCTTATTTTTAAATCTTATAGGTCCAATCGGGCATTCATGTTATCATTGGTTTTTACTTCAATATTCAACAACGCACCAACCAAGTTGTCACAAACATTCTATTCAACATGCATTACATCCAATTTATGGCGTATTAGTATCTTGCCCAGTAAGGAAGTTTGAAAAAGATACTTCTCTTCGTTCAATTTATAGCTCTTTCTTTTCTTATATTTCAGTGAGGGATGCTTACTCATCACCAAAAATTCTAACGAATCTAGTTGTTCTAAGATATCATGCCCATTAAGTACAACTGGAGGAGGCTTACGCTCTATACTTCCATCATGTAGCTTACTTCTACGCCAAACATGGTTCTTTGAAAGATAATATCGATGTCCCATGAAAGATATTTTTTTTCTTATCCCGAATGACGATATATCTCCCATGCATGTGAAACATGCCTAATACCCTTTCGTACTCCACCCGAATAAGTCATATGTCGAAAAGTCATTAATCATCCACAACAAGGCTTCATACAACTGAAAAAACTAATCGGTAAGAGAATAAGTATGCACACCAAAACTACACAACTCTTTCAATTCTTCAATCAATGGTTAGAGGTATATATTAATTTCGCTACCAGGAGATCTTGGATCGGGTATGAGTAATGACATGAAAAGTTTGACTCTTTCATGCATTTCTGAGGTGAAAAATTATAAGGAATTAACATCATAGACCACATACTGTATGAGGTACTCATATGACCAAATAGATTAAACTCATCTGAAGTTAACCCCAAACGAAGGTTCTATGAATCTGAAGTGAAATCAGGAAATTCGCAATCAAAATGCTTTCATCCTTCTACATCAGCTGGATGTCTCAACACATCCTATGTTTCAACTTATTTATCCTTATGCCATCTCGTGTCAGAGGAGCCTTCTTGCGATACAAACAAGCATTGTAATCTCAATATCAACAAAAAGTGGCACAATACCATATACAGAATCTTTTTCGCTTTGTGAGGACTAACCTTGCACCGAGACTTACCACGAGTTGGACAATATTGCAAATCATCAAATTCCTTCCAATACAATACACAGTCATACTTACACTCATGAATAGTCTCGTATCCCAGACCCATGTCACACAATTTTCTTTTAGCTTTGTAGGTTGAATTAGGGATTGGATAGTAGTACTACACATTGGAAACACAAGTTTTAACAGTTTTAATAACATGTTGAAGGATTTATTACTCTAATCATTAAGAACCCTGACATACGTCAACTTAACCAAAAAATTAAGGGAGGAAAATTCTAAGCAATTGGGGTATAACTCACTATATGTTTCATTCAATAAGTCTTGAAATATGTTTGTTGTCTCTTGTTTTATATCTACCCCAATATTAAACGACATCTCATTCTCCAAATCTTTCTCCGTTTCCTCTTCGTGTTTAATCAGAGATTGTAAATCATTAAGCATACCACACATTTTATCTTCTTCATTAAAAGGGTTGCTACTAGTTCCTTCATCAAAACTTTCTATACCTCTATGCAAGTTCATTGACTCTCCTTGATACACCCATTTTATATAGGAGGGGGATATTCCATTTGTTAACAAATATCGCACCACACCCTCTAATGAGTCCCATCTTGAGTTCATACATCTCTTACATGGACACCTTATTCGTCTGTAATCATTGACGTGAAACTTGACAAACTCTAAAAATTGGAACACTCTATCTCTATACTCAAACGAGAACTTATTCCTAAGTTTTATCCAACTGGCCTTGTCCATTGTTAAAGACCTGAAACATAAATATGTTTGATTAGTCGTATATTCCTCCTTTCAAACCTTAAACTTACTCCATGAGTAAGCAATGCCCAATCTCCCAAATTTTTTACTAAGCTAAGTTTAAACTACAGAGGCTACCATAACTAGAGGATAATTAGAACAAACTAACCACAAATAACTTCAATCTTTACAATCTACCTACCCCTTACAACATACTTCACAAGCTACCTAACACTTCAAACCCCCAAAATTACTAACAAATTCAAAACTAAGTTTGCACTAAAAAGGCTACATTAAATGCAGGATAGCCATAAGAAATCAACAACAAATTACTTCGATCTTTACATGCTACTTAATAGTTCTAACAAACAAAACTACTAAGAAACAGACAACAACTAAGTTTGAACTAAAGGTTACCATAACTGCAGGATATCCAAAACCAATTTCAACCACAAATTACAGAAATTATAAAACAATAACAACATTCACCCCTCAAATATTGAAATCATTATACCATCTTCCTCAAATTCAATCCCCCCTCCCCCACCCCCTTTTTAAATTTCCAATTCAACCCCTCTCAAATTTTCAATACAACCCCCTCGACCCCCTCAAAATTTTCAATTCAACCCTCCATTCTCTCAAATTTTCAATACAACCCCCATCAAATTTTATAAATATAACAAATTCAAATTCAATCTAAAATTAATTCTTAAATCCTAAAAACACTTAAAATCCAAATTCAATACCAAAAACTAAATCCTAATATTAATTCAAAATCTAAATAAAAATATACACCAAAACAAAAACAAACCCTAAACTAAACCTACACTAAAACTAAACTACTTACCAGAATTAGGAGCGACAACGGCAGATGACGACAAACGGCGGTAAGCAACGACAACACAAAAGATGGAAAACTCTCTTCTTCTCGGTCTCTCTCTCGTTTTCCTTCTTCTCTTTCAATTCTTTGTGATTACAGAACTGAAAGAGGGTTATTTATAGGGTAACTCCTGGCGTATAACAAAAACGTCGGGAGAACCCCTACAATTTTGACGCATTACTAATGGCGTCGGGAATACGTATTCACGTTCACGACACCATGCAATTTGCACTGGGTAAAGGAAATATATTATTTAATTGTTTCCTTTTCTCCAACGTTGTACCTGAACACGTCGAAAATATAAGCCATAGTCTCAACGTTTCCTGCATGGCATCGGGGAAGATGAAACAATTAAATAATCTATTTCCTTTTCTCCGACGTCGTAAGGGTAAACGTAAAAAATGTGAAAGTGAGTCCCAATGTTTGTCAAAATAGCGTCGGAAAAAAGGAAATATATATTTAATTGTTTCATGTCCCCCGACGTTTATGTTGTCAGTGTCGGGGATGGTCCACCTTTGTCTGACTTTAGGAACACTACATTGGGATAGATTAAGTCTACCGACGTACAGATTACTGCATCGATGGAATGTTAATTTCTGAACGTTTCTTTCCCCCGACAAGTTTTAGTGTGTCGGGAGGACCTTGATTTCTTATAGTGCATTATAATTAGCATATGACCATGAGCCAAATATTTCTCATTTGAATTTTTTTTTATATGCAATATATGTTCCAATTCCTCCTATAACGTACTAAGATGGGTCATCAAAGGAGGCTAATTAAGAATATATGTTTGATTTGATTCCCCATCAATTATTAAATATCTTAAACCCCACCGATGATGTATTTATTTTATTTATATTTTAATTGATTTCAAAGTTAAAATAGCACGATAATTTTTTTTCACCTTATAAGGACGTCTCATACAATTCACATATAAGTTTCAAGTTCTTCTTAATTCTTCTATTTGAAAATGTATCATTCACCCTTTTATGTAATTTTCATATTTGCATTTATTTAATTTCTATAATATGCATTTTTTAACAGTTCTTTTACTTTTTTTTATATTACAGAGTGACCGTTGAATAAGAAATTTTGGATCAATCATGAATTGTCACATCATTTACCAAATTAATGACGAAAATATAAGTAATTGAATTTGAAACTAATTAAAGTTGACATATATCCCAAATTGAAATTGAAACTACTAGTTGACTAATGTTGATGACACTATAAAATTTTACTGTTTTGATTAAATTAAATATTAATTATTTGAAATAAAGTTAAGCTTAATCAAACCTAAATAGGTACCAAATTTTTAGGGTTGAGTTTAAGAGGCCAAGTACATCAGTCAACCAAACCCACCCATAAAATCTATCATGAAACACTGTAAATAGAGGAGCTATCTACCTTTGTAGAGGTTCATAACATAAGATTTGAAGTAATTTATATATATATATATATATATGCAAATTTAATTGTTGTGGTCGTTGGTTCAATTATTCCTCCTAATTTAAAATAAGAAAAATCATTCAACACTCATTTATTTCGATCAGATTTTTTTTTTCAAAATCTATATTTTCAGTCACAATTATTTAAATTCTATGTTACAATTATTTACATTCAAAATTCTAACAAAATTTTACTAGAATAGTAGTTTTGACAATGTTAATAATTTAACTATTAAAAGAGCAATGATTAAGGTATATTCTAGGTTATGCCTAATCTAATTTATCTGCACACTAAAAAGTTCAAAAAATAATTTTTTAAATTGCAACATAACAAATTATCACTAACTTTGCCTGGACAGAAGATAGTAGTAACCCGAGCTTTAAAATCTACCCAATATGTGAGATTGAGAAATTCAAATAAAATTCTTCTTTTTCTCATATTTGGGTAGACAAAAAGATTATTTCATAAGAAACACCTTTTATCTAAGAATAAATTATAAATTAAATAAAAATATAAACTCATATCTATATATATTTAAATGTATCAAATGACGTTGTCTCACATTCTAAATCTTCAAAGTGTATATATATAAGGGAAAAAAAAAGGAATTAATCTCTTATAACAAAAAGAATAAATAATTTAAAATGTATTATTGGTGTAAGTAGAATAAGATTGAGTTCATTTTGATAAGCTTAAGCATCAAATAAAGAATATTAAACTTCAATTTTTTAATCTATATATATATAAAAAAAAAAAAAAAGTATACCACAATTAGCTGATTATAACATTTATTCAAAATCTCATCCTCATTTAGATAAATATGTGGAATATAAGATACCATATTTGGCCCACTTAAATAAAAGTCACAATAAGCACAAAACTTCACAGTTAGTTTGCAGCGTAAGAATATATAAACCAATATTCTTTTTCCATCAAACATACTCTAAATTTTGGTACGTCAAATCAGAAAGATATTAGACAAAACATTTAAAAGATAATCTAAGTTCCATTGGCAACTTAATGCCCCGTCAAAAAAGATTAAAAAACAAACAAATAAAAGTCCACAATTCAATACAAATATCTTATAAAGAAAAAAATGTAACATAACATTTCTATTTGATGGTATAAAACACATTCATATACAAACTTTGCACTCCTACTACTGCATGAATAAGAAAAACAAATAACCAAGAAATTAAAAAAAAAATTACAAAATAAAGAGAGGAAATTCAAAAAAAAACAAAAGATTCATACATAAAAATTTGTTACAATTACATAAAATACTTCTTACAACTTCTCACATGATTAAACTAACATACGAAGATTAAAGTGCTTCGAATTAAAGTA
This sequence comes from Cucumis variabilis, assembly GCA_037974545.1. Lineage (NCBI taxonomy): Eukaryota > Viridiplantae > Streptophyta > Magnoliopsida > Cucurbitales > Cucurbitaceae > Cucumis > Cucumis variabilis. Next base: position 17,211,694 of record JBBPDI010000029.1, on the reverse strand, counting down.
ATTAAAACTAAGTTATAATGTATGAAATTCATCACTTTCTAAATATTTTTGAGATGAACAATTTTGTAAAAAAGTTAACAGTACATCCATGAGTGAGACATTGAATGATTGAAGGTCTTGTTTTGAGGGTTTATTAAGCACTTTCTTGAGATATTTTATTAGAAAGATCAAAAGTTTTCCATCAAGAAGTCTAATGGTGATTGAAAATTACAGGAGGGATGCTATGTTTTGATTAAAACAAAAAATGCTACAAAATATTGGGGTTATTTG
>JBBPDI010000029.1:17186312-17207343 GCA_037974545.1 Cucumis variabilis | reverse complement strand
TCGACCACCCAGCTACATTTCCTGATAGGGGGTAGGGTACTAAAATTTGGACTGAGGGATTTTGCCTTGATAACAGGCTTGAACTACAGTGAAATACTAAAACTTAATACGGAAGATATAAAAGGTGGGGGAAGGCTGAAAAGGATTTATTTTGAGACCCTCAAATCGGTGACAAGGCATTATTTGAACATTGTGTTCAATATAAGCACGACTGGAATAGATGAAGACAGAATACGAATGACCAAGTTATACTTCTTGGAGAGCTTTCTACTACCAAGACAAGAATCTTTGAGTATTGAATGGGACCATGTATTAGTGGTAGATGATGATAAACTCTTTAATAGTTATTCTTGGGGAAGGGTAGCTTTTGACCTACTATTAGAATTTATGAATAGGATTGTTTGTAGCAAAGAACAAACAGGGCTATCGATGGGAGGGTTCATTTTTCTGATCCTAGTTTGGGTGTACGAGGTAATTCCAACATTGAGTATGCCACCAAAATTTTTTGCAACATGGATCTCAAATGAATTGCCCAGATAATAAATTGGGCAGCAGACACACAACTAAAATGGAAGGATCTACAGCATAAGGTTTTTTATTCACCAACGGTACGAAACTGAATTTACAACATATTTTATACATTCAAATCACTTATAGTTGTAACTTATTTTTTCTTCTTGAAACAGCTTGAACTAACACCAATGCTCACTACACCTGAAGAATTGAGCAAACCATACTTTGTGTCATAACTTAAGGAAGAAAAGCAATTCTAAGAGAGGCAGAACAGAAGTTTATAAATGTCCAAAAAGCTGACCATGTAGCTCATGTGTGGTTTAGTAGAGGCATGCCATCTATTAGCCAGCTTGATAGACTAGCCAAGTCTGTAGAGAGTATTAAACAGACACAGGAAAAAATGGAAAAAAGTACGGAGGGAATGGTTGGATTGTTCAAGACTATGGAGGAGTCTATGAACAGAATATTTGAAGAACTGCATGGAAAGTTAAACAACATTATTGATGAGATAAAAAGGGAAAAAAATACTTCTTCAGGTGCATAGAAGACAACCAAATACATGGTAAGCATGATTTTAAACTATAAGTTACTTATTTAATTATGTGTATCTGAACTTAAATTTGAAATTACATTGTATTTGTAATTTAGGGGGCAAGGTATTTTGAGAAGCACCTTGATAAGGTAGAGGAGGGAAAAGAAGAGGACGAAGAAGAAGAAGATGAAACTGAAGACCTGAGCATGGACTTGAGGCATTAGAAGGGTCATGATAAAAGGGATGAAGATGACCACGGTAAGGGAAGTGGAGGGGTTGCTGGAGGTGATAGCCAAGGATTGAGAGGGACATTTGGTGGATAACCAACATCAATAAAATCTGAAACAATACCTCTCAAAAGTAAGCAAGATGGAGATCAACCACCGTATAAGGTGGTTCATAAAGTAAATTATAATACATTATGTTGAAAATGTTTAAAACTAAACTGTGTAAATATGATGAAAGGCTACAGATGATGCAGATGAAAAACTAAATGAGCTGATCAGATCAATCGATGAAAGTATTATATATGGTGAAATTAACAAAAAGAAATAAGACAACTTAAAATTGGTATAGTGGATTACTGATGTTTTAAGGATTATTAATTATTACAGCGTTACATTTCCAATGCTGCCTTATGTACATCTTTTGATGTTACACTCTCATTAAAACATTCATTAATATTGAATACAATCTGTTTGATTCTTCTGTATATCAAAGGGATACATACACCATACTGAATACAATTTGTTTAGATATATCTAATTATTGGCATCAGTTATAAAATAAAGTGTGTTTGCATTGATTATGTTGTGTGTTTGAGTACTCTGTTGATGAGTTAGGTAATGTTTTATACAATATTACTATGCATAGGGTCAATCCTCCTTGGGTTCAACGACAAGCACACTGAAAAAATGCAAAAAAAACTTCAGAAGGAAAACAGAAAGACAACAAATGGCAAAGGTACTAAGATAAAAAAAATATGAATGTCGGGTTCAAAACTTAGACCATGGTACATTTGAAGTTTATTAGCTACCAAATTGTAGGTTAAAGGAAGTTTTCCATCTGAGGACAGACTCTCAAATATTGATGACACGAATCCAACAACAAGGGTTATTTTAAAACACATAAGAATACCCCGTACTACAATATGCCTATTTATATTGTGTAACTTATAAATCTTATGTTATTAATACAATACATTTCTTTTTCCTAGCTGAATAGAACTAAGGGTGAGTTATTAAAGATGGCAGAGGAAATGGATAAGCAACTGAAGATATCAATTGATAAGTAGTGTACAGAGATTAAGCGAACAACGAAGGGAATTATGATAGATGTTGCGAAAGAGGATATAGGAACATCATCAAACAACGAGAAGGAGAATGCATATCCAGGAATGCCATCATTTGATTTGCATCTGAATCAAGCTTGATAATTATTCATATATTCCATGTTATTAGCACTTCAATTTATGACAATATCTTTTGTTTTGTTGCTTTATTTACACTGGAACAATATATATTAGTTTATTTAATCAGAATCTATCGTTATTCTTAGATATGTGAATCTTAAAATACATTGTATTTGATATTCAGATCATCAAATCTAAATGTACTCTGAAATGGTTAACTATGAAATGCATGTACATAAATATAGAATGATTGTTCAAAGAATTTAATATTTTAGATTTACATAGTTAGAGAATAGGTCATAAAAATTTATCATTATTTCTAGATACGTGAATGTTAAAACAAACTGTATTTGATATTCAGGTCATCAAAATCTGGATGTACTTTGGAATGGTTAAATCTGAATGCATGTACATAAATATAACATGATTGTTCGAATAACTCGATATGTTCGATTTATACAGTTAGATAATATATGTCACGACTTTAATATTATGACAACCTGAATGTATCTAGATTGAAAGTTAGAACATACAGCATACAATATAGTATACCTTATAATTGAACATGCTCAGTAACACATAAAATACAACAAATACTTTGTATGTTAAATAACGAAGCAAAATTTTATATGAACAAACCATTCGAATATTTATTACGAGATAAAAAAATCAAGTGATAAAAGATTTGTAACTGATACTTATAGAAACTACTGAATGGTAACCTAATGTTAAATGGGTTCTTTACAAGACCTACAATTGTGACCTCGTTGACCACACCTACTACAATGAATAGTCGCCTTTTTCTCTAAAAATGACAAAAATCTCTTCTTTTTAGGCCTTTCAACTGGACGTCTGACCTGGAGCAGAAGAAGTCCATCGTTGCCACCTTGGTATATTTTCCTAATCTGGTCTACACTACCAATAGAATGTGTTGCCTTCTTATACAAGTTTATCAAATTTGAAATAGAATAAAACTTATCAGTGTACATATGCAAGTTAAGATTCCTTGTAGAAAGGGCAATACAAGCATGTGAGTAGGGGATCAAATCAAGGTCCCATTGGCGACATGAGCACGTACGGACCAAAATATTGATAGCAAATTGTTCCTTACGTTGGTGGACTTCAAATTCATGTTGATCTACAAGATATATCTGTCAAATGTTAAATCAAATATCATTCACAAATAAGTGTATAGATAATAATTGCAACTATTTTTAAGGCCTCAGAAAACTTACATTCATTAAGCGACATTCCCTTAAGGATTCTCAAATCATATTTTCTGCATGTAGTGATAGTTCCATACGTTGAAAATTTCATTTGGTGCGACGTTCATAAAACCACTTTTGAACCAAACTACGTATTGATTCTAAAAGTTCAATTACAGGTAATTCTCGAGATTCTTTCAATGTAGAATTCATGCTTTCAAAAATATTGGTTGTAATAATCGAGTATCTCTTTCTCTTAAAACATGTCTTAGCCCACCTATGTCTTCCAATACGTTCCAACTCATGTCTAATTGATGGAGAGAGATTATCAAGTTCTCTCATGTAGTACTCAAACATCAATAGGGTATAAGCTCTAGCACAATTGTGGAATGATTCCTCAATATGAAGCAACTTATGGTTCTTTTTCAAGTTCTTATAGAGATGGAATGCACATAATCCATGCTCAACTAATTCATACACAACTTTAAACCCATTTTTTATATTCTTGTGAGCATCCGACACAATTACCATTTCCTTATTTTCTCTAAAAACAATTTTAAGATTGTGAAAAAATCATGTCCATGACAAGTCATTCTCTAAATCAATCACAGCAAAAGCTAGTGGCACAATTTGAGAATTTTCATCAATAGTGCAAGCAGAAATGAGCGTACCAAGATATTTGTTCTTCAACACTACACCGTCAACTGAAATAACTGACACACAATAATTCCATGCATCAATTGAAGCTGCAAGGGCCATGAAATAGAACTTGAATCGACCTTCATCGTCTGATTCTTCAGCCGTATACGTTTCTAGTAATTATGCAATAAATGTGATATTAGAATTACAGTGTATTTCCAAAATGAGTAAAATATCTAATAGCAAATACACAATATTTGATGTATAAATTATGCTTAGGTTATTCCTAATCAATGGATCTATGAATGCCACCAACATTGCATACGAGTCCTTCAAGGTACCCTTAATAGAATTTAATGCAATCTCATGTCCTCTCCACCTTATCATAACTTACATTTACCACGTGATTAATCTTCATGTAATTAAGAACATCAAAAGGGCGGCATGAAGCCTTGTCATTCATTTTAAAAAATGACTTCATACACTCAGAAACAATCCAGGATGTTGCTTGTCTGTGATCATTTTTAACAATGTCAACGATGCACTGGTGTGTATCCGTAAACTTACGAACAATCCAAATATTACTTTTTTTTAACACAAAAGCACGTAAATACTATGAACATGACAGATCTTTGCATCGAATGTCAAATGATGTGCAGTTGGACCTAACTGTAACAAATTCAAAACTATTGTTCATAGCTAACATATAAATCGCTTTCTTCAGTATTGGCTTAGTTTTGAACTTGACTCCGACCTTAATAAGCATTGCATCATTTAGTGAATCAAAGGAATCAAAATCAATAATCCGTGATACATTGTGTGTAGGTTGCTGTGTATTTACTTCGTTATTGAAACACTGTGTATTTTCAACCAACCCAGCAGGTGCAGAATCAACAACCAAAACAAAATCATTGTTAGGGAATTTCGACATAATCAACATAAGCCAATACTCACCCTTGTCTTCAACAATCTGAATAAGGTTCAAACTGTTGCATCCATTCCAATAAAAAGTAATGCGACACACAGAAATATGTAAGGATGGAAAAAGTCTATCTTGAATGCACTGTAAGAATTCTTAAAATAAAGATAAGCATGGAACAAATACGTCAACCACACATTAGTCAATATATTGAGAAGATTCCATCCATCTACCATAAAAAAAGTCTTCACACATTGCATTGCCATTATAAGAAACGGTACACGATAAAGGTAAAGGAATTCTAAAACAGGCGTACGATAAATGCGAACAATAAAGTGGACAGCTGCCGTGAAAGAATTTCAAAACTGAAAACAAATTCATTCGAATACTTTTGTACCTCAAAGTAAAAGTCGGATTAAAAAATTGTGTAGGAAAATAGGTAAAATTAAATAATTTCAAATAAAAATCATATTATTCTCACAACTTTTTGGGGATATTGTCATTTGAATAATATTTTTTAGTATTTTTGTGGTTTTAAATCAAAATTTAAAATCAATTTTTAAATGATAGTAAATAATATCTATGGAAAATATACCTCATTTAATGATAATTACATAAAAGGATTTTATTTCCATATTCTTGATGGATTTAACGTGTGTATCATTAGTATAATGAAAATTTTATCATCTTATTCCCAAAAAAGGATTGCATTGCCGTTATATTAATATTTATTCCATAAAATAATGCTTAACAATTTATTATTACTAATATGGTCAATCTGTTTATGGAATAATTGCTACATACATAATTATAGGGAAGATACACTATTTATATGAAGTTGTTATTATATAAAATCCATAATTTTTGATAAAAGATATTATTTTAAATTCAAAATTTGGAATCTTCCAACGAAACCTACAATGAAGTAATAGCATTATTAATGATTTAATGGGTGAATTAACTAGTATGGATTAAATATGTATTGTTATATATATATTAATAAAAATAAACTATTAAGGATTTGATTTTAATGTATAAATAGGATCATCTGTTATAAATTTAAGACATGAATGTAGCATAATTTTGCTAAAATAAATATTTATTTAATATTATTATAAAATTGAATGATATGCAAATACATCGTAATTGTAATTCTGTGTTATATTCTATTGTTTTATGGTGCACAAATACATTGTAACTAACAAGAATGATATTCATTCTATCAAGGGGTAAAATCGGTTGAAAAACTATCAAAATACATATATCTTATACGATTCTGCTAAAAATCAAATTATTTTTTATGTTTTCTATTTTTCAAAGTGTACTCTATTATTTTGTCATTCTCACAATTATCTCTAAATTTTTTTATATCCAACTCAATTCAAGATCATATAGAAAAATTGGGTCAAAGAAGATAATAAGTCCAAGTCACCAAGCAAATAAGCCGAAGTCCAAGTTCACAAGCACATGGCCCAAGCCCGACAAGCAAATGGGACTTAGTCCACCTAAAGTCCATGAAATTTTTCTATAAATAAAGACCTCGACATTCATTTGAGGGCATCTTTTGATAGAAGGACAAAGAATTTTATAATCAATATCATAGTTATCAATCGAGCTTTAAACATAATAAACATGTTTTAATCATATAAATACTTTTAAGAAAATATCACTCACCATACTTAGCCTTAGAGCTGGAAGTCTCTTCTTCTTCTTCTTCTTTCTCGTGTAGCCTTCTCGCGAAAACAAAATGACAACACTTCAACACTTCAAAATTTCTAGAAAAATTCCTCTTACTTAATGACCCAAATCCTTTATTTATACTACTCTTAAACCTAGATTAGTCATCCTCAAATCCTTGTCCAATTGCCAGCTCCTACTTAAAACTTTACACGTGTAAAATTACTATTTATCTTAGTCATGCTTAAATTTTTAATCTTACACGTTAACCCCTATCAAATCAGATTTGACATCTTCTCGCCAAACCTTTCTTCTCGTCTAACTTCATCCTGCAAATAGCTTTAACTGCTTAACATTTTCGAAGGTCCTAACGCAATAACTCTTTGTGCAGACTATCCAACCTTTTCTCGTAAAGACTCTTTCTCTTGTGAGCATTTAGACTTATAGGTCATACTACAAATCCTTCTTTTCTCAAAATTTCCTCGCGAACTAATTTCTTAATCTCAAAACTTATACTTAACCATAAAAGATTTTATCACTTAATCATTTTCGTGGATTGAGTCAAATGGTAACTTCTTATTCAAATTAGAAGCGGGTTTCATAAAATTCTTATCAATTGAAAGGCAATAAAGTAGATATGACTCAAACAAAGTTAGTATTTAAGAATAAAAACAATGATTATAAGATATTTACCATTGAGAATGCTCGAAGACTAAGTGCGAAGATGATCGTAATTGATGAGTTGTCCTTTAGATTTGTGGAGAATGAGGAATTTAGGAGGTTTGTGGAAGGGATTTTGATATTAGTAGAACCAAGATTTGTTATTCCTTCTTGAACTATAATTGATAGAGATATTGTAGAAATATATGCTAACTTGGGAGAATAGTTGAGAGATATTTTTATGAATGGAGAATATAGAGTCTCACTAACAACTGATACTTGGACATCGATTCAAAATGTTAATTATATGGTTTTAATTAAACACTTTGTTGATAGAAAATTGGAAGCTTCATAGGAGAATAATTAATTTCTCTCATATTGAAAATCATAAAGAGGAAACAATAGGAAATGAGGTGGAATAATGTTTGAAACATTGGGGTATTGATAGGTTTTTTACCTTAACCGTTGATAATGCTTCATCAAATGATACAACTAGTTATCTAAAGAAATGTTTCAAACACACATTTGTGTTGTATGGGGATTTCATACATGTTCGGTGTTGTGCACATATATTGAATTTATTTGTGTGTGATGGTCTGAAAGATGTGAATGATACATTGATATGAATTCGAAATATCGTTAGGTTTGTTAGATCTTCTTCTACTAGACTTGCTAAATTTAAGAAGTGTATTGAATAGGAGAACATATCTTGTAAGAGTTGTTGTGCCTTTACGTTCAAACTAGATGGAATTCCACATGCTTGATGCTTGATACAACTAAAAAGTTTGAAAAGACATTTGAGAGGTTAGAAGACTACAATACTATCTACATGAATGATAAAAGTAAACCAACTTCTAGAGATTAGAAAATTGCAAAAATATTTACCAAATTTTTGTCTATTTTCTATGAAGTAACTATTAGGCTTTCAGGGTCTCTTTATGTTACTTCCAACATTGTCTTCCATGAGATTAGTATTGTTCAGAATTGCATAAAAAAAATATGCAAATGTAAGTGGTCCTGATTATAAGTTATTGCATGACATGGCTTTAAAAATGCAAGAGAAGTACGATATGTAATGGGAAAGACTGTGAAAACAAATTTCTTTTTGTATGTTGCTTTTTTTTTTATCCCTCATTACGATACGAAATCTCTCATGTCCTAAATGTGAATATATAAGTTGATATTTGCTTATTGGAGCATCGTATATCACATGTGATGAGAACTTTGATATCTTAGAGTGGTAGAAAGGAAATTCTTTAAGATATAAAGTTCTTAGTCAAATCGCACGAGATATCTTAGCAATTTCGGTACCCACAATTGCTTATGAGTCTACATTTAGTACTAATGGCAAAGTGATTGATTTGTTTTGTTCCACGTTAGCTTCAACCATAGTTGAGGCACTCGTATGTGTACAAAATTGACTACATTCAAAAGCAATTAATATTGAATCTGTTGATCTTAAAAAGAAATACTTGGAGGACATTGCAACAGTTAAAGAAGATTCATATCTATAGAGCGTTCTTTCTAATTTGTATAATTTAAAAACCAAATATATTGACTATGTCATTAATATGCTAATAAGATGATTTTTTAGACTTCAAAGCGGGTATAGAGGCAAAAATCAAGTAGAGTAACGAGAAAAATAAGAACGTGAAGGAGAAGTCTTGACAAAGTTTGTATGACTGTAGGACTTTTATTTATGTTAGGTGGACTTTGAAGCTTCTATGTTTGTAAGTTTGTAGGAATTATTTTGATGAACTTTCAAACTTTAATGTTTGAAACTTCTATGTCTTACACTTAAATTATTGTACAAATTAATTTAATCTATGTTTATAACTTTGTAGGACTTTTATTTATGTATAATGTTCATAAAAGATTTAAAACTGAAACGATTTCTGAATCAATTTGACACATTCGAGTGGTTTGATTCGATTTCAGATGAGATTTTTTTTGCATTTTGCTATTCAGTGCAATTTAAAGTTGCACTGAATCAAACCGTGAACACCTCTACCCATAAGTAAAAGAGAAAGAGAAAGAAGCAAAGAACATCTAGAAGGTATCGAAGGATGCTACCAAAGAAGTTATGGTTTTCAATATAGTCCCTTTAAAGCTTGTTTCTAAGGAAAAAAAAAGGATTGAAAAACATTAAGATGAAGCAAGAAAAAACGTCTAACATTGAAAGAGAGGCAAGAAATAGTTTACCCTTTTCGGACTATGACTAACTTGATATGTTAGAGCAGCTACTGAAAAAATGACTTATTGAACTTTCTTAATGTAAACGACCTGCAGAAATAGGGAAGGTAAATGATCCAAATTACTGCAAATATCATCGAGTTGTTAGTCATCCCATAGAAAAATACTTTGTATTGAAAGAGTTGATTTCAAAATTAGATCTAGAAAAAAAAGATTGAGATAGATCTTGATGATAGGGTATAAACAAATCATGTTGTAGTAATGATTCATCTTGATAGTCGATTACCTGCTATAGGGAGTTTGATCCAATTTGGATCTCTTCAGCCTATTGTTATACATTCTTTATCTGTGGCCTTACAAAATAATGACCTCCAGACTGTTTACACCAAAGAAAAAGAAAAGTAGGTGCAATCGAGAGGATTAATCTTCATCTTCTTTCGCATGTTGCAGTCGAGACGTGTTGCAGCTAAGAGGATTCATCATCTTCTTCTCCCACGTGTTACAATCGAAAGGATTCATTATCATCTTCTCTCGTGTGTTGCAGCCTAGAGGATTCATCTCCATCTTCTCTCACGTGTTACAACCAAGGGGATTTATCATCTTTTTCATCTTCAATGTGTTGTTGTTGAGAAGATCATCATCTTCATCTTCTGTGTATGGCAGTCGAGAGGTTCATCGTCTTCATCTTCAACGTGTTACAACTGAGAGGATTTATCATCTTCTTCATCTTCAATCTGTTGTAGTCGAGAAGATCATCATCTTCATCTTCTCTGTGTGGCAACTGAGAGGATCATCATCTTCATCTTCAATGTGTTGCAAACAAAAAGATCATTATCTGCATCTCCGACGTGTCGCAGTCATCATCATTTGCATCTCCCATGTGTTGTAACTGTCATCATCTGTATCTTCGTGTGCCGCAGCCATTATCATCTGCATCTTTGACGTGTTGTGGTCGTCATCATTTGCATCTTTGACATGTTACGACCATCATCATCTGCATCTTTGATGTGCCGCAGTCGTCATAATCAGCATCTTTGACGTGTTGTTGCCGTTATCATCTGCATCTTCGATGTGTTGCAGTTGTCATCATCTGCATCTTCGATGTGTTGTGGTCGTCATCATCTGTAACTTCGATGTGTTACAGCCGTCATCATCTGCATCTTTGATATGCCACAGCTGTCATCATCAGCATCTTTGACGTGTTATCGTTGTCATCATCTGCCTCTTCGATGTGTTATCGTTGTCATCATTTGCCTCTTCGACGTGTTATCGCTGTCATCATCTGCATCTTCGATGTGTTGTCACTGTCATCATCTGCATCTTTGACATGTTGCGACCATTATCATCTACATCTTCAATGTGCCACAACCGTTATCATCCACATCGTTGATGTGTCGTAGTCGTCATCATCAGCATCTTCGACGTGTTGCCACCGTCATCATCCACATATTCGACGTGCCGTAGCCGATAGGATCTCCATCTTCGATCAAGTCTGGTGTGCCGTCTCCAACATTTTTTTTGAAATTGAGAAAAGATGAAAGTAAGAAAAAAATTGAAAAAAGAAAAAGAAAACAAAAACCAGAAAAAGAAAACAAAATAAAAGGTTTAAAAAAAGTACTTGAAAAATAAAAGAAAATGAAAAAAAACGAGAAGAAAAAAAAAAGAGAAAAAAATATATAAAAAGAAAAAAGAAAAGTTAAAAAAAACAGTAATTGAAAAGAAAATTAAAAAAACGAAAAAAATAGGGAAAGAATAAAAAAAGAAAGAAAAATAGAAAAATAGAAAAGAAAAAAAATGTTTCTTCAAATTTAAAAGAAAAATGTTCTTTTTTCTTTTTTCTCTTTTCTTTTCTTCAATAGTGGTCTCCAACATTTTTTTCCTCTCTCTCCTCTTGGTCTATTATCTCTTCTTCTTCGCTCTTCTCTGCCTTTTCCATCTGTTATATTCTTCTCTCTCATACACTCTAACCAAAACCAAATAGCCCAGAAAATAAACAGTTGTTAACACAGTAAAAGTATTTTTTTGAGTGATTTCATCATTCTCTCTTCATTTCCTCTCACCGAGAATCAAACGCCATAAAAAAACCCTAAAAAATCGCAATGGAGATGAAGAAAATCGCCTCCATAGTCCTCTTTGCTGCCACAATTGTCAAGGTCGTCATAATCGAAGATGAGGCGTTGGCCTCAACACCTAAACCAAGCAGCAACATCGTAGCAAGGAAATAAGAGATGAATTCTGGAGATAAAGTTTGCTACAATTTTCAAGTTTTATCAATGCAAGAAAAGAATGGATGAATGCATGATACAATGATTCCAATTTATAGAGAAAAAAAAAACTGAACTTCTAGAGTAAATATGTGAGAAATCTCAACAAATCTCAAACTTCCTCCTTAAAATCTACTCCAAATTGACTGAAAATCGGTTACGATATTTTCTTTATTTTCATTCTTAAAAAATTAAAAAATTTTGTTTAAAGTTGGGAGAAAGGGAGAAGATTTCTTCCAAACTCACTTTTTTTTAAAGGCTTCTTCTTGCATAAATATGTATTTTTTTAATAATAAAAAATGCATTTCAAATTGAGTAAAAAAAATGCAATATCCCAATTTTTATAAATCTCAATCTTCCATTAAATTCATTCATTAAAAAGAAAAAAAATCAATTTTATTGAAAAAAAATATTTCAAATGATTTTTATTAAAATAAAAAATTGTGAATCAAATTCAAAATTCACCAAATTTCATAGTGTTTTAATCACATTTATGTTTAAATGCATAGTGTAATTAATTTGTCATATTAACTGAAACCAAAGTCAGAAGCGAACCACTTGTATTTTTGGTTTGAGCTTATCTTTTTCGAAACTCGCCCATCCATACACTTGCACTAATCTCGAAAATGGGGCATTTGTTGAGCAAGAAATTTTGGCCAATTAAATTTTGCCATGTCATCACAGTAAAATTGTGATGATTATAATTTGATTGAATTTTGGGTAGTCAAGTTTTCTCATATCCAACCCAATGCAAGCCCATGATGAAAAATCGGGCCAAACAAGGGAACCCGAGCCCGTCAAGAAATGGGCAAAATTCTAAGCTCAAGCTCAACAAGCAAATAGGCTCAAGCTTAACAAGTAAATGGGCCCAAGTTCAAGCCTAAGCCCAACAAGCAAATGAGCCCAAGTCCAAGCCCAACAAGCAAATAGGCCCAAGCCTAAGCCTAATAGACAAATGGCCCAAGCCTACCTAAAGCCCATGAAGTTTCTCTATAAATAGAGACATTTGCCACTCATTTAAGGAAACCTTTTTGGTTGAAGGAAGAATTAAAGCTCTGAAGTACTGAAACTCTAAAGAATTGAAGATTTAAACTTTTACAAAGCTCTCAAGATGTGCAAGTTCTTATCAACTTCGAGATCATCATCTTCTGAAAGATTGAAGACTTGAAAGATCAAATTTTTCTTGAATTCCAAAAGACGGAAGCTCAAATAGACTTGCAACTACAACATCCTAAAGATCGAAGATTAAGAAATTTTAAGTTTTTAACTTGTATTCGAGAGAAAACATCAAATAAGTAAATACTAGAGATTGTATTCACAATATTCATCAAGATATCAAAGTTTAATTCCACGAAATACATTTATTTGAAATCTCGTGTGAACAACTACTACTCCTTTAAATCTCTATGATTATATAATTCGTTTTTTTTATTTTCCTTTGTTTTTTAAATCTAAATTCTACCACATTTTGTTTTGATGAACAATACTTTTTATCATCTCATTTAACTCATACATTCCTAAATATGTATCTTATTTATGCTTTATATAAGTGTAAATATATATATGCATGCTTTATTTGACATTTAACTATGACATTGTTTTGCATTATAGTTAAATAATTTGATTTCTTTCTTGAAATCATCTTTATCTTTACACTATCCTAAAAAAAAGAACTCCGGCAACGAAATTTAGAAATATCTAAGAGTCTGTTATTTTTAAATTCTTGAAGTGAGAGGACAGATTCTTTATGGGAGTCTGAGATCAATCCCCAATACTTTTTTGTAAAAAAGAAAAACCTTATGTGATTTACTTAATTTGTTGTGTGGCATATTTGATTTTTTTTGTTATATTGTGTATTATTTCTTATTTGATCTCTATTTAAAAATTTTCGATGTTTTAAAAATATTTTAGCTTAAACCACAAGTAATTTTGAAATGTTTCTTAAATTTCCTTGTTTAAAACATTTAGAAAATTTTGATTTAAAATTATATATATTTATGGTTTTTCAAAGTTCAAAATTAAATTAATATTTCATAAGCTTAAATCCTATGATAAAATCTAGAAATTTTTAGGAGTCCGTTATTTCTAGATTCTTGAGGTGAGGAATGAATATATTTGAGTGTAAGAGATTTTATCCCAAGAAAATTGAATTTACTCAATGTTTAAAAAAAAATATTCAAAGACTAGCATATGATATACTCGAAGCTCTACCAAGAAAATTGAATTTACTCAATGTTTTAGGTACTGCAATGTGTTTTTTCTTTTGCCTTCTCCAGCCTTCCTCTATTTATAGAGAAAGTATCAAACGTTCAGTCTTCAACTACCAGCAAATCTATTGAAATTGCATCTGTTGAGATACTTCAAAGTAGATTTATGATACTTCAAATTTGTTGAGATAGGTTATTAAAAAAGATCCCAAAATTAATTTAAAACAAAAAAACAAAAAAAAAAAAAGAAAAGAAATCTTTTGAGATTGCATCTTTCGATGTGTTCATGAAAAAATTTGTTGAGATGCTTCAAATTACATTTTTGATACATCAAATTTGTTGAGATAGGTTATTAAAAAAATCTTCAAATAAATTATATATAAAAAAGAAAGAAACAAAAAAAGAAAGAAAGAGAATATTTTTCTTTTAGTTTTGACCTTTTAATTATACAATTTTTTTAAAAAAATGTCTACCTTCATAAAAGAAATTTGTTGGAATTTTAAATAATAATAATAATAAATTCTTCTTGATATGAGTATCCAAAATTAAAAAAAAAAAATGACATTCTCTAATTTATTGGAATGTAATTGAAACTATATTCTAAATTTTAAACCAAAGTTAGAGGTTTCAACCTAATTTCATCCTAATGTCAAAACCTTAGCATTATTCAAGTGTTGCCTCAAGTCAAATTGTAGACATACTTGAAGCTCCACCAGATCAAAATTGAAGGCAAGAGAAATCTCTAAGAGGTCAAATTTCTACTCTCAACCAAAGTGGGAGTAAAGACAACAATAAACTCAAAATTACACTTCAAATTTGGAAGAAGATGCTACTCAAAATTCAATTTGCAATTAAAGTGGAGCACAAATTCTACTTTAGTTCAAATTAAAGTCCACATTAAAATTCATCTTTGTTTACTTGGGGTTAAAGGTGTCAAGCAAAAAAAAAAAAATTGAGGCAAAAACAATTGGGCTAAATTCTCATCAAAGTAGAGGAATCAAATTATTCTTTTTCGAGATTCACCCACCCATGCATGAACACAAATATCGAAAAGGGCACACTTGTTGAACAAAAAATAGTGGCCAATTAAATCTCGCCACATCATCACAGTAAAAATTATGATAATTATAATTTGATTGGATTTGGATAGTCAAATTTTCTCATATCTAATACAATTCAAGTCCCTTGTCACACCTCGATCTAGGCTTTCTCTTTAACATAAATCGGGGTATGATAAAACCCTCCAACTTACTTCTATAGAATACATATTAAGAAATTTTATGAAAATTTCGACAACATCTCCCCTAAAATTTGGGGTAGCCAAATCTGAAAAAGGGGAGAAATTTTCACTTCTATAATATATAGTCTTCAAACACAAAAATCACAACAAATGTGTCTCACCACATACTCAACCAGACTATTCCAGAGTTTCAAACAAAGTTCATATCCACTAAATATTATTTACTAAATAATTACAGTGCAAATGAAAATCTCTCAAAACATACATAATAGTAGGACTTTCGCTACTTTTAACTACCCCATGAATGAAATCAAAACTTAGTATATACATACAAAGAGAATCAAAGTCCATAATCAATGATGGAAAACTCACCCAAAGCTTGTTCCTTTACCGCTACCTGGGGGTGGAGGGAGAGGGAAAGAAAACATTGGAAACATGAGCTAAAACTGAGTGATAAGTTTTTAAAAGTAAAAGCTCGTAAAATATGTACTCAAACTATTTAAATATAACATCAATAACGAAAACAATAATTAAAATATTAAAATTATATATTATTATAAACCGCAAGTCAAGCCAACAAACATGTACTCAATCCAACCATGACATGGCGCTTAAATATACGACCAAGAATAACTTGCATATGATCAAGGAATCATGCAACAAAACCTAGCTCATGCATTTTTAGTACCCGCCATGCAATCAACCTCCATCCAATCCAACAATGGTAGCATAGTAAATACACGATTCGAGATAGCTCACACGTGATCCATATTCATAAGAAAACACATGGCTAAACGAAGCTCACTCATACTTAGCACCTACCACAGTAACAACCTCCATTCAATCCAACTATGATAGCATACTAAATACACCATCTGAAATAGCTCACACATGATCCACATCCACAAGGAAACACGCGGTCAAATAGAGCTTACACATACTTAGCACCTACCATAGTAACAACCTTCACATTCGCGCCTATGTGGACATAGAGCCATCCACCATGGGTTAAACTAGGCCCAAAGCCAAATAACTATCCTCCATCCATGTCCTCACCTAGGCTCAAGTTCTCGGATCTCCGGTTACGACCTCTTTCAGCCTTGGAATCCCCTGACAACCATAAGTGGCACTACGAAAACACATTCGCGTAGCTTATGGGTAAATCCCCAACATTCATAAAAGCATATACTTCACGTTTAAAATCCAAATATGCTCAGAAACACATTTCATAAAATTATTTTCAATCCTTAGCGATCAATACATGTTTTAAGAATAACCTTCCATTCTAAACATCCACGTTTAATAACAAATTGAATATTCTTTAAACCAGTTCCATATAATCGTGATGAATAAGTTCGGGTTTAACCATGCTTCCAAACTCTAAGAGTTCATGGTGTTCACACGAGATTTCGAAGAAATGTAACTCGTGAAATTGAACTTTGTATATTGATGAATATTGTGAGTACAATCTCTAATATTTACTCATTTGATGCTTTCTATCGAATACAAGTTAAAAATTTAGGGCTTATCGATCTTCGGTCTTTAGAATGATGCAGTTGCAAGTCGATTTGAACTTTGGTCTTTTGGAATCCAAGGAAAGTTTAATCTTCTAAGTCTTCAGTCTTTCAGAAGATGTTGATCTTGAGATTGATGTGGACTTGCACGTTTTGAAAGCTTGTAGAAGTTTGAAACTTCAATTCTTCAGAGCTTTAATTCTTCCTTCCATCCAAGATCCTCTTTAAATGAGTGGCAAAGGTCTCAATTTATAGAGAAACTTAGGCTTTAAGTGGGCTTGGGCTCATTTTTCTATTGGGCTTGGGCTTGGGTCCATTTGCTTGTTGGGCTTGAACTTGGATTTAGACTCATTTCTTGATGGGCTCGGACCTCTTATTTGACCCGATTTTTCGTTATGGGCTTGCATTGGGTTGGATATGAGAAAACTTGACTACCCAAAATTTAATCAAATTATAATCATCACAATTTTGCGGTGATGACGTGACAGAATTTAATTGGCTGAAATTTCTTGCTCAACAAATGCCCCCTTTTTAAGATTAGTGCACGTGTATGGGTGGACGAGTCTTGAAAACGATAAATATGCATTCAAATTTAAGATTTTTTTTCTCTTCTTTTTTTGTTTTGTTTTTTTTAAAAAAAAAGAGAAAAAAAAACTTATATATGTTCCTATATATTTTTTTATTATTTTATTTGTTAATTAACAAATTTTTATTTTAAGAATTAATTTAACAAAAGATAATAAAAATTTTTTATATACTTGAAGAAGGAGAGAGAGAAAAAAAATAAATATATAAAAATTACATATATTAATACTCCATGTAAAACATATAATAATTTTTATTTATTTTTAATATAATTGAAATTTTGTTAAAACTAATGCTTAATCTCTCCCTATAGATATTTTTGAAGATCTCAACTAAAAGAATCCTTCACAAATCTTAACAAAAATAATCAAAGATTTGCGTCCTCTTCCTATTTCATCTACAAATTTCATCCCTATAAATAATTGAAACAAAGTGTGAGAGGAAGGAAGACAAAAAAAAGAAAAAAGAAAGAAAGAAAAAGAAGCATCATTTAGTTTTGTTTTGTTTTCACTACTGCTTAAAAAAAAATGTTGCTGCTTTTTGCGTTTTTTTTTCTTCGTCGCCACAGATTGCTTTTAGTATGCTCGGGGGCTTCTTTATACAATCGAACAAAGGTATATATATATATATATATTTTTTTTAACCTTGTCAGAGATAGAGATTGTGTGATATATAAAGGAAAAAAAGAGGAGAAGAAGAAAAGAAATAAGTGAAAGAGAAGAGAAGAAATGAAAAAAAAGAGACAGAGACGAAAGAGGGAAGAAGGAGGAAGAAAGAGGGAAGAAGGAGGAAGAAAGAATGAAGAAAGAGAGAGAAAAGAAAAAAGAAAAAAGAAAGGAAAGGAAAGGAAAGTGACGGATGAGATTGAAGAGAGATGGAGAAAAGAAAGTTTTTTTAGATTTTATTTATTTCTTTTTATTTCTTTTCTTTTTTTTAACAAAACAAACAGATTTTTTTATATATAATTATTATTATATATATATATATATTTGTTTATTTCTTTTATATACATGTGTATATTATTTTGATTTACTTTTTTTTAATCTTACATATGTATATATATTTGTTATATTTTTTTATTAGTTTTTTTTTTAAAGAAAGCTTTATTTATTTTTATCTCTCTCTCTCTCACTCTCTATCTATATATATATATTAAGTCGCTACTAATCACTTTATTTTGTTATATAAAAGTGTTATCTTCACTAATCTTTTTTTTTTAAAGGTTAGTATATGTGACATTGCACCACCTACAAGAAGACTCTACTAAAGGTTAATATTTTTTTAAAATATTATTAATGTTTTTTTTAAAGGCCTTGTGTAAGCCTCTTGGTTTGGTTGTCTTGATATCATGACATATTGGGTTTGTCCATGATAGACGATGCAACTTTATCATGGCATCCATTACTGTGACTTCATGGGTTTGTACATGATAGACGATGCAACTCTATCATAGTGCCCATTACTGCTGTTGCAACTTTTTTGATTTGTACATGATAGACGATGCAACTCTATTATAGCGCCCATTGCTGCTGCTGCGACTTATTGGGTTTGTACATGATAGACGATGCAACTCTATAATGGTGCCCATTACTCCTGCTGTGACTTCTTGGATTTGTACATGATAGACGATGCAACTCTATCATGGCGCCCACTGCTGCTGTTGTGACTTCTTGGATTTGTACATGATAGACGATGCAACTCTATAATGGCGTCTATTACTCCTGCTGTGACTTCTTGGATTTGAAAATGATAGACGATGCAACTCTATCATGGCGCCCACTGCCGCTGTTGTGACTTCTTGGGTTTGTACATGATAGACGATGCAACTCTATAATGGCGTCCATTACTCCTGCTGTGACTTCTTGGATTTGTACATGATAGACAATGAAACTCTATTATGGCGCCTGGTATTGTGACTTATTGGGTTTGTTCATGATAGACGATGCAACTCTATCATGGCACCCCCTGCTACTGCTGTGATTTCTCGGGTTTGTACATGATAGACGATGCAACTCTATCATGGCGGCCACTGCTACTGCTTATTGGGTTTGTACATGATAGACAATGCAACTCTATCATGGCGCCTGGTATTGTGACTTATTGGGTTTGTACGTGATAGACGATGCAACTCTATCATGGTGCCCAGTACTGTGACTTATTGGGTTCGTACATGATAGACGATGCAACTCTATCATGGCGTCCAATACTGCTTTGACTTCTTGGCAGCTTGAATTCCATGCTACTTGTTTTCCTATATCTTCTTTTTTTTTGAAAGCAAGACGTCAGCACTGACTCTTTTCTGGTGATTTTTTTTTGTAGAACGATGGTTTACTTCACAGAACAATTCGTGAATGGAAACAGACATCTTGTAATACTTTCTGACAAAAATCAACCAAGAGAAGATGGACTTAGTCTTATTGTGGAGAAGTTGTGGGCTGGCCCTTTTGCAGATAGTTGTCCACGTTTAGATAATAGTTTGATTCTTCCCAAATTATCTGCGGAAATACCTTTATGTGAGGGAAGAACGTATGGGTCCTGCAATCCTCCACCCACGATGAGGTTCCTACTTCGAAAAGGGCTCTCACTCTCGGACATCGTCTAATTGAAGGTCAGACACATTGGGGCGCTGTGACTAAAGTCCCTAGAGAGTTTTGCTTTACTGATTGCTATAGGGAGTGGCTAGAGTTTGTAGTTGATCGTAATTCATGACTTCTCTATAGTGCTCGTTTATATGGCACCGTAATAGCTTCTTTGTACACCTATGATCGTAATAGCGATGTGGTTCGAGCATTTTGTGAAGCTTAGTGTCCTTCGACTAATACTCTTCATACTGTGGCAGACGAGTTATCTATTTCTCTGTAGGATATATGGTCATTTGAGGGCCTTCCGATTAAAGGAGAGTTATACGAGGAAGTCATCCCTTCCTACAAAGAGTTAATCTCTACAAGAGATAAGACAAAATGTCTTTCGATAACATGTCAATATCTTTTTCAGGCATATTACTCAATAATTTATACGCAGAGGGATGACCACAAGACCTCTTCCAAGAATGACTCTCAAGTGACTATTAGCTCCTGGATTTCATTCTGGTACCTCGGATCTAGGAGCTACGTTAAGCCTGTTGCATGAAAGAAAAAGAAGGCGTCACGCTCTAAATCTACTCAAAACCCCAATGGCTCGAAGATTCAATCTCAAGAATGGTCCTCTAGAGAAAACATGTTATTTAGAGAGCTTGGCATAAGGGACGATATGAAAGATGCAACATATTTAGCTGCCTTCTTATCTTGCTAGTTATGCCTCTTCGTGTTTCTGCAGAATGGATCATTTCTTCGCCCTGGAGTTTTTAGAATTGCAAGCTCAATGGCTGATGGATCTATCTATAGTCCTGTAGTCCTAGTTTTGGCCAATATTTATCATGGGCTAAGTTTAATAACTAAAGCCTCGAATCCAATAGGACGCATGGACTTTCACT
>JBBPDI010000029.1:17169098-17185332 GCA_037974545.1 Cucumis variabilis | reverse complement strand
TGATTAAAATATAAACTTTATATTATAATGTATCACCATACATTATACTAGTTCCCAAAGTAAATTTAAACATTTTAAATTACAACCAATATAAATAAATCTCATTACCCTTTACGAGCTAGGAAGAAGACCTAATGAACCTATAGATCAGAAGCTACAATGATATAAGATTAATTGGCTAAACTCATTAACCACATTAATTAATATTCGTTAACTGTGTGTACACTCCACTAAAAACTCACAGCTGAACTCTTCTCACTGTAGATATATGTTTGTGTTTATGGATATAGAGTAATAACAGTAATTTAGTCTTTCACGAGTGTTCGTAATACCGTTTGGATCAAATTACCGTTTTACCCCTAGGTTATCTCTAATTCTTAAATATCAGTGCGCTTTTAACGAACAACTTGTTTATGGTTGAACCAATAAACAAAAATTTCTCTCGTGTCATTGAGAGGGTAGGTCCCTTTGTTCAAGTCTCATAGACACCCTTTAAGGAAACACCCATCTACTAACCCTAAAGTCGAAGGAGTAAATTTCATCTTATGTGATTATATTTCAAGCTTTCCATTCGATTTTATCCTCAAAATGATAAGCATATTGAGTCGATAATATGGCCACTCTCACTATACAAATCAAAGGGCAATCCCTCGCAAAAAAGAGTTCATAATACACTCAAGATTAAAACTAAGTTACCTAGGTTATCCTAATGAAATAAAAACTCAACTAGTTAACGGAGTTACATCTAGTGGTTATTATTTTGTGGTCTGAGCTTATGCAAACTCATTGCATAGGATACCCTCACTTGCATGTCACCTACACGAACACGTTGAATCATTGTGTTTGTATTAAATATAAGTTATTCGTATCCATAGGGTTACCAGGATAAGGTACCCAGCCTTATCCCTATACTATAGACCTTTTAAGCTGATCTCGAACATTAATCTCTATATGTCTTTACATACTGTTTAAAACTCATCAAACAGCTTAAAAGGTCTATAGCATAGGGATAAGGTTGGGTATCTTATCCCTATGCTATAGACCTTTTAAGCTGATCTCGAACATTAATCTCTATATGTCTTTACATACTGTTTAAAACTCATCAAACAACTTAGGATGTTTGTTTATTGGATTTGGGTTATTAAGTCAAAACTAATAATATAATCGATAATACTTTATTATAATAATAACACTTTATTACTAACAGTCAATGGATTATATTTACAATCTACGAGTTTTAGGACAAAATCCCAACAACAAGTCTATTTAAGCTTTAATATTCTAGAATTCAAGGAAAGTTTGATCTTCCAAGTCTTCAATCTTTCATAAGACGATGATCTCAAAGTTATAGGAACTCGCACTTCTTGAGAGCTTTTAGAAGTTTAAAACTTCAATTCTTTTTTGTATTTCAGATCGATGTTGATAAAGTGTGTCACTATAATAAATAAATCTCGCAGCTCTTCTTTATATCTCAACTCAATGTCGAAGATCAATGGAAATTTTTCCATACTCCAGATAGTCTATAATGGGCTAGCACCAATCTTCTGAATGGATAAGAACCCCAATGCATTAGAGAATTTAACAGAACCATTACTCAATTTAATTTGGAAATCTAAAAATATCAGTACAATTGCAAAAATACATAAACAAATTTCTAAGAAGGATAAGCATGCTTTCAAATCAATTACAGAGAATAGTAAAAGAAATACATAATACTTACGCACATTGTCGACTCTGTATCTGTCGATCACCAAATTGGAACACCACCACTTGGAAACCTTCAGATTCTCTATGCTAGAGATTGGTTTGTGGGAACAAAAAATTAGAAGGGGAAAAATTGCAGAGAAAAAAATGAGAGAACGTCTCTGTCACATCACTTTGGCTTACTGATAACATCCTCTATTTCAATCTGATGACGAGGGAAGTTAGAGAGAATATGGGAACGTGGGAAAACCACCCACGTTCCCTATTAATTTAATAAATAAAATTAATAAAAATATTTAATTAATTAAATCATATTTAATTAATTAAATCATATTTAATTAATATTTCATTTAAATTATATTTAAACGAATATCTCTTACATAACCAATAGTTTTAATTTAATTAAATAAAATTAAACTAAACTATTAATTAATTCTCCAATTAATTAATTTCTAATTAAATATATTTAATTTAATCCAAATTTGAATCATATTCAAATATACTCACATAACCTATAGTTTTAATATGTATCATATACATATTAAATTTTAACATATAGTTTTAATATAATCTAATTCATATTAAATTAATATTTGAACTCATTAAAATATTTTATTGTCTCATGAATTAATTTTGAATCATATCCAAAATTAAATTTTTATAATAAAGTTTAGTTAAAATATAAACTTTATATTCTAATATATCACCTGTTGGGATTTATGTCCTAAAATTCATAGATAGTAACTATAATCCATTGTCGTTATTAATTATTAAAGTGTTATTATTATAATTTCAATCAATGTTATTGCTTATATTATTAGTTTTGTCTTAATAATCCAAATCCAATAAACTAATATCCTAAGTTGTTTGATGAGTCTTGAACAGTATGTACAAACATACAGGGATAAATGATCGAGATCAGCTTAAATGGTCTATAGTATAGGGATAAGACTGGATACCTTATCTCAGTAACCCTATGGATACGACTCACTTTGTATTTGATACAAACACAATGATCCAACGTGTTCGTGCAGATAATATACGAGTGAGGATATCTTATACAATGAGTTTGCATAAGATTGGACCACAAAATACTAACCACTAGATGTAACTTTGTTAACTAATTAGGTTTCTGTTTCTTTAGGATGACCTTGGTAACTTAGTCTTAATCCTGAGTGTATTATGAACTCTCGTTCGCGAGAGATTGTCCTTTGATTTATATGGGTGAGAGTGGTCAGATTGTCGACTCAATATGTTTATCATTTTGAGGACAAGATCGAGTGAAAACTGGAAACATAATCACACAAGATGGAATTCACTCCTTTCCTACTTTAGGGTAAATAGATGAATGTTTCCTTAACTGGTGTTTCCATGACTTAAACAAAGGGTCCAACCCTCTCTAGCGCACGAGAGAGGTTTCTATTTATTGGTTGGACCATAAAAAAGTTGTTCATTAGAGGAGCACTGGTGTTATGAACACTTGTGAAAGACTAACTTACTGTTATTGGTTTGTATCTGTGGATACAGAAATATATCTACAGTGAGAAGAGTTCAGCTATGAGTCTTTAATATAGTGTACATGCAATTAACAAATATTGATTAATGTGGTGTCTGATTTGTAGTTTCATTAGGTCCCTTTCCTAGCTCGTAAAGGATAATAAGATTTATTTATATTGGTTGTAATTTGAAATGTTCAAATTTACTTTGAAAATTAGTATAATGTATGGTGATACATTATAATATAAAATTTATATTTTAATCAAACTTTATTATATAATTTAATTTTGGATATGATTCAAAATTAATTTATGAGAGATAAAATATTTGAAAGAGTTTAAATATTAATTTAATGTGAATTAGATTCATATTAAAACTATTGGTTATGAGAGAAATTTATGTTTGAATATGATTCAAATTTAATTCAAGTTAAATATAAGATATTTAATTCAGCTATTAACTAGGGGAATTTTTAAAAATAATAGATTTTACAAAATATTTACAACCTATAGCAAATTTTATCAGTGATAGAATCCAAAATTTTGCTATAGCTTATAAATATTTTAATTTTTTTTGTTATTTTTAAAAATGTCCCTATTAATTACTTGGAGAATTAATTAATAGTTTAGTTTAATTTTATTTAATTAAATTTGATTTAAAACTATAAGATATTAGAGATATATTTATTAAATAAGATTTAAATAAAATATTAATTAAATATGATTTAATTGATTATTAATTGATTAATTAATTAATCAGTATATTTGAACTTTCTATTAATTTAATATTTTTTAAAGTAGTAGAATTTCATGATTTTCAACTACTCCCTTTAGGGAAGAGAGTTGTAAATATGCAGCAGAAAAATAAATTTTCTTAATCAAATCAATTAAGTCCATGTTTTTGCTTTCAGCAAAAATAGTTTTTTCCTCAACTTTTTTCCATTCTAATTGGTTTCCACAAACCAATCTCATCCTAAAGGATAGAAAGGTCTCTGACGGGTGGTGGATCAATTTGGAGTTTTAGTAGATTAAGAGGCGTCAAACTAATTAAGTTTTTCTTTCTCTAATCTATAATTAAAAGGCATGCTTAGCTTTTAAGTTAGAATAATAAAATTAGTTTTTGTATTATTTTGTCAATGTATTGGTATTTGGGGATTCTCAAATTAAATTAAGGAATGGTTCTGTAACATCTTCCAGTGTCATGGGCTTTTATCCCTTCATATTTGAACTCATTCAAATATTTTATTGTCTCATAAATTAATTTTGAATCATATCCAAAATTAAATTTATATAATAAAGTTTAATTAAAATATAAACTTTATATTATAATGTATCACCATACATTATATTAATTTCCAAAGTAAATTTGAACATTTCAAATTATAACCAATATAATAAATCTCATTATCCTTTATGAGTTAGGAAGAGGACCTAATGGACCTACAAATCAGAAGCTACAATGATGTAAGAGTAATTGACTAAACTCATTAACCACATTAATCAATATTCGTTAACTATGTGTAGACTCCATTAGGTCAATCCCTCTTAAATAGGAGTTCATAATACACTCAGGATTAAGACTAAGTTACCTAGGTCATCCTAATGAAATAGAAATCCAACTAGTTAACGGAGTTACATTTAGTGGTTACTATTTTGTGGTTCGATCTTATGCAAACTCATTGCATAGGATACCCTCATTCGCATGTCACCTATATTAACGCGTTGAATCACTGTGTTTGTATCAAATACAAAGTGAGTTGTATTCATAGTGTTATCAGGATAAGGTACTCAACCTTATCCCTATACTACATACCCTTTAAGATGATCTCGAACATTGATCCATATCTGTCTCTACATACTATTCAAGACTCATCAAACAACTTAAGATCATAGTTTATTGGATTTCAGTTATTAAAACAAAACTAATAATATAATCAATAATACTCATTGAAATAATAATAATAAACTTTTTTGTTAATAATGGTCAATAGATTATATTTACTATATATATATATATATATAAGTTTTAGAACATAAAATCCAACATCTTCTTTATCAATTACATACACAGATATCACATCAATTTCTTCGTATTGAATTTCAATCGAGGTAATAATCCACTTTTGTCAAAGAGAAATGTTTATCGATACATCTTTTAAGATTGTTAAAACTGTGACTAAGTTTGCAAGTGCACCATCTTTCTTATTTTCTGATCTTAGTATATGCTCCAATATTATGTTGTTGAATATGTTCATCAATCTTCTAACATAAACAAAGCAAGGCTTCAAATACTGATGTTTCACCTCGTACTAACAGAAGAGTTTATTTATAACTAGTTTTGAATTGTTAAATACTTCTATGTATTTTATACCAACTTCTGAAGCCATTTATATGCCAATGATGAGTGTTTGGTACTCAGCAACATTATTTGAATACAACTTACTGAGTATGAAGTTATATGGAAACCTATGTTTCTTAGGAAAGATAAAGACAATGTCGACACAAGCTTCACTTTTTCTTGCCACACCATCAAAGAACATGGTCGCAGGCTCCATGGTTTCAATAAATAATACTTCTTCGTTAGGTAAGTCTTCACATAATTTCCAATTTGATAAAATTGGATGATCAATCAAGAAATCTACCAATGCCCTACCCTTTGCCTTTTGGTGGATATACACAATGTCATATTGTTGGAGTATAATTGTCCATTTAGCAAGGCGTCTCGAGATGACTGGCCTTGATAAAATATATTTGTTAGGATTGGCTTTTGCCACCAAATGTATAGTGAAATCTTGCATATAATGTCTTAGTTTATCTATTACAAAGAAAAACGCAATACTCATTTTCTCAATCAGAGAATAATTCAATTGACCTATAAGATTAGATATAAACCTTCTGATGTAAGCCAAACGACCTTGCAATTGTCTCAACTCATGCAAGTTTTTCGAACTTGGCATATTCTAGATAGCATCAATTTTGGAGTGATAAACTTCAATCCCACGATGCTTTATGATACATCCCAAAAATTTTTCTGAGGTCATACCGAATGCACACGTAAGAGGATTCATTCTTAGTTGATATTTCCTTAGGCAATCAAGAACAACCTTTAGGTCTTTCAGATGGTCACATTTCTTCTTGAATTTCATTAAAAGATCATTAATATAAGATTCAACGTGTTTATGTAGCATATCATCAAATATCTTTTGCATAGCATGCTAGCACGTTGCACCTGCATTTTTCAATTCAAAAGGCATTACCTTATAACAGTATATACCTTTTGGAGTTCGAAAAGTTATTTTCTTTTCATCATCTAGAGCCATTCGAATTTGATTATATCCTGATGACCCATCCATGAATGATAAAGCTTCATGTCATTCAATTGCATCTACCATGGTTTTCATGATAGGCAAGGGAAAGTCATCTTTTGGTCACGCATTATTTAGGTTGTGAGAATCGACACAAACATGTAGGTGGTCATTCTTATTTCTTATTGGAATAATATTAGCTATCCATGCTGAGTAGTTGCCTTTATGAATAAATCCAGCTTCAATGAGCTTATTTACCTCTTTCTCGATTTGAGAAATGAGTTTGGGTCCAAATCGTTGTTGGGCTTGCTTGATTGGTTGATGCTCTGGTTTGATTCTTAAATGATGAACGACCACCTTTGGATCGAGTCCAAACATTTTCTTATATGACCATGCAAAGAAATCTTTCTATACTTTGAGTAAGCTCACATATTCATTTTCATCATCATCAGAAAGTTGGACGCTTATGAAGGTTGGAAGAGACTCTTCTATAGTACCAAGATTGACTTTATTTAACTCACAAGTCGTTGATTGACCCCTATTTTGAAATGATAACGAAGTGGCTTTGACATCTTCTTCAAATGTCTCATGGTCGAATACCTCTTCTATCATCACATGGCCACAACCAGTCGCATTTACTTCATATTCTGATTCATTATTTTCAGGTCAAGTAAAAACAATGTCATGTCACTTTACTTTTAATTAAATCTCTATATTTACCAAGACGAACATTTTTCTTTCCTTTCTTGATGGAATTACACTATGAATTTCCTCGTCTCATGTCATTAAGCCAGGTTTGCTTGATACGGATATGGAAGGTTTTTTTTTGACCTCTTATTACTAACACATTTAACCTTTTAAAGGCATATTCTCTTACGACCGGAGTTGGGCTTGCAGATTGTACTTTCTTTGCAGTTGTGTTTAGCCTTTGAAAAACAGAAAGTCAAGTGGAACCAAAAGTTAAACACTGATTTTTGTCCTTCGTTGTCTATGTACTCAACCTCTAGAAAATTGAAGGGTGTGCAGTAGAAGAAGTAATGGGATAAAAAACAGAACTTCTTTGACTTCTGCTTTATTCTCCATCTCTAGAATCTTTGCTTTATTTAACTATAATGTGGCATGTATCAACAACTTTTACTTTTTCTTTACTAGCTATTTGAATCGGTTCAGAAAACTTATATCCAACTTCAGATTTGGAATTAGGTATAGAATATCCTTGTTTTTTTAAGCTTCTTTAGTGTAGGGGAAAGCCCATGTCTTTCATTGAATATTTTCACGATTTTAAGCTCAGTATGAGTTGTATAGTCATAACCCGCCTTTGCCATCAACTTATATGCCTTTGGGTCAAACCCCTTCACTTTTTGTCTTTCTAGAATGAATGCCTCTACGTCCTTTTTCTTCATTCTTTTTGCCTCTCCTTTGTCCATCTTGGTAAGTGATGTAGTGAAGCTTTCCTTCAATATCTCGATGCTTTCGATCGTCAAGTTTTTTGAACATTCTGCAAACGGTGGTTCTCCCTTCTTACATCAATTTTTTTAGACTTTTTCTTATGAGATTGCGATCTTTTTATTCTCTGGCACTTCAGACTTTGCTTGGGTTGTTGGTTCATCATTCTCTCGACCAGTAGGTGCATCCCCTTCATCTAACTTCTTTGTTGTGATTGTTCCTTGCTCGAGTTTATAAGTTCCTTTGGCCATGAGAACTTTAATTAATATGACTTCATTCACATAATCACTTCTTGTGTAAAATTTTGCATCAGCAAAGTGAGGCTTGACCTCTGAAAATGGCTTAATGTTGGCATCAACCTTCTTAATTCCCAATTTATAAAATTTAAAACATTGATGGAGCATAGAGGTTACTACTCCATTTTCATGTATCCATGGATGCCCTAATAACATCATATAAGTGATCCTCGAATCGATCACATGAAATATTGTATTTGCCTACAAATCCCCTTTGGCGATCTCTAAACAAACAGTGTCTATCGTCCATTGTGCTCCTTGACTAAAACCTTGAAACACCAATTTAACTTTTCAATTGAGATATCCAATTGATCATTGTTGATTTTGGCAAAATGTTGATGGCAAAACCATTATCGATGAGAA
Source organism: Cucumis variabilis (assembly GCA_037974545.1). Classification (NCBI taxonomy): domain Eukaryota; kingdom Viridiplantae; phylum Streptophyta; class Magnoliopsida; order Cucurbitales; family Cucurbitaceae; genus Cucumis; species Cucumis variabilis. The sequence goes on along the minus strand of JBBPDI010000029.1, from coordinate 17,176,722 downwards.
TTCGATTTAGCTTTTGAACATATGAAGCTTTGACCTAAGTAACAAATCCTCATTACTGAATGCTATCGACACGCAACATGATCACATGGCTTCGTTTGGGATGTAGAAATAGTCAAGACATCGTCATTTTTAATATCTCGATAATTGTATCCTTAATTCTCGCGAGAGTGACAACAAATCATTTATGCCTAAAGAAGGCAATTCCTCGAGCTTGGTTACTGCCTCCACTGGATTTGAAGGGGAAGCGTCATCCCCAGTTGTACTAACAATATGGCATGAGAAAATTTCCATTTTGGAAACTTTTCAAAGAAAAAGTTTTTCAAAGTTGTTGTGGTTGAGGAAGCACTTGACTTTCTTTAGAAGTTGGTTGAAACTTTCTCAAATTCTTTCTTCTCTTTCTTCTCTAAGACTTACTTCTTCGCTGATATTCTCGGTACAAGCGAGATTCCTTTTTAGGAAAATTTTGTTTATGCTTCTTTTGATGCGTTACTAACGTCCATCCCTCATCAATATCCTCCATCTACTTTTCTTCTTCTTTGAAGTAAACAATTTGGAGGTCATTATTTTGTAAGGCCTCTGATGGAAAATATATAAGTATAGGCTCTAAAGATCCAAATTGGATCACTCCCTATAGCAGGTAATCGACCATCCATATGAGTTATTATTGTGGCATGATTTATTTATGCCACATCATCAAGATCTAGCTCAATCTTTTTGTCTAGAGCTAATTTCATAGTCAACTCTTTTAATACAAAGCATTTTTCTACGGGATGGCTAACAATAAAATGATATTTACAGTAATTAGGATCATTTACTCTCCCTATTTCTATAAGTTGTTTACATTCAAGAAGTTGAATGAGCTATTTTTCCAGTAATTGTTCTAACATGTCAGATAAGTCCAAGTCTTGAAAGGGCAAACTTTTTCTTGTCTCTCTTTCAGTGTTGGGCGTACTTTTTCGCTTCCATCTTGGCCTTTTTCAATCCTTTTTTCCTTCGAAACAAATTTTAAGGGGTCGTGCTGACGACCATAGCCTCCTTGGTATCACCTTTCAATTCCTTTTAGGTGCTCTTTACTTTTTTTCTTTTCTTTTCTAATTTCTGGAACCAGTAGATCATTGTTACCTCTATTAGCAATACTTAGCTCTATATCATGAGCTCTAGTTGCTGATTCTTCAAAGGTGGGGGGTTTTATTTCCTATAAGATGTACAATAGCCCATAATGCATTCCTTGAGTGCACATTTCCACTGCTGACAGTTTAGTTTATCTATCTTTCCAGTTAAGGCTTAATGCTCTCCAACGATTAATATAAATAATTATCGACTCACCCTTTCGTTGCTTGGTGTCAGTTGGCTCTATCATGCTGACAATACACTCAGTGCTGTAGAAATAGTTGAGAAAGTCCCTCTCAAGCTGATCCCAACTATCAATGGATTCAAGTTGAAGGTCAGTGTACCAGTTGTAAGTGTTATCCTTTGAGAATTCGGGTGAACTTTTTTACCAACAAATCTTTTCGCATACCAGCAGTTTTGCATGTTTTGATGAAATGAGCAACTTGTTGTTTTTGGTTGCCCTTTCCATCAAACTGTTGGAACTTGGGTGGTTGGTATCCATTCGACATTCTCAAATTTTTAATTCTCTTCGTATATGACTTGGAATACAAAGAGAAAGTTTGAGCAGATCCACCATATTGAGTTTTGATGGAGTTTGATATCATCTTCTACAACTAGTGAACAGACAGCGATGCAATTGAGGTTGAATTTTGTGGTTGACTTTCTTGCATAACTACCTTCCTTTTGTCACTATTCTTGACAGTATGTGTGTGACTTGATTCAATAGGGCCATGACTCTCGATGTGATTATTAAGGGATGAAATCTCATAATCCCTTTCTTCAACCGCCTTTATAAGCATGTTAACCTTCTTTTCAAGCTCCGTCATTCTATCTTCACTTGTATCCATGTCAGTCACCATAATTCAGATTATATTTGGGTGAGGAGTCTCCTCCCTTGAGCATTCAGAGGACAAACTATTTTCTTCAATCACAACATTTTCTTTGATTATAATTCCACCTTTTAGTGGCTTGGACATTTCTTCCCAAATATAATTTCTACCTTAAAGGGTGGCATATCCTCAAATAATTGAGTTCCCCTTAAGTGGCTGCGAGTATTTGGCCTTTTGCTAATGTTTCTTAGAGCTTCGAAAGTGTTACCTTTAGACGTCATGATTTCTTTAGATGTTCTTTAAAAAGAGAAAGAGATGAGATTTTTAGTGGCTTGAGCGGTGCATTTTATCTCATTCAAGATCATTAAATGTTAATGACCTCAACTTATTAGAAAAGTTTGAATGGGACAAAATGCACCGCTAAATTTCTCCAACAAAATAGTCAACCTTCAAGTTAAAATCAAACTTAACAATTTGTGAATTTATCTCAAATCAATACTTATCATTTGATGGGTAAACTGAAACCCATAAAAAAAACTTACCAGCAGTAAGAAATCTACTCAACTTAGCTGACTACAAGGAAGCGGCTTGGATACGGCTCAAGAAGGAGGGGTCAGCTCAGAGGAGGTGTCAACTCAAAGCAAAAAGGTGTCGACTCGAGTGAAGAACACGGCTCACGTGGCTTGATAAAATGGAACCCGACTTGGACTAAGGAGGAATAGAGAGGCTCGTAGGGTGGTTCATGCATAGAGAAGAGCAGCTCGGGCAGAGATGGAGAAGATTATAAAGATCTTGACTCAATAGTGCACAGAGGGAGGTGCTCGAATCGATGATAGTTCAGCTTTAGTTGAGATAGAGAAGAAGGCAGTACGGGGGACGCTTGTGACAATGGCTTAACAAAAAACGTGCAATAACTAGCTGCGAGTTGGGTTCTCTGACAATGGCTGCACGATGACAGATGGTGACCTGATGCAAGATAAGGTGGCGACAATGGCTAGGGTTCCAAAGTGAAGAAGGAGAAGAAAAGTGGAGAAGATGATGTGCATGTATACCAAGGTCCTTTTAAATAAAATAATAATAATAAATATTATTATAACTTTTATTTCCTTTTCCTTTTCCAAATCACACACTAAATCTTTTCTCTTTCCTCCATTAATTATCCATCGGTTCTAACTTTTTATCTTCCCAAAACCATTCTTATTAATTATATTACTCCTAATAATATGATTTTTTCAACCTTCCGTAATTTAAATATACACAAACACATAATTTACCAAAAATCCTTAAATAATTATATCATCTCAACATAATTATTCTCATTCCAAAATTACATAAATTACCTATAAATAAAATTATTCTCATCCTTACAGATCCACTAAATATTTACCAAATCTTAGCTGACGACTTAATAAATTCCAACAAAATCTATCATTATTTTAAATTCAATTAAGATAATTAAACGAAAATTACCTTAAACTTTGGGGCATAAAAATCTTCCTTCCTTTGAAAAACTTTCGTCTTCAAAAGTTTGGGATAATGAGCTCTCATGTCATCTTGTCTCTCCCAAGTAGCTTCCTCAACCTCGTGGTTTTTGCACAGAACCTTAACCAATGCAATTCTTTTGTTACTAAGCAATTTGACTTCCTTTGCCAAAATCTCAACTTGCATCTCCTCATAGCTCAAGTTCTCATTAATTTGCAATGGCTCATAATCAAATATATGTGAAGGATCTGCTAGATACTTCCTCAACATGGAGACATGAAACACATCATGAACTGTAGATAATGACGAAGGCAAAGCCAAACGATAAGCTATGGGGCAAATCCTTTTAAGAATCTAAAATGGCCCTACAAAACGTGGACTCAACTTTTTCGACTCAAATCTCGAAACACCCTTCATCGTTCTGGAAAACCATGTCCTTCATATCGAACTCAAGATTCTTACATCGTTCATCGGTGTAACTTTTCTGTTTGTTCTACACTGTCAACATGTGAGCTCTAATATTTTATATGGCCTCATTGATGGTCTGAACTAGCTCGGGACCTAACAACCTTTACTCACCAGCCTCACCCTAATATACAGAGGATCTACAACACTTACTATACAAAACTTTAAATGGTGTCATGCCAATGGTAGCCTGATACTATTATTATAAGCAAACTCCATAAAATGAAAATGAGAGTTCAAACTCCCTAAGAACTCTAATACACAAGCTCGCAACATATCCTCCTGAATTTGGTTCAAACGCTCTGTCTGACCATCAGTCTGTGGATGAAAAGTTGTACTGAAGTCCAATCTCGTGCCCATGGCAGTCTAAAGTCCTTTCCAGAACTTGGAAGTAAAATGAGCATCTCTGTCAGAAACTATGGATACTGGCACTCCATGCAGTCTCACTACATCAATCACTTACTGGCAGTATAAGTGGACTTCCCTGGGATGAAATGTGTTAACTTCGTGAGTCTGTCAACAATAACCCAAATCATTGTATAACCCTCCAGGAACCTAGTCAGCCCTGAAACCAAGTCCATAGACACATTCTCCCACTTTCACACTAGCACACTCAAAAGTTGCAATAAACATGCTGGCTTCTATCTTGGTGCCTTCACTTGCTGGCACACCAGACACTTACTAACAAAGTTTGCCACCTCTCTCTTCATATTTCTCCACCAGTGAACTCACTTTAAATACTGGTACATCTTTATATTGCCTGGATGCATAGAAAATGGAGAACTATGAACCTCAATCAATAACTCAGTCTTAATTGCATTATCTGTTGGCACACATAATCGTCTCTCAAACATGAATCCATCATTAGAGGATATAGAGAACTCCTCAACTTATCCTACTTCTTCTTAACGACGCTTATTAACCAAATAAGGATCCGTGAGTTGGGCAATAACAATTCTCTACCTTAAAGTTGGTTGTACTGAGAACTAAGCTAACTGTAAGGTGGCCTCTCCCACTACAACTGAAATCTCAACTCTCTCAAGATCTCTGTGCAAAGGAATCTGACTAGTAATGAGTGCTACAGAATGTGATACCTTTCTACTAAGAGCATCAACTACCACAATCGCCTTACCTGGGTGGTATAAAATTTTGCAATCATATTCTTTGACCAATTCAAGCCATCTTCGCTGCCTCATATTTAACTCTCTCTTAGTGAAGAAGTATTTCAAACTCTTATGGTCAGCGAAGATCTGAATCTTCTCACCATATAAGTAGTGGCTCCAAATCTTTAGTGCAAAAACTATTGCTGTCAACTTTAAATCATGTGTAGGGTAGTTCTGCTCATGACTCTTCAACTGACGAGATGCATAAGCAACCACCATACCTTGCTACATCAATAAGCAACCCAGTCCTTTCTTAGGGGCATCGCTGTAAATCACATAACTTCCAGCTCCATCTGGCACTATAAGGACTGGTGCAGTAACAAGTTTTTACTTAAGATCTTGGAAACTCGTCTCACATGCTGGGCTCCAAACAAAAAGAGTCCCCTTCCTGGTTAGCTAGGTCAAAGGACTAGCTATACGAGAGAATCCTTCCACAGACCTCTTGTAATAATCTGCCAAACCCATAAAACTTCAAACTTCACTGATTGTAGAAGGTCAAGGCCAACTGGCGACATCTTCAATCTTTGTTGGGTTCACTGAAACTCCTTCACTAGGTACTACATGGCCAAGGAACGACACCTGCTTCAGCTAGAACTCACACTTGAAAAACTTGGCATATAGCCTATTAGCTCAAAGAGTCTCTAACACCTAATGCAAATGCTCCTCATGCTCACCCTCTGTATTAGAGTAAACCAAGATGTCATCAATAAAAACTATCACAAAAGTGTGTAAGAAATCCTTAAACATCATGTTCATCAACTCCATCATTTGTCAAACCAAAGGACATCACAATAAACTTGTAATGTTCATATATGGAATGAAAGGCAATCTTGAAAATATCACTGTCTCTAATCCTCAACTAGTGATACCTTGATCGTAAATTGATCTTAGAGAACACAATGGCTCCCTACAGCTGATCGAACAAGGCATCAATCCTGGGTAACGAATATCTGTTCTTTATTGTCACCTTATTGAGCTCTCTATAGTCAATGTAAAGATGCATTGACCCATCTTTATTGTTCACAAACAATATTGGTGCTTCCCAAGGTGACACACTAGATTGAATAAAGCCCTTTTCCAGTAATTCCTGCAACGGGACCTTTAGCTCCTTTAGTTCACCTGGAGTTGTTCTATATGAAGCTCTCGATATGGGTCTAGTGTCTGGTTCCAACTCAATAGCAAAATCGACCTCTTTGTGAGGCAAAAGTCCTGGAAGTTCTTTTGAAAAAACATCAGGGTATTCCCTTACCACTATCTCAAATGGTAAGGATACCTCGGGCTCTCTAATGTCTACAACACTAGCCAAGATACACCAAGTATCCTGGTTGAGCAGCTTACTGGCCTTCATGGCTGAAATAAATTTGGGTAGGACCACAATCCTTGCCCTCTTATACTTGAAACTGGTTGTCTCAAGAGGGCTAAAAACTACCTCCTTACAGGAATAATCTATGCTTGCATGGTTAGCAAATAGCCAATCCATACTTAATATTACATCAAAATCTTGCATGTCTAATGCTAATAAGATATCATCTAAAACATGCTCTGCTATTTCAATTTGACATGCTTTTATCTTTTCTCTCTACAACATAATTTCTTCAGATGGAGTAGAGACAAACAACATGTAACTCAAGGGTTTTACCTCTAAACTGATATGTTAAACAAACACCGAGGATATAAAAGAATGAAAGGACCCCAAGTCAAATAATACTAAAGCAAAATGCCCCAAGATTTAGAGCATACTTGTCACCACTATGCCATCTCTCTCGGTCTCTTGTCGATTAGTGGCAAAACTCTCCCCTACTGGGATGTAGAAGTTTGGTTCGAGACAGCCCCGAGTGACTTCTGAGGGTAATTATCAACTAAATGCCCAGGTTGCCTACACTTGTAGCATACTCCACTCCCTGCTAGACAACGACTTGAATAAGACCTTCCACAATTAAGATACATTGGTAATTCCCTCAAGGTTTTGCCTGCCTCAGTGACTTACTATCGATGCTGTTGAAGCAAAACATCTGATCTCAAATTCCTTTGTGGTGCTACTATAGGCTACTGCTCAACCTTCCTTTTCTACCCTAAAGTTGGCCCCTTTCTGTAGCCTTGGCCAACTCCGACCTCTTATGCAAACTCAAATCTACTACCATGTGTAGTGCATCAACCTGGGTAGTTGGTCTAAGGACTCGAATGAAACTCTGGATCTTTAATTTAAAACCTCTGACAAACTTGTTGGCTCTCTCAACCTCGATTCTCACTAGCTCAGGTGCAAACAGGGACAACGCATCAAACTCCTGATCGTACTCCTCTACGGTCATATTGTCTTGCTCTAGCTTTAGGAACTCTTGGAACTTGGCATCTCTCACTATACAGAGAAAAATTTGGCATAAAAGTTCTCCTTAAACTGCTCTCAGGTGATATGGCTCATATCTTCACCCAACATTCACTACTACAAAAACAGGCTCTCTTGACAGTTGCAGTTTTCTTTTCTTGACGTTTTTTTAAGAAAACGTCAACAAAGATGTGATTTCAAATAAAAAACGTCAAAAATTTATATGAAAGGCCAATTTTCAACTTTCTTGA
>JBBPDI010000029.1:17114781-17141904 GCA_037974545.1 Cucumis variabilis | reverse complement strand
ATCACTGTAACAAGTGAGATTGTGAATTTTATATATTTGTTTAATTTTTAGAGATGTTTTTTCAGCGGTTGAGTTTTGGTTTTAGAAGGAGAGAGAGAGAGAAGGGAAGATATGACAGATCTTTAGCAAGGCTCTAGGCTTAAGTTGGTTGCTTACGTGGCACTGATATTTTCCTCTCGCCTTGGGGACTAAGCGTAGTGCCGCGTCATGTCCATCAACCATGCATGCCCATCCATCTATGCATCACATCTTTATCCACGTGGCTTTTCTTGATTCTATAAATGACATGTTAAGCCGTGTCAATTTGTCACAACATTCTTGTTAACTATGGCTAAGAGGTGTTCCAATTTAATTTAACAAGGTAAGTTATATTTATATTTAATTTACATTTGGAGTGATTTTAAAATTGTTAAATTCATTTTTGCATTTTAAATCATTTTGTTAAACTGTAATTTTAAAATTGTTAATCATTTTTAAACATGCATGTTTAAAACCATTTAAAAAAATGCATTTAGTGTATATTTAAAATAACTTAAGAAAAATTGTTTTTCAAAAATTCATTTTCATTTAAACAACTTTTAATAAAACAAAAAAAAAAAAGAAACTCATTAAAAAAACACGCATGTGGCAATTTTTTTTTTAAAAAAATACTTATTTTGTATAAAAGTTTGATTCATTTGTTATATGCTAAAAGCTTTTTTTTATTATTAATTTTAAAATACTATAAAAGAATTTATCAATTGCGAGAGTGATTGAAGTTGGCTATAATGATCGTCGGAGATGTGATTGGATGCAGATAGCAAAGGTTGGAAGTTGATTGATAGCAAATGCTGGAGGTGGGTGAAAATGTTGTGATTGGAGCTAGGTTGCCTGATAGCAATCATCATAGATGGTAGTATGAGGTCATCGAATGAAATGAGGTCAGAGGTGATCGTCGATGGTCCTTGAGTATATATATATATACATCTTTTATATAAACATTTTTTCAAAAAAAAAAATCAAATTCAAAGTGTTGTCAAAATGCATAAATAACATTTGTTCAAATTAATCACTTAAAAGTGTATTTTAAACACACTATTAATCACTTAAAATTAATCCAATCTTTAATTTTGTACTTTTAACTATGTTTTATATAACTAATAATAGTTTTGAATGATTAAAAGATGTTGAGTACTTTTGATCAAATATTTTTAAATAATTTTTAATCATTTCGTAATCACTTACAATGATAATAACTGGATCAAAAAAATTATAAAATACTATAACATCTCAACCACAAAAAGATGTTATTGAAAATTTTATTAAATGGTTTACTAGTGAATAAATTGAACTAACCTTTGTGCAAAACTTGATATTATTCTTGAAATCCACACTCAAGATTTTGTATTTACTTTAGATGACCAGGAATCTTACATTTATCTTAGACTAATAGGTAAAATAACAATTCACTGTAGATTACAATACCTAACTAGTTGATAATTCAATTTAATATATGAAATTAAAAATTCAAGATGCATAGGAATAAAATAAAATTGAAAATTTCCTTTATTTTGTCCCCAACATATTCTAAATTGTTATCGAGATAATCAAAATGCCAATTCAACTACTAAATATGTATAAAAACATATTATATATTTGACCATATGACCACTACTTGTTCATCATATATGCTATATTATACCATCTTCTTAGAGAGTTGACTTAACTTTATAATAATAAATTAAATTAAATTAAAAAAACATTTGAATATTGTAGATTAGTGGGGGAATAGATGCATTTTTGTGGAGAAAGAGGGCATTGCACTCCCCAAAGTGGAAGCACTCAAAGTTTCAATGCATGTCATGAGATAGTAAATAAAGTAAATTATATCGTTTGTGCTTCTCCACTTCTTTTTACCTTTTATAACAACTGTTTTAGTTTATGAATTTGTGCATGTACATGTATCAAAAAAAAAAAAAAAAACAAATATTTTGAAAATTTACAATGCTTCATTTTGTTGGCTACTGATTTTGTTTTTTATTTTTAGTTTAGGAAAATAAAACCTACAAAACCTAGTTTAGGGTCTATTTTTTAATCACGTTTTCAAAACTTAAGTTCAGTTTTGAAAACTAAAATGTAGTTTTTTTAAAAACTAACTCTTATAAAAATTGTGTAAATAAAAGTTAAAGTCACATGTGATTATAAGAAACAATTTATTGTTATTATTTTTTAGTATATGAAATTTCAAATATCTTTTTAGAAAAGACCATTTTTTAGCTTTAATCTTTATATTTCTCTTCAATTCTATTTGAAGTTTCAGTATGTTTTTTATTTAAAATAAAAACAGTTTATTGAATTTTACCATTATTATTAGTTTTAAAATACTATGTGGCAAGTTATTATATTCTTGCTATCATATATATATATATATATTACTATGAAAATGAAGTATAAAAACTTGTCATTCACTGCATTGAAACAATTTTGAAAGGCCTAATATGTTTTCATATTTGGTAATCATATACCTCATCAAACAATCCAAATCGTATGTATCGGCTTAAGAAAAACAAAATTATTTGAATATTTAAGCTAATTGGTTTTATTGAAATATGATCAATAACGATGTATATCTTTAACCTTATTTTGTTTTCAAATGTCGTGTTAAAGAAAACATTGAAAAGAAAAAAGAAAAAAAATGATTTTGTTGTTTAATAGGTGTAGAGCTTTTGAGTTAAAGAAAATATAGGATCTTGATGTCCACTTGGATTTCCACAAATTCCAATCATAGCTCTCCATCTATTTTGATATTAAATGAAAAATAACTCACTTTCTTAAAGCCTCAAACACATAGTGTTGTGCCAACATAACTCAACTATATGTATTAAGGATTAAGAAGTTCGTGTTTTAAATCTCTTTTTCCTATCTGTACTATTAAAAAACATGCATATTTTTATAACAAAGTAGACTATAGATTAACCGTATGTAATTGGTTAACAATATATACCTAATTTCAATAGTAAAAAAGAACACATAGTTTCGATAATATGCACGTGTGTATATATATCTATTTTACTCTTTTTATTATCTCAAAATATTATATTGGCAAAAAAAAAAAATAGCGTGTCTTGAATTATGTAAGTAACAGACTTAAAGGATTAAAGTTGGAATAGTTTTGATGTAAATAATTATTTAAAAATGATTAAATAACACTTTTAGAAAAAACTCAATACTTGAAATTATTAATAAATCACAACGCGCTTATGTAAAGGAACACAGAGAAAAAGTTGACCACTATAAGTAATTTTGTAGCTCAGACATCGAAGACTGTGCAATGGAATCGACAAAAGTGTTACTAAGATTGAGGGACAAAGGTGAATAATAGTTCCATAGATTTAGATTAAATAACAAATTGAGTTTCTTAGTTTTAGAATTACTGTTCAGTATATATATTATATATCATATTATAAAATGCTGAATAAAGGCATTGGGTTTAAAAAGTTTTATTTTCCTAAAAACCTTTCTATTATTGTTATTATTATTTTGGGGGAGAGGGAGAGGGAGATGAAAGGGATGGAGCAGTGGGCGGCGGGGAATGCGTAGAGGATACTCCGCATTACGCATGACACGTGGCATAGCAAAAGTAGGGGCAACAATATTTACGGTGAGAGCCACAAAATATCTAGCGTCCTGGCCACTTGCACAAAGTATCTGGAAGATATTTTTGGTATTGGTGGGGGCCCCACAGAGAAAGAGCCAATTGGAGCGGAGCTTAGGATATATGAAGATCTTTCAACTTTGGCCTTGCACTTACCCTTCTGACGTGGCCCTTTGCGATGCGAGGAATTTATCTCAGATCTCGATTTTCGTTACTGACGGCTGGATCCACCTTGGTCCCACATTCTGTACCATATTATTCTATGTATGTATGTATGTTATATATAACACCAACATGCATGTTGTCAACCTGACCTAAACCCTGTGGTGGGACCACCATCCTTATTTGGTCCTTTCTGATTCGTTCGTTCTAAAGTTTCTTTTTTAATAAAAAAAAATAAGTGAATTATATAAATCTCAAGGGTAAATTTTGGAAAACTGAGTCGAACATACCAAATTGGCAAATTCAAATCCTTTTACAATTAAATTATCAATTTTTAACCACGCTAAAGTTCACAAAATATTTAGGATTTTTTTCTTTTTCTTTTTATCAAAGGAAAATAGTTTGTTTTTTTCTTAATTTTTTTAAAGAGAAAAAAAATATTTTACTTTTGAAACTTTTTTTAAAATTATTATTCATGAAAATCGTTCAATTATTTACATAACTAGTTATTATTACTATTTTAAAATTAAAAACAACTCTTCAATTTGGAAAAAGAAATATAGAATTTTATTTTTCTCCATAATTGTTCTTCACTAGTCTTTTCTTTTAGCAATTTTCATCTGTTTCAATTTATTCTCCAACTAATATACAACCATGTCGACGTTTGAAAGTTGTATTAATCTTGGAAAATAATCGACTTTGACAATTTAGTACCAAAATCGCATCGATTTTACTTTTAAAGCAATGTGACTGACATTTGATTCCAACAACTGTACAAATCTAAAATTCATAAATTCTAAACCTCCTAAACTTTGTGAGAATTTTTAATTTATTTTCTACTTTTTTTTTAAACAACATCCATTTGCTGTATTTGTTAAATTACACATTTTAAAGCTAAATTGGTAAATTTTGTCATCGGTGATAATTTAGCACTTAGAGTCAAGTGGTTAATAATTAGGGTCTAGTTTTTCATAGGAAATAATTAGGATTTTGTCGATTACAGTTGAATAAAATCCTCATTTTCAACTATTTATGTATTTGTCGTACTATTTATGAATTTGATATTTAGTCTTTCTAATCTAAACTTTTTAAAAAATTATATGGACTAAATTCTAATTTTCTAAATATTAAAGTGCAATTTTTTGAGTTTTAACTTATTTTTCCAATTATTTTAATTCATAGAGCTTTTGGTGTCTATTACTAATTTAATTCAATATAATAATAGTTAATTTAATTCATATTTATTTGAAGCTGATCACTACTTTAATTTATATTACATTTGAAATATTGACTAAATCACTAATTCAAATTCCTTCATCTTGGCTCTCTACATAGAGCATAGAGGAAGTCTCGTCCAATTTTAATAAGTTTATAGGCTATCGAATTTTAGATACTTTTAAACTTTATTGTTCAAAATCTATTATTTAACTAGATTTAAAAAAAAATGAACCAAATGCACGTGTATGGCTAAACTCGTGGATTAAAACTTTGTCTATTTTTAAAAGTTTATTGAGTTGCGAAACACACACATCTCACTCCATATAGTAAAATTAAAAAAAGAACTTGATCGTAAAAAAATGAATTCTTAAATTTATAGATCTTGAGAATCCAACATTGATAAAACTAAGATATACTCATACTTTTTTTATAAAATAAATAGTTTTATCAACTGATTTTAAAATGAAATTCATACTACCACATTATCAAATATATATTAGCATTAAAAACATATCTAGTAATATGATGTCTACTTTCAATTTTAGTAATCAAATAACGTAATGTAACCTGTAACCGAAGAATTGAGGGTGCTCGTTTGTGATTTAAGGGCTCGTTTGGATTAATTTAAGAAAAAATATTCAAACTTATTTTTGTGAAAAATTATGTTTAAAATACACCTAAAACTTAGTTTTGAATAGCTTCTAAAGACTCTATTTTTTTTTTTTTCAAATAACTTATTTTTTAAAACCCCAAATCCAATTTAAAACTGCAATTTAACAATAAACCCTGAAATAAGAATTTAAATGAAGTTTTTTTTTTCTATAAATGGATATGATTGGTTGCGGAGGTAATCCAGAGGTCGTTGGTCGGCTAGTCGGCCACCGAACAACCTTCTCAATTCTTTTTTAATCAATACTATATATATAAATTGGACATGATTGATTTTGATTGTAACTTCCACTTTCTTTGTCTTTCTCCATAAAACTATATAATAAACACGTATATTATAATTGAAAAATGTTGAAGTTTACCATTTTCTCTGTTTGTCTATTCAATAACATGAGGGCTAAAGGACACAATTAATGAAATATTATCTCTTACATTTAACTGTTTAAATAGAATGACTAAATAAAATTTTATGACAATAGATTAGATTATTTGTTTAAAATAATATATCAATCTAGATCGCATGTTGGGTTTCATATTTATGTTTAGAATTATACTAAATGAGCAAAATAATGTGACTGTACAAATATATTAGATCGTGATATCTCATACTCAATTTATTTTCGAAATAGGAATACTAACAACTTTTACCTTGAAATAATTCTTTTTTAAAAAAACCTTATAATTGTTTATAATAGTGTTTATCTTATACTAAAATTCTAAAAGAATATAAAATAGTTGATGTTTAATTGAAACTTTTTTAACGCCTCTTCAAATAAAACTATTTCTAAAAAGTTAAAAATATCAAATGATAACAATTGCGTCGCTCTTTCAGGTTTGATATAAAATAAAGCATACAGTATATTGTCTTAGTATCTTTGATTTTATAAAATTTTTTTAAAATTACAATAAAAGTTGTTGATGCCACAACAATTTGAATTTGTACTCTGAAAAAAAAAAGGCTTGCAAAACAAAGGAAAACATGCTTTGATGCGTAAGTTGGTAAATAAAATTATAGAACAGAGAATAAGTCAAAAATTTCAGTTAGTTACTTCATGTGAAATCATGATAGTGTATCTGATAGAAGATTTAATATAGAGTAATGCCCCATGCTCAAGATTTAGAATTCAGATTTAGCAACGGATGTCCCATATATTTTCATGCATCATCCGCAACTCAAAAATGTTAACATGTTCTTTACTTATCTTGAACAGTTTTTTAAGAGGGTATTTAAAGGAATGAATGAGTTATTATAGTCATAGTGAATTAAGTTAAAATAGTATGTGTTTGAGGTGTAAATTGTTTTAGTTCAGGTTATAATAGTATGTGTTTGAGATGTAAACTATTTTAATTTGAGAAATATATAGTAGACATTGTAGCAAAAAATTCAAAATTGATGAATGTCAAATTGTAAAAAAACTGTAGTAAAAGTAAATATTGTAATAAATAGATAAATTTTGAAATAGTGTCCACTATAGCTAATTAGAGATTTTTTTTAAACTATTTACTTTAGCAATAAGTTGTTATCATGGTCTTACATAACCTTTGCCCCAAACCGTCCCTAAAAAGTGAAGGTTGTTCTCACAGAACCAACACGTATCTTTTTAACATGTTTTGTTCTCACATGTAGTTTAAGAAAATTTTCAGCCGGTTACCTAAATGGAGAAGATCAACCTCGACCTCATCCTAGCTCATCCTTAGTCAAGATTGAAGAGATTGGTTTGGCATTTGATCCATACGATCATCCAAATAAGTCATAGTGCGCTTTTGACCACGTTAAATAAAAAAAGGTCGGCCAACCTCATCTCTGGTCGAGGCCAAGGTCGTTCGAGCTATTTTTGCTCAAAGTTCCATTAATCATTTTTTTTAAGCCTATTTTATCCACTATATTTCATTCCTTATCTTGATAGGGTTTACATTTGACAAATTGTATGTGAATCATCTTTTGACTAAGATCGCCAAACCTAATATCCTTGTTAGGCATGCTAAGTTTCATCCCTTAAGGCATAAGTTGTGTTGGGCCTTTAACCCTCAAGTTAACATATAAAAGGCTCGATCTCGGCCAATCGAGACCAACCAAGGTTATTATTTCAGTCTTCTTTTACACTCTTTGACTATTTTACCCTTATAATAGAATTCACCCCTAACAAAAATGTTAAAAGTTAAAATTACAAATTTGGTGTATTGGTATTTAAATTTAGGTGATTAATTTCCTCAAATAGTGTAAGGTGCTCAATAAATTTCTAAAAAAATAAAAAGAATTTCATATCTAATATGATCAATCAATAGAAAAATTTCAAAAGTAAATGTTTCAATTAAGTATGAAATAAAGTTGATATATAATACAACTATATATATAGTCTCTCTTGTGACTTGTAAATAAAATAATTTAAAAAGTTGTAGAGATTCTCTAGGGCATTCACTTAAATATATTATGAAGTATAATGTTAATTTAAAATCAAAAGAATGCATAGCTTGTTGACTAAGTGGGCAGTTGTGCCACTCCACTTGTCACGGGTTTGATCCGCTTGATAGTACAAAGTTATTCATTCTAGAGTTTAGACGAGAAAAAAAGAAGAAGAAATTTATCAGTAAACAAACAAGATTAAATAAGGAACATTAAGTTATTTAAGATGATTTATGAAATGAATTGAGTAAAATATTAGGGAATATGTACATAAATGAAATTGATGAACGTTAGTTGTGAATATTATTATTTGGAAATGGAGTGCGCGTGTCCGAGGAGAGCATAGGAGGGGGAAAGAAAAAGCGGAAAGCAATGATTATGTTCATTGGGGGAGACGACAGGATTGGTGACTCACCGTCCTTGGGTTCGAGAAAGATTAGCGAATAAAGAAAGGAAGGTACGTGTGAGCAGAAGAATCGACCACGTTGAGGCGGGGTTCGATGTGTGTGAGGGTGACCCATCAATTGTCGCTCTCCAATAAGACTGAAAAAGGTTGGACGGTCCAAGATAGACAAGTAAAAGCGCACGAATAATATAACACACGGCATCGTGTCCCTTCCAATGAACTGCCAAGTGCCCAACTGATCAAAACACTAATTAATGGTAAAATATATAAACCTAAAAGTTTAAAAATTGCCAATACTCTTTTCTTTCTTTTCAATTTTTTGTCCGGTAAATTAAAGTTAAAATTACTTTTTCTTTTTCTCTTTTTTAAACGACTGGTCCACTGCATTTTTGTTTTAATGATTTTGATTGCGAAAATAGAATACCCATCTTAGGTTCTAGGGCGTGTGAAATGTTTGAACTTTTACTATAATAGCGTGGGTATTAGTATAGTATGAGAATTAATGAGCTTTTGTGGATATTGTATCATTTTGTGGAGCTGCTGTTTTGATTTGGACTTTTACTTTTACTTGTAAATATTTGAAGTCTAGTGAGGGAGGGATTTTGAAGAAGAGAAAAAAAGAGTAAAAACAAATATTATCATAATACTAGGGCCAAACATAGAATTCACTCCTCTCTAATCCTAAGACAACGAGTCCCTAAAAGATATAGACTATTTCTAATTAGAAGACGTGATAGTAAGGATTCAAACAAAATGTTAGGGGATTGGTGAGATAAATTTGTATTATAACATCATTTAAAATTTGTGCTTGGATTATTAAACATTTTGGGTTAGATTTGTAGTATAAAAATTATTCTGTTTTGACCGTTTTTAATCTAACTCTTTTTTCCACCATTTTCATTCTTTACAATCTTGTTTTTCGTTTCGGCTTTAATTAGTCACACTTTTTTACACTTCTCTAAGTCTTAGTAATCATAATTACATTACAACTCTTAAAACAACTCTATAATGACAAAGTAGCGTAATGATTAGTTCAAATATATTTATGCTATAAGATTGTTGTATTTTGGTTTATTAAGCAATAATTTGATAAATTTTTAAATGTATTTATCTTTATGCATTATACTCTTGTCGCAAAAAAATAAAATAAAATTGTAAGAGTAATTTGTAATGTGACAAATTATGATTGAATAATTTAGTGAGATATTATTAAAATATACGATTTAGATGTATCAAAGTACTACTTTTTTTTTCGATTACAAGTCGAAGCAAACCACTTCGTTAGAAATATTGTAACCATTTTTAAATAAATGGTTATAATGAAACAAATGATGTGATTGCTATATATTTATTTATTTATTGTAGGTTTGTAGCTACACCAACTTGAAATGCTAAATACATAATTCCATTTATATCAACTAGTTGAAAGACACATATGATACTCATAACCTAAAATTATTAGACAACATGGAATTTTATCTCAAAACTATAAGGGAAGTAATTCATCTATCTACTTCAAATTGAAAGATTTGTTATTTTTTTAATGTGAAATCCTTACCAACATATATATGTACTCCCCCAAGACAACATTTGGGTTTACCATTCTTGAATTGTGACATATTTTTTTTCAACACCCACTTGCTTTTTATGACTATGATACCATATTAGACAACATGATATTGCATTAGAAAACATAAATAACGATAAAAAGCAATAGTTCTATTTGTTAACGTAAATAGTGTATTTTAGACAAATCTATATCTTTTTTTTTCTTTTTCATTTTATGGGTACATGTTTTCTATATTTATTTTTGTATCATTCTCCTATCTAAATGCACATCAATATTAATAAAATGTCCAACATTCACACTCTTTTACTATCTATCTATGTAATGCTATTTTGAATAAAAGTATTTTTAGTTCATTTGAGTGGTTTATTCGTACAAGCATTCATTCGTTGATATAAAATTGTTCACTAAAATTGATAAAAGAGATAACATTATTGTTACCTTTATTTATCAACCGAAATAAGTTGTTGAGTTCTTCCTTAAAAAGCTTTATTTTGTCAATGTTTGCTTTTGAAAAACCTTTAACATTAATTTCACTCATGAAGCGACATTTTCAATGTTTTGAAAATGAGGTTTGAACGAAAGACAAATAAAATGATTTATGTTGTATTTATTTTGTTAGATGGTCTGTAGTTCATATGAAAGGGTGTGCAGAAGTTAAAAATTAAATTATGAGAAAAAAATACAAAATGTTTCCTTTCTTGTGCTTTTAAGAAAGATAAACAAAAAGGTAATTTTAAATTATTGTTCTGACGTTGATATAAATGTATTATATTTTGCAGCAATATAATCTAAAATTTTACTATTTTCTTAAAAAAATATTTTAGTTTATTTTGCTATATTAGAAAATACATGTATACATAAATTTATTTTCATTTATGTGTAATTTGTCAAAAAAGTCTAATAGTTAAAATAACACAACCAAAATACACACTTTTTTCTAATTAATAAGGTGTGACTATTCATCAACAAAATCAAATTTATAGGTTCTCAACAATTCATTCTTTTTACATAAATGCTTCATTTACAAACAATATGAAAACTTTTATTTTCATTTTTAATTTGAAATGTTTTAATCTTGATCGTAAAACAAAACATCTCTCCAATTTGGGTCAAACAAAGACAAAAGGATATGTATTCTATTTATTATGTGAAATGGTAGACATGATTTTAATGGTATGCACCATTTTAAAATTATCTTACCAACACATACATGTGTATATAAGTATATAGTCTATTTTCTTCAATATTAATGTGTATTAAAGAGAAAAGGAAAGGAATTTCTAAAAGAAAAAAACAGAAAAAATAGGAAATGAGGAAAAAATATGTTTTTAGTCTCCAATTTTGAAATTATGTGCATTTGGTTCTCGAGTTTTAAAAATGTACATTTTTTTTCTTTCAAGTTTTGTGTACAAAAGGCACAATCAATGCAAGCCGATGACTCACACTTACTAAGAATTTCTTATTGATTACAAAAATGTATTTTATTGTTCTCAAATTTGAGGAATAGACCCTTTTAGTGATGTAGATTCTTAGTTCACGGGTCTTTAAAAATAGGTTTAAAAGGTAATTCAAATAACTTTATATTCTTATTTTAATATAAAATTTAAAATTAGAACAATAATTTTTAAAAATCTTTATTTATTTAAAGTTTTATATAACATATAAATATTTTTTAAAAAATCAAACAGAAAATAATTGTTGGATTTCTTAAACTTATTTCTAAAAACTATAAACATGGATTAAAAAATATATATTTTTAATACATAGAGTTACTATTATAGTTTTAGATTATTTAATGCTGTTATTATTATTTTGAATGTCTGGTTGAATTATGCATTACGTGGACCTCTAAAATTGAATCACGTGGTAACGGCAATTTGTGGTAAACGTGTAGCATGCGTTTGTCAAGCCTTTCAATAAAGTATTTGTTACTTTCTTTGATCATTTTCTTTCAAACACATAAAGTAGGTGTTAAATTATCGGATTTATAATAATAATAAACAAAGTATTTATACCTCAGAATTCTTTTTAAAATAATTTCGTTTAAATTTATTACTTTATTCGTTTAAACTATGTTCTCTAACGACTTCGTTTGTGGTTACTCATTTTTTCAAAATTAAATTCTATAAATACTTACTTAACATATAATTTTTTCAAGAAAATTATCAAAAACAACAAAATTTAATGATTTTTTTTGTCTTTGTTTATTTTGTTATAAAGTGTAAATAATTTATTTTTTAATCCTTTTTATTTAGATTTTTTTAAGAACAATAAAAAATTACAAACTATCTACACTCTAATGCAAAAAAAAAAAAAAAACACTGAGAACAAAAACTCATTACACTTGATTTTGCCATTAAGTGTAAATAGTTTGTTCATTTTGCTATTTTTTATAATTTTCCTTTTATTTACATATTACTTTAAAATAGATAAAAAAAATTTGAACTATTATACTTTAAGTTAAGACGAGAATAACTAAAAGAAAATACTTAATTTTCAAGAACAAAAGATTTAAAATGAATCAATTAACAAAATAGAAATTTAGCTTTTAAATCTAAATCAAATGAGTTTTGGTTTGTTAGTATCACTACATGAAATCGGGGTTCTCTCGACGCATAAAAGATCGTAGGGAAATAAGGCCTCCATGGATGCCATCAGGGGTGCGTTGGGCACATGAATCGTTCTCGACGTATTATTAACAACGTCGGAGAATGCTAGATCATCCCCAACGTTGAACATATACATGTCATGAAAGATGAAACAATTAAATAATAGTTTCATTTTCTCCAACACGGTGTTGAAAAACGTCAAGAATGGCTTCAATATTTTTGATGTGGCCCTTATGGCATCGGAAACAATGAAATTATTATTTATTTGTTTCACCTTCTCCGATGCCATGCGTAGGAACATCGAAAATATGGAAGCCAGTCTCGACGTGACCACTCACAGTGTCGGTGGAAAGGAAACAATTACATAATATATCTCATTTCCCCCGATGCTTGTTACATGACGTTGGAAACGTGAATAAGTAGTCTTGACACCATTAGTAGTGCATCAGTAATATGGGTTTTATTCTCGACACATTACTAATGACGTTGAAAACATGGGGGGTTTCCCATTATGTGCAGGAGTGTCCCTATAAAAACGGCTTTTTAGTTTTGTAAATCACAGAACTGAAAGAGAAAATAAAAGAAAGATTACGAGAGAGATCGAGAAGAAGAGAAGAGAAGTCCACCGTGCTCGTCGTCGTCTGTTGTGGATTTAGATTTAGATTTAGAATTAGTTTTTGACTTAGTTTTAGGTTTTAATATTGAATATTGGATTTGAATTGTTTTTAGGATTTAAGAATTAATTTTAGATTGAATTTGAGATTGTGATTGAATTTGAATTTTCTAGTTGTATTAAAAATTTGAGGGGGGAGGGGTGTTAAAAATTTGAGGGGGGAGGGGTGTTGAATTTGAGGAAGGGGTGTAATGATTTCTATATTTTAGGGGTGGGGGTTGTAATTGTTTTAAAATTTATGTAATTTGTAGTTGAAATTTGTTTTCACTATCCTACAGTTGTGGTAGCCTTTAGTTCAAACTTAGTTGTTGTTCTTTATTTCTTAGTAGTTTGTTTGTTGGAATTGTTAGGTAACTTCCAAAGATTGAAGTAATTTATGGTTGATTTCTTGTGGCTATCTTGCAATTATGGTAACCTCTTTAGTGCAAACTTAGTTTTGAATTGAGGAAACTAAACATATGATTGAAGAGCACAGCAGAACGCCAGAGCTGCATGCCCAACAAATGTAAGAAAATGTACAGATGGAACAAATGAGTTAGCCACAGAGGAGACCGTGAGCATTTGCAGTAGGTATTATTCAACTTTTAAGTTGTTTAATTTGCATTCAGTGATATATATATCTAAATTTATTTTTGTGTCATTGTAGGTGTAGACTTGTATGAATATGGTGTCTGCGGGCATTACGAGATCAATGTACTTTTTTCTTTTTTTCTGTAATTTCTTTACAACATTCGAAATTGTTAGACAATGTAACATTTGATTTATAATATATTTTATTTTGATTTGGTATTTATATAGTTATTTAATAATTTATTGCTTTTTTTTTATAATTTTATTCAATTTAAATCGAATTGGAATCGAAAAGAATACTGCTGCACAATTGAAAAAAAACAAAAATTCAATAAATTGGAAAAATAATATATTTAAAATATCTCCTGACGCACGAAAAGCGTTGGGAATTATGCTCTTCCCCACAAGTTTCGTTCAACATGTCGGGGAAATGTTTTCCCGATGCAATGTCTGGAGAAGGCTTCTCTCGATGTCTTTATAGGACTTCAACGGTGACCTACACCCAACGTATGAATATCATGTCGGGTGTGAGGTTGTTCCAACGTCATTCATCTGTCGGCAATAGCAGCATCGAGATAAAGAAATTTTTGACACCGTGTTGTTTGTGAGTCGAGAATGGGTCCCCTAATGCAGTTCTACCGACGTTCTTTCCGACGTGTGGATGTACGTCAGAATAGCTTTTGTCGACGCATTTTGAAATCTACATTGACGTATTCTTGCGTTGAGAGAACCCCAATTTATTGTAGTGTATGTATATATATATGTATGTATATATATGTATGTATATATATGTTAATCTACCATTTTTGTAATTTATGTTGAAGATATTAAAAAATCAAGAAAATGTCTTTGGGTTTTAAAGAGGTGATAAATTTATGAGAGTTGTTAACGCAATAAGTTTTGGCATTTTAAAAGGGTACAATAAAAATGCATTTTAAAGTGTAAATTTTATGTTCAATTAAGTTCATGTACAGTTATTGATCTGTTTGATTTTTCAAAAAGAAATTCATGAACTTTGGTTGACGAAGTGTTTTGAGAATTTTATCCATTGAATTTTAAATTTATATATGTATTGATGTGTTATGTGTACTATAAGCAAGTACAAATTACAATCTTTAATATTTCTTTGATGTTTTGTTTTAAAAAGAATAAACTTCTCATATTAAGGTTTTTGGGCATTCTTTGATGATCGAACTTTGAATTTGTTGATTAATTTAGATCAATATTTAGTTTGTTTATCAACCCTTTGAACGACTTATGGTTTTTTTGATAATATTGAATGAACCTATGTGATTCTAAACTTCTAGTTGAGATCTTCAAATTTTTGGAATTTGAAAGTTTCGTACTCTAATCTCCAAATCATGAGAGGAGTCATGTTTTTCAAATATTCAAAGCTTTTTCTTCCTAATTGTGAGAAATTGTATTTAGAGCTTCAGTCTTGGATTACATTTTACAAACCTTCAGAGCAATTATATTATTCGTATCTTCATAATTTTTGAATATTTGGAACATTATTAAAGAGTTTTGACTTTAGTTATCCAACCTTTCAAAATGAATTAGCAGGACTTTTATTTATTGAATTTTCATGAGTCTTATGTGAGATTGAATCAAGCTGCTCTTGGACAAAAAATGGCTCGAAATTTCAAAATGAACTTTAATTGAGTTGGACGTTTAGAGTCGGTTGACTTTAACTATTATGCTCAATTCAATTTGTAATTTTTATAATGGACGTTGGCTTCCGTTATGATGACGTGACAACTTATGAATAGTAAAAAATTTGATTCAACAAACTCGTTTTTAATTCGTTTTATGTCAAATATATTTGTAAATTTAAAGTAAATCTTGAATATATGTCAATAGCTTGAAAGAAAAGATTTATATGTGAATATTTTTAAATATAACTAAAAATAAATAAAATTATCTATCGACTAAAATTTATCAAATTCTCTATTCCAAGTTCCTCTATGTTAAACTTAAAATATTTAAACGAAAATTTTAAAACACTTAAACGAAAAATTTTTAAACGTAACATTTTGAAAACATTACAATTTTTTTTGAATCAATTATGAATGTCTGTCAATTAAAAATTTATTATAAATGGCTAAATAAAATTTTATCAAACTTATATCTAAATCCTACCTCACATCCATATATTTCATATAATTATTATTTCTTTTAATCTTGTAGTTTCAAAAGTCTAGTTTTGGTCAATTAACTTCGTGACGAGTACGTTTTCTTTTATCTTAAGCACATTGCATATCAAACTTGGTGTTTCGTATCAAATCTAAAAGTATAAATGACATGATCTTTTTGATTTGGAAATTAAATATAATGTGGATATCGTCAAAAATTATATTTCAAAATATAAGAATTAAAGAAAAAAAAGGTATATAAGAACAAAAAAACTGAGCTCAATCAATATAAACCTAATTTGTGCTAAAACAAAATGTATGTATATGACAAAGTTGTTTTGTCTTCATTGTCAATTTTATGTTAAAATGTACGGATGCCAATTGCCATGTTACTGTTTGTGTACTTTTAAAAAACAATAAATTTAGTACCTATACTTGTTTGTTGTTCAATCTTTTATTTTTATTTTATTAAATTTAAGATTTATATATAAACTAAAATTGGATGATTGAAAATACACACCGAATAATGAACTAAAACAATATTATGATTGTATATGTTTTAGGATAGTTTGCAATATGCACAAATTAATGTTTTAAGATAGTTTGCATATGATTACGAAGTTATTATACATACATACATAGATATATATATATAAAAAATTGCACTCCTTGTTTGGTCCAATGAATTGGTGGTTTCCATCGTTAAAAACATAAATTCTATATCTTATTAGTTTCTTACATTAGAGTTACAAAAGTACACAACTTTTTTCGATTTCATAACTCTTTAGTTCTCACTATTCAACCTTTTATCCCATAGATTACCTAAGTTATTGAATTTGAATTATTGTAGGAAATAAAAGATGAATGGTAGAAATGAGTATAATTCAATTGAAACAGTACTTAACCAAATCAAAGCTTTGATAGAAAAATGAATTTATAACATTTGATTTTTCTAAAAAGCATGAATATTTTATAAATTTTGCTATTTTTTCACCATTTTTTAAGAAAAGTTATTTTGCACGAAATGTTTTGATCCACATAGTCATAGTCATAAAAAGAGGGTAAAAAAAAATAGAATTTTAAAAAAGTAGCAAATTTTACAAATATTTAGAATCTATAACAAATTCTTATTATTGGAACATTTGCAAAAATAGAAAAAAAAATCCGATAACTCTCTGATAGTCATTTGATAGCAGTCTGATATCACTAATTACTTGTCATATTTGTCATATGAAAAAAAAAATGTTATACATTATTTTTTTTTCTAAATGTTTTTGCAATTTGATGCAATTTTTCATTATTTATTAGGTTAACAATATTATCATCACTATTTTTCTGGTTTAAATATTATTTTGGTTCATATACTTTGGTTATTATTTATTTTAGTCATTATAATTTAAAATAATAAATTATTTTAGCTTATTCATTTTCAATGGATGAAAATCTTCACTTTTTAAAAATTCAAGCCAAATTATGAAAATTTTAAGGTTAAACTTACATTTAACTAAGTTTGAGAAATAGTTGAATAAAATTGAAATTTAGAGCAACATTTTGTGAGGAAGAATATATATATATATATAATAAGTGTTTAAGATTTAAAAGTGACACTTTTAAATCATTATATTTTTAAATTTGATTTCAACTTTTAAATATATTATAATTTTACTATTGAAATTTGGAATACCTAAATTTTAAGATTTATATTTCTAACTTCAAAAGTCTAATATTTGTTTATGAATTTAAAATAGTTACAAAATAAATTAAAAAAATTAATTTTAAAGTGAAGAGCTAACCAACCAAACTTAATTAAATAATTCTCCTAAATTAATTATTAGTATAATACAAAATTTTGAGGTCAATTTTGGTTGTTTTAAGTACAATGAAGATTGAAACTTTGAAATCTGAAATCTCCTAGTACATGCAGAGGTAGAAGCTCCATATGAAGTAAAATTTGTTGAAATAACTGTGAAAATGACAAAATAATAGTACAATTTGGGAAATAACAAATTCAAAAAATAATTTAATTTTTAGCAAAACTGTCTGAGATAGATATTTTTTGATAAATTTTCAACATATTTTACCATTTGATATACTGAAACTCATTTTTATCAGTTATAGTGTATTTGTGCAGAGTAAAATAATTAAATATAACTCAAAATTATGATTACAGTGTATTTGCATACAACAAGAACAATAACAATAATAATAATAACATTAATAATACTAAGAGTAACAATAGTAATAGTAACAATAACAATAGTAATAACAACAACAATAGCTATGTAGTTCACACTATTTAATTCATACCATAAAATGTTTGATAATATTATTCCTTCATGGTACGTTAATTTTTAGCTATGTAGTATTATAGCTATGTAGTTCACACTATTTAATTCATACCATAAATACATAATTTTTCATATAGTGATTTATCATATAATTTATTAATAGTAGGTTCCTTAAGGTTTTGTTAATTTTTAGTAATATCTAAAGATATCACACAAATTCACAATTTTTTATATTTATTTTTAATTGTTTTCAGATTATATATATTGTAATAAATATTTATTTTATCATTTGATTTTAAAATTTTAGTTGATACATCTCCAAAATTTGAATTTAACATTATATCTTTTCTAAAATTATGTATTTGATATAATAACAACTTCATATTAAGAGTGTATCATCCCTATAATTATGCATGTAACAATTATTCCATAAACGGATTGACAATATTAATAATAATAAACTGGCATTATTTAAGGGAAATAAATGTTACTATAACCATATGTATGAATTATAAAAATTTCATTAAACTAATGATACAAACGTTAAATGGATCAAAATTAGGGGGAATAAAATCCTTTTATGAAACTATCGTTAAATGAAGTATATTTTTCATAGATATTATTTACTATTATTTAAAAGTTAGTTTTAAAGTTTGATTTAATACGATCAAAACACTAAAAAATATTATTCAGTTGTCAATATCAAAAAAAAAAAAACATGAGAATAATGTGATTTTTATCTTAAATTATTTAATTGTAAACCCTTCATAATTTTTTAATCAGACTTTTATTTTGAGGTACAACAGTATTCAAATGAATTTATTTTCAGTTCGCTGAATAATTTCGAATTTATCGTACAACTGTTTTGGAATTCTTTCACAACAACTTCCTACTTTATTGTTCTACTATATTGGAATTCCTTTACCTTAATCATCTACCGTTTCTTCTTGGAATTCCTTTACCTTTATCTTCTACCATTTCTTCTAATGGAAATGCAACGTGTGAAGACTTTTTTTATGGTGGATGGGTTGAACCTTCCTGATGTATTGACTACTGTGTGGTTGATGTATTCGTTCCATGCTCATCTTCATTTCAAGAATTCATATAGTGCATTCAAGGTAGACTTTTTTCATCTTTAGATCTTTCTGTGTATCACATTACTCTTTATTGGGATGTATGCCACAATTCAAACCTTATTCGGATTGTTGAAGAGAATGACATGTATTGGCTTATGTTGATTATGTCAAAATTCCCTGATAAGGATTTTGTTGTGGTTGTTGATTTTGCACATGCTAGGTCTGTTAGAAATACATCGTGTTTGAATAATGAAGTAAATATACAACAACCTACACACAATGTATCAAGGATTATTGACGTTGATTCGTTTGATTCACCAAATGATGCAATACATATTAAGGTCAGAGTAAAGTTCAGAACTAAGTCAATACTGAAGAAAGCGATTTATATGTTAGTTGTGAACAATAGTTTTGAATTTGTTATAATTAGGTCCAACCGCACATCATTTGACATTCGATGCAATGATCTGTCATGTTCATGGTATTTACGTGCTTTTATGTTAAAAAAAAGCGATATTTGAATTGTTCGTAAGTTTACGGATACACACCAGTTTGCCATTGACATTGTTAAAAATGATCTCAAGCAAGCAACATCTTGGATTGTTTCTGAGTGTACAAAGTCATTTTTAAAAATGAACAACAAGGCTCCATGTCGCCCATTTGATGTTATTAATTACATGAAGATTAATCACGGGGTAAATGTAAGTTATGATAAGGCTTGGAGAGAACGTGAGAATTCCATTAAGGATACCCCTGAGGACTCTTATGCAATGTTGGCAGCATTCATGGATGCATTGGTTAGAAACAACCCAGGTAAAATCTATACATCAAATACTCTTTATTTGCTATTAAGTATTTTACTCATTTTGGAAATACACTGTAATTCTAATATCATGTTTATTGCATAATTACTAGGAACGTATACGACTGAAGAATCGAAGAATGAAGGTTGATTCAAGTTCTATTTCATGGCCCTTGCAGCTTCAATTGATGCATGGAATTATTGCGTGCCAGTTATTTCAGTTGATGGTGCAATGTTGAAGAATAAACATATTGGTACGCTCATTTCTGCTTGCACTATTGATGAAATTCTCAAATTGTGCCACTAGCTTTTGTTGTGGTTGATTCAGAGAATGACTTGTCATGGACATGGTTTTTTCGCAATCTTAAAAGCCGTTTTTGGAAAAATTAATGAAATGGTAATTGTATCTGATGCTTACAAGAGTATAGAAAATGAGTTTAATGTTGTGTATGAATTAGTCGAGCATGAATTATGTGCATTTCATCTCTATAAGAACTTGAAAAAGAACCATAAGTTGCTTCATATTGAGGAATCATTCCACAATTGTGCCACAGCTTATACCCTGTTGATGTTTGAGTACTACATTAGAGAACTTGATCATCTCTCTCCATCAATTAGGCATGCGTTGGAAGATATCAAAAGACATAGGTGGGCTAGGACATTTTTTAGGAGAAAGAGATACTCAGTTATTACGACCAATATTTTTGAAAGCATGAATTCAACGTTAAAAGAATCTCGAGAATTACCTACAATTGGACTTTTAATATCAATTCGTAGTTTGATTCAAAAGTGGTTCTATGAACGTCGCACCAAATAGAATTTTCAACGTACGAAACTATCAGTACTATATGCAGAAGATATTATTCGAGAATCTTTAACGGAAAGTCGCTCAGTGAATGTAAGTTGTAAGAGACTTGAAAAATAGTTGCAATTATTATCTATACACTTATTTGTGAATGACATTTGATTTAACAATTTGACAGATGTATCTTGTAGATCAACATGAATTTGAAGTTCACCATTATAAGGAACAATTCATTGTCAATATTTTGGCTCGTACGTGCTCATGTCGCCAATGAGACCTTGATCTGATCCCTTGCTAACATGCTTGTATTGTCCTTTCTACAAGGAATCTTAACTTGCATATATGTACACTGATAAGTTTTATTTTGTTTTAAATCTGATAAATTTATATAAGAAGGCAACATATCATATTGGTAGTGTAGACCAAATTAAGAAAACCTACCAAGGGGGCAATGATGGACTTCTTCCGTCCCAGGTCAGACGTCCAGTTGGAAGGGTTAAAAAGAAGAGATTTTTGTCATTTTTAGAGAAAAATGCGACTATTCGTTGCAGCAAGTATGGTCAACGAGATTACAATTGTAGGTCTAGTAAAGAACCCATTCAACATTAGATTACCATTCAGTAGTTTCTATAAGTATCAGTTACAATTGTTTTATCACTTGATTTTTTTTTTCATTTTGTAGTAAATATTTGAATAATTCGTTCATACAAAGTTTATCTTCTTTATTTAACATACAAAGTATTTGTTATATTTCATGCTTTACTGAGCATGTTCAATTCTAAGGTATATTATATTGTATG
Source organism: Cucumis variabilis (assembly GCA_037974545.1). NCBI lineage: Eukaryota > Viridiplantae > Streptophyta > Magnoliopsida > Cucurbitales > Cucurbitaceae > Cucumis > Cucumis variabilis. The sequence goes on along the minus strand of JBBPDI010000029.1, from coordinate 17,120,086 downwards.
TTGTCTGTTTTAACTTTTAATCTAGATACATTCAGGTTGTCATAGTATTGAAGTCCTGACATGTATTATCTAACTGTGTAAATTGAATTTATCGAGTTATTCGAACAATCATGCTATATTTATGTACATGCATTTTAGATTTAACCATTTCAAAGTACATCCAGATTTTGATGACCTGAATATTAAATACAATTTATTTTAAGATTCACATATCTAAAAATAACAATAATTTTTAATGACATGTTCTCTAACTGTGTAAATCGAACATATTGAGTTCTTTGAACAATCATGCTATGTTTATGTACATGCATTTCATATTTAACTATTTCAGAGTACATTCAGATTTTGATGACCTAAATATCAAATACAATGTATTTTAAGGTTCACATACCTAAAATAACAATAGATTTTGATTAAATAAACTAATATATATTGTTCCAATGTAAATAAAGCAATAAAACAAAAGATATTGTCATGAACTGAAGAGCTAATAATATAAAAGTTTAATGAATAATTATCAAGCTCAACTCAGATGCGAATCAAATGATGACATTTCTGAATATGCATTCTCCTTCTCGTTGTTTGATGATGTTCTTGTTTTCTCTTTCGACACATCTATTATAATTCTCTTTGTTGCTGGCTTAATCTATGTATACTGCTTATCAATTGATATCTTCAGTCACTTATCCCTTTCCTCTGTCATCTTTAACAACTCGTCCTTGGTTGTGTTCAGGTAAAAAAAAAGTACTGTATTAATAAGATACGATTTATAAGTTACACAGTATAATTAGGCATATTGTAGTACGAGGTATTCTTACGTTTTTTAATATAACCATTGTTGCTGGATTGTTGTCGTTTATATTTGAGAGTTTGTCCTCAATTGGAAAACTTTCTTTAACCTATAAGTTGGTAGCATAATAAAGTTCAAATGTACCATGGTCTAGGTTGTGAACCCGACATTCATATTTTTTTTATATTAGTACCTTTGCCTTTTTTTGTCTTCCCGTTTTACTTTCGAAGTTTTTTTGCATATTTTTCAGTGTGCTTGCTGTTGAACCCAAGGAGGATTGACCCTATGCATAGCAATATTTTATAAAGCACTACTTAGTTCATCAACATAGTATTCAAACACATACAACATAATCAACGCAAACATACTGTATTTTTGTAACTGATGCCAATAATCAGATATATCTAAACAGATTATATTCATTATGGTTTATGTATCCCTTTCACATACAAAAGAATCAACCAATCAATTAAGTGATCATAATAAACATGCACACATGTTTCACAACAAGAAGATGTACACAACTTGATGACAATATAACAACAAAAAAATGTACATAAGTCAGAGTTGGAAATGTAAAGCAATAATAATTGATAATCCTTAAAGTATTAGTAATCCACTATACCAATTGTACTCTATCATCTTTCTTTTTGTTTATTTCATCATATATAATACTTTCATCAATTGATCTGATCAACCCATTTAGTTCTTCATCCGCATCCTCTGTGGCCTGTCATCATATGTACACGGTTTAGTTTTAAACATTTGTTATAAACAGTTTCAACATAATGTAGTATAATTTACTTTATGAATCGCCTTATATGGTGGTTGATCTTCATCTTGCCTACTTTTGGAAGATATTGTTTCTGATTTTGTTGATGTCAATTGTCTACCAGCTGGCCCTTCCAAGCCTTGGCTCCCACTTTCTGCAACCCCTGCCCTTCCCTTATCGTTGTCATCGTCGTCCCTTTTCTTAGGGTCTTTCTGATGCATCGAGTTCATGCTCAAGTCTTCATATTCATCATCATCTTCTTCTTCTTCCTTTCCCTCCTCTACCTTATCAAGGTGTTTCTCAAAAGACATTGCCCCCTAAATTACAAATACAATGTAATTTTAAATTTTAGTTCATATACACATAATTTGAGAAGTAACTTATAGTTTAAAGATCATGCTTACCATATATTCGGTTGTCTTCTGCGCACCTGAAGAAGTATTTTGTTTTCTTTTGATCTCTTCAACAATGTTGTTTAAGTTGATATGCAATTCTTCAATTTTTTTTGTTCATTTTCTCCTTTACAATCTTTAACAATCCAACCATCTCCTCCATACTTTTTTCCATTTTTTATGCGTTTGTTTAATACTCTCAACACACTTGGCTAGTCCATTAAGATGGCTTGTAGATGGCATGCCTCTACTAAGTGACACGTGAGCTACACGATCAGCTTTTTGGACCTTTCTAAACTTCTCTTCTGCCTTTCTAAGAATAATTTTTTTTGCATCAAGTAACGGTGCGAAGTATGGTTTGCTCAATTCTTCAGGTGTAGCGAGCATTGGTGTTAGTTCAAGCTGTTTCAAGAAGACAAAAAAATGTTACAACTATAAGTGATTGTCTACATATAAAATTTGTTGTAAAATGAGTTTCATACCATTGATGAATCAAAGACCTGCTGTAGGTCCTTCCATTTGGCTGTGTCTGCTGCCTAATTTATTATCCAGGACACTTCATTTGAAATTCGTATTGCAAAAAAGTTTGGTGGCGTACTTAAGGTTGGAATTACCTCGTAAGCCCAAACTAGGATCGAAAAAATGAACCCTCTCATCATAACACTGTTTGTCCTTTGCTACCCACAACCTTATTCATAAATTCTAATAGGAGGTCAAAAGCTACCCTTTCCCAAGGATAACTATCAAACAGTTCGTCATCATCTACCATTAAGACATGGTCCCACTCAATACTCAAAGACTCTTGTCTTGGGAGTAGAAAGCTCTCTCCGAAGTATAACTTGGCCATTCGTATTCTATCCTTATCCGTTCCAGCCGTGCTTATATTGAACATAATTTTTAAATTAGGTGCATGAGTAATTGGGATGATTGGTTTGTTATAGAAAATTTAAGGAAATGGCCAAATATTCCTTCACTAAATCTAGAGGTCAGTCTTTCCCCAAGATTTTCTTTGATTTTATCTATTATGTTGCTTTTGGTGTAGGTTTATTCTCAAAAGGTTGGTCCTCCGTTGTTGGGACATCAAGTATACCGACTCCTAGTAGTGATGTGTAATAATCAATAGGTTAATGACAATCACAAAATGAGAAACAATACACAAAAATCCAATATATAAGTTAGCATATTTCATAAATTTCAAACACACTGTAATTGCAGTAATCAATCATACATATTCCTATAATGATTTTATAACAATCAACATATTATCAGAAATTCAATGTATTCTAAATATGTAATATTCATGACTCAATCTACCAAAATCAATAATCAATCCCAATATATAAACGTATTACAAATACCCTGTAATTGTAGTACAATATAATTGCCCTATATAAAGTACACATACCCATATCATGTGAAATACAATACAAAATCACACATATCTCAGCATTGTCTTCCTTAATCGGTCCTTTTCCTTTCCTTCTTCTGTCATTCTTTTGTTTCTTTCCCTCCTTTAGAGTTACACCTATTTTATATTTTTGTTACAACAATAGATAAGATACAATGAGACAAAGATTGATTGCTGACTTGTTTCGCTTGACTCTTGTGTTGATGATTTTGACTCTTCTTGTTCTTCTTCTCTGCTTCCCATTCTTTTCGTCTTCTACACTTTTTGTCTTTTCTTGTTCCTCCTGTTTTGATTATTAAATTAGACAATTTGGTTCATGTTTATTAATTGTATTACAACAAGATACAATACTTACCTTTTATTTAGTCTCTTCTTCACTTTATTCTACGTTTCGCTCTCTCTATTTGACTTAATGAAACCTACACAACGCACAACTTCTAAATAATCTATATGTATTCATAATAAATAGGAGAACATAAAAGTTAATAAGTTATTTACCATGCTTTTTATTCTTGGCTTTTTCTGGATGGTTGGTTCTTCTTTTTGAGGGTCCTTCATCCCCCTCTTATTTGATGATTGTGAAACTTCTTTTTTGCTTAGTGACCCTTTTGCCATTGTAGGTTGTGTTTGATCTTGTAAAAAACCATATAGTAAGCTATAAGAATGTAGACTACAATGATATACTTAGAAAAATCCTCAAAATAATGTATATGAATACCTCGTGTGAAGAGCTTGAAAGAGTTTGGACCACTGTTAACGATTGTTTTTTGAACTAATGTATCTAGAAGACCGCAATCTGTCACTTCTTCGCGTTTCTCCTTCTCCCTTTTCCTTTCTCATATTTATAATTTCTACAATTTATAAAATAATAAACCTTTCAAAACAGAAACAAATAATACAACGCAATCCCTTTTTTTCTCCTAAAATAGGGCATAACTGTTATACATTTTATCTTATACTAATAAAAAAATAAATAAATACAAACCAATTATCTCTCTTTCTATATATATATCGTATAATTAAATAATTTAAAACAACATATTTTTAAACATAAAGCTCTTCTCTTTCGAATCTTCTAAGATTACAGAGCTGACAACAATGCTGATTGATTATAGAGCCAACAACAATGGGAACTTTAAACTGTTGAAAAATATAGTCCTAAACATTCTTTGCATGACGATATTGGAAGAAAAATTGCGTAAAAAAGAAAAACGAATCTGATTAAAATTGAAGAAGAAACGAACAAAGTAACTAATCTACTTTAATGGCGATATTCGAAGAAGAAGAATGAACAATGCAAACTAAAGCGATTGAAGTCAGATGTGATTCTGAAGCAGTGCAAAATAATGGCGATATTTAAAGAAGAGGAAGAGATTTGAAATAATCGTGCTTTGTCTCGATGTGATTATGGAGAAATATGCTAATAAGGTGAACAAATGCTTTCAAATCGTTTTCAAAAGGTTTCGAATGAAGAAGGAAGTAACTTGCCGAATTTCAAGAGATTTAAATTCTGAAGATATGAAATGAAGTTTATTTTTATTTTTTAGTTTGGCTAAGGACATTTGAGAGATTGTTTTATTTATTTATTTTTCTATTTTTTATGTTGTGTTATTTTAACAATTTAACAATTTAAAATCTATGATTTGCTATTCTTCTTACATCCCAAATTTGTTTTGTTAAAGAATAAATGGACCGTAAAAGCCAACTCCAGCGATCCAAAAGGCAAAAACTGAAAGGTAACCTTCTCTCTTTCTTTGAATGGGGATTTGGCGCGCCGAGTCTCCACTCTCCAAAAGCAGCCGGCCACAATGAGAGATTCACCTGGTAATTCTCATTTTTCAACCACAGTATAACCTCTTCTTCTTCCATCTCTTTCTTCTTGTTCAATCGGCCTAAGCTAACGAGCTTCCATTCATTCTCCTTCCTCTCTGCCTGATGTCATG
>JBBPDI010000029.1:17064722-17095874 GCA_037974545.1 Cucumis variabilis | reverse complement strand
GTAAGTTCTCTGTATCTCTTAAATAAAAAACATGCTTAGAATTTATTTAGAATTTTGATTCCAATTTTGCCAATGTATCGGTATTTTAAGATCCCAAATTAATTTGAGGAATAATGCTATACAATATTTTGCTGCCATAGGGCTTTTACCCCTTCACCTAGCTTATTCTACGAGGCCAAACAAAACATGACTTGGGCTTGAGATACGCGTCTATTCATGCCTGTAAGTATGACTGTGTATTATATTGAAATGAGTTTGTCGATTTGCAACACTATCCAGTTTGTAGTGAGTCTCAGTACAAGGTTCGTCCTAGTAGAGGAATTTTTTTTTTTGCACAAGGTATTACTGCACTTTCTGTTGATACCGAGATTATAGAGATTGTTTGTATCGCAAGAGGACTCGTCTAAAATGAGATGACATAAAGATAAACGAGTCAAAATGGAGGACGTGTTAAGACATCCAGCTGATGAGGGATGGAAACATTTTGATTTTGAATTTTCTGAGTTCGCTTCAGATTCACAAAACGTTCGTTTGGGATTATCTTTTGATGGGTTCAATCCATTTGGGCATATGAGTATTGCCTACAGTATATGGCCTGTGGTGTTAATTCCTTACAATTTGCCACCTTGAAAATGCATGAAAGAGTCCAACTTCTTTATGTCATTGCTAATACTCGGTCCAAGATCACCTAGTAGGGAAATTGATTTTTACCTTCAACCATTGATTGAGGATCTGAAAGAGTTATGGAGTCTTGGCGTTCATATGTATGGTTCTCTTACCTGCCAGTTTTTTTCAGTTGTACACATCTTTGTTGTGGACAATTAATGACTTTTTGGAGTATGGTGACTTATCTGGATGTAGTATGAAAGGGTATCAAACATGTCCCATATGCTTGAGAGATAAATCGTCGTTCAGGATAAGAGGAAATGCTTTGATTTTCTTGGGATGAAATGCACTAATTTCGTAAGCTGTCGACAACAACCCAAATCACTATATAATCCTTCAGGGTTCTAGGCAACTCTGTAATAAAATCCATAGACACATTCTCCCACTTCCATCCTGGTATACTCAAAGGTTACAACAAACTTTCTGGTTTCTGTTTGGGTGCTTTAACCTGCTGGCACACGAAACATTTACTAACAAAATCTTCCACTTCTCTCTTCATATTACAACACCGATAAAGTATTTTCAAGGCTTGATACATCTTTGTACTAGCTGGATGTATGGAAAATGTGGAACTATGACCTTTAGTTAACAAATCTGTCTTAATTGTACTGTTTACTGGCATACATAATTGTCTCTCAAACTTAAGATCACCATCAGAGGATGTGGAGAGCTCCTCAACTTGCTCTGTTTATGCTAGGCGACGCTTCACAACCAAACAAGGATCATTACACTGAGCAACAATACTTCTCTGTCTACAAGTCGATTGCATAGGTAACTGGACTAACTGTGAGGTGACTTTTCCTACTAAAACCACAATCTCAGCATCTCTCAAAATCTTAGTGGAATGGAATCTGGGTAGTAATAAGTGTTATTGAAAGTGATACCTTTCTACTAAGAGCATCAATTACCACATTCCCCTTACTTGTGTGATACAAGACTTCACGATCATAATCCTTTACTAACTCAAGCCACCTTCGTTGTCTCATGTTTAACTCCTTTTGAGCGAAGAAATATTTCAAGCTTTTATGGTCCTTAAAGATATATATCTTCTCACCATACAAGTAATGCCTTCAAACCTTTAATGCAAAAACCACAGCTACCAATTTCATATCATAACTAGGGTGGTTTTGCTCATGACTCTTCAACTGACGAGAAGCATAAGCAACTACCTTACCTTGTTGCATCATATCATAAGCAGGGGGGCTCAGACCCATGATAAGAGATTATATTGATCGTGTAGAAAATTGATCGTTACAATGTTATGATTAAAGGTATAACAACATGAACCAATATGCTTACCATGGACTGACACAACAATCAAAACTATCTTGTACAATAACAATAATCATAATATTAATAGGATCACTCCCCTTAATCAATGACCACGTGGAATCCTAGCTTCAAGCATCTTGAATAACTTATCGATAGAATGTTGTATCGTCACTCATTAGTACCCGAAAAGTACATTCAAACTCAATCACTTGTGAGAATATATGCTTCAACAAACACAGAAAGAAGAAGACTTCTTTCCCATACAATTCTCTACACCAAAACCACATCTTTCAAATAATGTGCAATAATAAAGCTCCAAACTAACCAATAAAAGAGGAATATCGTAACAACCCCAAACAAAGCTCAATCTCCATATTTAAATATATAATTAATCAATCAATATAATAAAGGGAGTGGTACAACCACATTGTAACAAAAAGAAAAATATTTAAGTGTGCTATATGTTAAATATCTTCAAATTTGAGTAGTTTTGATAATTTTATGCACTTTACTCTTTATTTGTAGGGACTGAAAGGATGTTTGAGGTAAGAAGTTGGTTATTATATATAGTTCGAAATAATTATAGTTAGGTTATAATAATTTGTGTTTGGAGTGATAGATTATTTTAGTTTGAGTTATAATAGTATGTGTTTGAGAAGAAAATAGCAAACATCTAGTAAAAAATGAAGAAAATAAAATGGTAAAATGGTAGAAAATAGAAGGATAATTTTTGTAATAGTGTTAGACTGTAACTAAATGAAAAATAGAAAATATTATTATTATAGTAAGATGTAGTTATTAGTCTTAAATAATCTTTATTCCCAACCGCTCTTCATCATCATGAGATTTTTAAAAATTACATTTAGCTTTTTCTCCTCGAATTTTGGGTCATCATTTTGAGAGTCTTTTACCAGGGTTACAAGAGAGTTTTTGACTCCATTATTTTCTTCTCTTTTCATTATACCAAATTGGTTTTGTGGAGAATATTAGTCTGTGATGCTTGACTAACAGTTCCTATTTCTGACAGGTGTAAGACTATGAGGTTTCAGACTTTATTAATAAATTTCATCCTTTAACGAAGTGATCTTTTATTCTTATTCTTATATTCTAAGTTTCCTCTGATTTACACTTGAATTGTTTTAATTAGTTACTTATCTGACTGCCATGCATGATTTCAGGATCCATAGTTGTGTCTTAAATTGATTATGTAATTGATTTTTTCTATAATTTTTCCATATGATAATATAGCTTGTACGATAAAATCTAGAATAAAAGAAGCAAAAATCATTTAGTTATAGCTATTTCACCTAATTGATTTTGTCTCGATTATATATGCATGTTTATTGATAAACATGGATAATATTATCATGATATTTCAAGATAATTAGGTAGACCTACGAATCCAAAATGTTTGATTTTATAAGCCCAAAATTATTAAAATTGTAATTGGATGATTTTGGTTGAGAATAACTTAAATTAGAGTCTTTGGTAAGCATTTGTTGTGTTTTCATAAATTTAATTTTATGTTTATTTTTCATACTTACTCTCACATCAAAACCCCCTATTTTTATTGCTTTTATTAGATTGAACCTTGAGGAAGTTGATTACATTGGTTTTCCTTGGAATTCGAGAGGATACGACACTTGTTTACTGGAAATAAGTATTATTTTTGAACATGTTCTTTAACAATGTTGTCTACTTGTCTCTTTGGGTTCACCATTCTTAGATGATTTTTCTTTTACATTACGGATAAATGAAACTCTTTGGTGCTTTATGGTCCCTATAGACCATCTTAAATAACTATGATATTTTCTCAAAACTAATTTGACAATAGAGAACTAATCCATTTATCTTTGTAAATATTAGACCATTATACGTATGATGCACGTAAAATTTATAGTTTATTTTAGTACATAAAAAAATTCAAAAAATTATAATTTATGAAATAAGTATTTATTAGGAGAATTTTTAAAAATAGTAGATTTTATAAAATATTTACTACCTATAGCAAATTCTATCAGTATAGCATATCAATGACTATCGTGATAGAATCCAAAATTTTGCTATAACTCGTAAATATTTTAATTTATTTTGCTATTTTTAAAAATCTCTCTATTTTTTTTGAAAAAGAAGATTAGGTATGAGATTATGAAAATTTAAAAGATAACTAATTAACGTGATAATTAATCCATTTGTCCACATTAGACTATTGTAATGTTCCACGTTTGTAACTTAAGTTGTTACACTAAATAAACGAAAGAGTAGACTGCTCCATGTGTAACTACTTCGATCGAGCATGAAGGTTATGACGAAGAACAAATTAAAACTACTAAAAGTTGTAAGGAAAAAATTGGGATGTAAAAAATTCCCCATCACAATCACTTTAATTTTACATATGGGAGTCAAACTATGACCTTTTCATCACAACTTTTTACTCAAATGTCAACAACTCCAAATTTGTTGTGTCTATATATTTTTAAACAACTTCTTTGTTCGGTATATTCATATTTTGTCTTTAAACTAATTAAAACATAACCCCATAGGCAGTAGTTATTTAATTAATAATAATATTACAATTATGTCATTGACTGATCAAACAAAAAATCAAATAGATTTCTTAGGCTCAATACACACATGGGTGTATTGTTTATTCATATAATAAAATATAAAATTTACTTCTAAAAGTTTAAAAAGGCGCGGGTGGGGGTGCACCAAGTCTTGTAGCACAACTATTATAAGCTTTCATGGGATTAGGCTCATAGATTTCCAAACCAGGAAAATGGTACCAAAAAGCAAAAGCTCCTGCACACTTCTTTCCCATGACTTTTACGAAGACACAACAATTCAGATCCAATTCCTTCTTACTTATATTGAAGTAGTAATTGTATAGTTCCACTTGACATTTTGCACTTCTCATCCTATCCAAACATGGTCGTAGAGTGTATGCTCTATCTTCGTCTACCCAATCACTCCATATGGGTGAATTGTAGTCTTCGTCTACTCCAGAAGGTTGAACTAATTTTGCCAAGTTTATTGCTGATAAAAGAATCACTATTGCTCTGATTGTGATGGTTTTGACGTTTGTCATTGCTAAGTATTTGTTGTTTTGGAGTTTTTTTTTTTTTTTGGAATGGGTTTGTGTTTTGTTCCATGCAAATCTCTAAAGCTATTTATAGATATGGTGAAAAAGAAAGCAATTAATACACGAAGATGTTCAATTACAAAATAGTTAAATGATATTTGTAAGTTTCATATATGCTTTGCTCAAAGTATTTAATTTTAATGAAGTTAAATATTCTCTTATGAAGTAAGTTAAATTAACATTTAAAGTATTTTAATGAAAAGGAGATGTAACATCATATTTGATATGTAGATACTAATAGGTATATCCAATATATTCTTAAAATTAACTATGCCTATGAAGGCAATATATGTGATTCAATTCGAAATATATTCACAATATGATGTATGTAGTCTTGTTTAACTTTGATGCTAATTTTATTTTCTATTTATTTTTAATATTATTTTTTAAAATCTGATTAATGATGGAGAGTTGGAAAGAAAAAATAAATATTTATATAAAAATAAATATTTATGTAATTCCTAAACAATCATGATACGCGATCATGTAGAAGATGATACACGATCGTGTAGGTAGTATCAATATCGGCCACACGCTCGCATGTAATTCTTTTTCTAAACGATCAGGATACACGATCACATAGTTCATGTGATACACGATTGCTAGTTCATGATAAACGATGGTCTTGAAATAAAGCCCTAGTAAACTATCATGCAGATGATGATACACGACCTGTGTAGTTTATGATATACGATTGTGTAGTTCATGATACACGTTCAAGTATTTCATGATAAACAATGGTTTTGAAAAGCCTTAGTAAACAATAAGGTAGATCATGATACACGATTGTCAGCCAAAAACCTAAACAACGTCGGAAAAGGTTACCCCAACATTGAAGTCAACGTCAGTAGGTATGTCGGGAAAAGCATGTCAGGGGATACTTTCCCCAACGTAAGTCACGTCGACAATGGGGAAGTGTTCGTCGACGTTCGTTGCCAGCAAGTTACGAAAAGGCTTCTCCAACGTCATGTCGCAGAAAGCCTTCCCCAATGTGAGAAACGTGCGTCGGGGAAGGCTTTAAATATTATTTTTTAGTTAATTTATTATTTATTTTACTTTATTTTATTTCTTTTGTCCTTATTATTTTAGTTAATTTACCTAAGTCTCGATGTGACAAAATTTGCAGTAAATTATGAAAATGAAAATATTTTAATTAATTACAAACAATATACACAAAATATGTTCAATACAAAAACAATTACATAATTCAAAACAATTACATTAACAAAAAAAATCAAAAGCTAATGCTCCAGTGCTCTAGTTACGAACGTCAAACCTTCAAATGACATAAAAGTAGAGTTAGAATATCACATATGCAAAATTAAACAAATTAAATATTAAAAAGTACGTACCCCAAGTGATCACGTCCCTTTCTATATCCGACTCATCTCCTCGATCATTTTCTTCATGTCTTCCATTTTTCGTGCATGGTCCGCTATTTGTTGATCTCACTCCTCCTTCCTTAGGCGTTGTTCTCCAATCATGCAGTTAGCGTGTTCAAGGCTCGACTTTATTTCACTAACCTACGCCATGTATGCCTGGTGGTCATACATATTAGAGTAAGAAGATGAAGCGATACTCATCCTAGATTTAGGTTTTAAGTCCCAACTAAGACCTTTTGAGTAGCCCGGTCATCTACCTGAAACTGTCTTGCATATCTTGTCTTTAGTTAGTGGTTGAGGACCCTCTAGGATGGGCTGAGACTAAAATTTCACCATTTGATTCTGTGCAATAGAAGTTTGTAAGTTTGAGAGATGATTAGACTTAAAACATAATTGAAAGTATAACAAAACATAAAGTTTTCTTAATCTTAGAAAAGCGTCCTTTGCTGCTGGTAAAATGGCCTGTACTACTGGCGTGCGTTTCTCTTAATAACTCAACACGATCCACTGGACGATCGTGTAGTTCAGTGAGCTCTGTTTGTCTTTAAAGAAATGACTTTGTGCCGCTCCGTGGTTGTAAGGCTGTTGCGCGCTAACCGCCTTGCACATATTTAATTGCTCCTAGATTCCAAAAATGATGATGATCAAATGTTATAGTTTCAAACAAATTAAATAAATAAATGTTAATTAATTTCAACGTAAAACTATATAAATCACTTGAAACTGTCGAGTGATGTAGTGGTCATAGAGAAAGTGTCAATCTTCTACCCTATTAACCAATCTCGAAGGCGGGTTTACCCGTGCTTGTTCAGAATCATTAAACTTCTTAAAATATCGATAGTTACTTGTCCTGAATTCCTTCCACATGGTGAGCATTTGATGCTCAACAAATCGATTAAGTGCTGGATCGTTTAGATCGAAAACAAAAATTTTCTACAAAAGAAATAGGTTTCAAGTCAGTATAGCTTTTATAGGTAGTTGAAACATATATAAGTGTTTATGAATTTATAGACTTACCGCTAGGCCGCTCTTGATGACCTCGATGCACTCTTGTGGTACATCTGCCTACTTCAGAGCTTGAATAGAAAATGTGTCTCGGGTAAACATATTGATCGTGCAACTAAAACAAGGGGCGTGTGCTGAGACAGGTCTGTCCCTTTTAGGGGATTGAAATGGTTATTCTCCAATTCTGCTATATGTACCTCTCGATATTTATATTTCAAGAATGTTGTCAATGTTGTCATACTCTCCTCGTAGTGGAAGTGAGACTGGTTGAAAGGGACCTATTGAAAATGTTGTCGTACTCTCCTTAGGGAAATAATCTTCCTCATGCACACAACTCAGAAAGTTAGGCATAATTTCTGCAGACATAAAAATCAACAAATGTTAAACAAATATGAGTATCACAACGTAATTAATGAATAGAAAAATGACTAAATGTGTATATGGAAAAAAAATATTGTTATTCATCATCGCTTGACCCGCTTTGATGTGATGATGATTGTTTGTCATCTCATCGTTTATGAAGTTTTTCGCGACGTGACGTACATTTGGTCTTTCCACTATTGTAGGATTAACTTCCGTCTTACACAGAGTATCATCCTCAATGATATGTTCGTCCACACGATGTCTAACGATAATTTCCAGTATATTAAGTTGGTCATTCTCGATATCTTTCAGTTCTAGCACCTCTCATACATGTTTATTCTGCACCACTTGAACAATTTTCCAATTAGTACTATTTTTAAGGTCTTCAAGGTAGAACACCTGATGTGCCTAGGTTGCGAGAATCATTGGTTCCTCAGCGAACCAAAAATAGGACGTGTATTGATTTATAGCCTAGTTCCTCGTGCATCTTATGATTTTTATTTTTTTTGTGTCAAACCTTCCACACTTGAATAGCCAAACACGTCGTCGAAATGGATATTGAACGTGCAACACTTAATCCAAAACACTGTAGAAATTGTTGTTGGCACTACCTCCACTACCTTCACCAACTACCATGACTCCATTATTTTGTGTTGTGCATAAAAAATCACACTCCAACGTGTAAAATCGTACGCCATCAACAATGCATCCATTGTAAGAGCGAACATCAAGTGAAGGTCCTATTGCAAGTGAAAATAAATCTTAAGAAATTTTTGAATTCTCATGCATTTCTGTCATAACCTTAAATTGGTGTACCATGAAGTACTTATATGTATAAGATATTTATAAAGTAGAGCATATTGTACGAAAACTCGAAGTCATTTACTCTAAATACCTGAGCTTTGAACCAATAGATAAATACTCGTTGGTGTCTTTTAAACAGTTCAAAAAAGCTTTCACTCCGACGACATATCAAAAGAAGGTGTTTCATAAAGTACACAATAGTGAGTTTATGTGCCGACAAGGTATAGAGACTTAAAATATATACTTTTGATACTCTCCTATTTCATTCATATTGTTGACGATGTACCAATGAAATATTCGTTTCTTTTCTTGTGATATACTTCGTAAACATGATGCTCCCAATGGTTGTACCTTTTGAACGAATACTTCAAACTCACCAATGACCTTGTCCTCTTCAATGCTATCGTCATTTCGATTATCACTGATGAATTGGGTCTCAATCCTACTAAGATATCGTGAACAGAAATACTTGATTCGTTCATAAGAGATCCTTCTGCAATAGACCCCTTAGGACGTGCTTTGTTACGAACATACTGTTTTAGTGTGCGGAGACTTCTTTCAATGGAATACATCCAACTCTAAGAAATTAGATCAGTAACCTTCGTCTCATATGGTAAGTAAACTGCAAGGTGTACGATGACGTTAAAAAAAGCAGGTGAAAATATTCTTTCCAATTTGCACAATATAATTATTATCATCACGTGCTCGAGACGACGCAGAGCAACCGACGTCCTCAAAAGAGTTATTTTTAAAAGAAAATAGGAGTCGCTACCAATCTTTTTTACACTCATTTAGAAAAACGGTGGTTAAATTTCAAATATTGAAATAAAAGTATTTTTTTTAAATTTATTTTAAAACTAATGTCTTATTTTACCCCTAATTACTCCAATATTTGAAGCAATGATCTCATAAAATAAGTGGAATAATATTCCATTAATTATACTATATATTGAGAAAAATTTCTCACCTTAAGAAAACGAGAAATTATTATAATTTCTCAAAATCTATCACAAGCTAGTCTTCAAATAAAGATTTTTTTTAAAACATTGATTAAATTCTTTTTTTTGGATCACATCTTGGACTTCCAAAGATGTGAGAAATAACGGACTCCTAGAAATTTCTAGATTCAATCATAGGATTTTATTTAAAGAAAACGGTTAAATTATTAGAAAAGATTGATTTAGGACAGTTTATGAAATCATAGATAAAATTTTGAAGGTTTTGAAAAACATAAAAAAAATTATAACATTATAGACAAATTTTCTAAATGATTAAAAATAATTTTTATTTTAAGATATAAAGAATTTTAAATTGAAAGGATTTTAAAACTTTAAAAATTTTAAATACAAAGTGTTACATTTAAGTGCATATAATAATAATTATGTTAGTAATGTGAATAAGTTAAAGAAAGGAAACATAATAACAATAAATAAAATAAAGAAAGAAAAAAAAAGAATGAATAAAGAAAGAAAGAAAAATGATAGAGAGGTGACGACACCATAAAAGAAATAAAAATAATAATCATAATAAAAATAAAAATAAAAATAAAAATAATTAATAATTAATAATAACGTTAATAATAACGACAACAAAAATATTATTATTATTATAATAATAATAGAATGATAATCATAACCCTAATTATAATAAAATTTTCTCCATCCTCGTTATTTTCCTCTATATTTTAGAGAAAAAGAAAATAAAGGTTAAGCGGAGATTTAAGAAAAAAGTAATAAAATACCGATAAATAAAAAAATGAACATTTTTCTTATGTCGCTTTCTTTCTCCCTATTTTTTTAAAGAGAAAAAAAAAGAAAGGATTTTTTTAATGATGATAAAAGAAAGAAAAAAGTAGTAGAAAAAATACTAATTTTTTTTTACATTTTCTTTTTTTTTCTCTATCTTTTAAGAAGAGAAGAAAATAAAAACAAGCATTCGAATCCCAAAGAAATTACTTGTTGTATGAGGTGTAGATTCTTGAGATTAAATCCCTACCAAATGAAACCTCCAACTAAGATTATTTCAACATGAGATTTGATTTGCTTAAGATAAATTTAAAAAAAAAAAAGTAAAACAATAAGGTAATGTAAAGAATAAGAAAAAGGGACATTTTTAAAAATAACAAAATAAATTAAAATATTTACAAGGTATAGCAAAATTTTGAATTCTATCACTGATAGTCTTTTATCACTATAGCATATCAATGAGTATCAGTGATAGAATTTGCTATAGGTTGTAAATATTTTATAAAATCTACTATTTTTAAAAATTTATCTAAGAAAAACTCACATTTTGCAAATTTTTTTTTACGGAGATTCACTCTAAAATCTTTCTTTTTACAAACTCACTCTAACAAATTTTTTCTCTAATCAATTTTCTTCCAAGAAATTTTCTCCTCCCTTCTCCAATGACAAAGGTCCCTATTTATAAACTCGTGGGTGTACCATAAATTAGGAAAAAATTAATAAGAATAATATCAAAATTGGATATTATGAATAAATTAAATTTTATTTCTTCCTTAAATAACATAAATGAGATATTTTGAGATTTTCTGAAAAACTAATTAATAAATTAAATGGAAATTAAAAGATTTTTTTATTTAAAATTGATTTTTTCCCTAAAATGATAAAAGTGATATTAGAAGGTTTTATTTAAAAAATGAACATTTTTAAAAATAGCAAAATAAATTAAAATATTTACAAGGTATAGCAAAATTTTGGATTTATCACTGATAGTCTTCTATCAGTATAACATATCAATGACTATTAATGATAGAATTTGCTATAGGTTGTAAGTATTTTGTGAACTTTGCTATTTTTGAAAATTTTCCCTAAAAATCATTTCTTTTTTTAAAATAGTACAAATAAGATAAATGTGATATTTAAAGATTTTTTAAAAGATAAATTGCTTTATTTTTGTTTCCTAAAATAATAAAAACGAAATATTATAAGATATTATGTTATTAATAATTTTTTACCTTTTTAAAAACAAACAAACAAATAAATAAGTTTAATCATTATTACTAATATTATTATTTTTTTAAAAAAATATGTGGAGAATAAAAATAGGTGGCTACAATTATAATATCTGACTGCAATCTGTCCAAATCACTTATTCTTATCGTCCGAGCTCACAAGTCATGAAAAAACTGCACAGTTTAGTAATTGCTATGTACATATTTTTGGGTAAAAATCCTCGAACACCGTTTGAAAAAAGTCGGTGTAGTAGAACATGATAGTGGTGCATTTTGAGACCTAATATTTTTCCCTCGTTTGCATTCATGCATTGTGAAATATTAGAATCGAATCCATCGGGAAACTTAGCTGCTTTCAAGAACTTACTGAACTCAATCCACTCACTGCTAGTCAAGGTATAGCTTGCATGTGGTTTCACCAATCGATTACCCACTTCTACCAAATGTAAATCCTTTCTTATCTTCAAATCTTGTATATCTAACTGGGCATTCGTGGTATCTTTCATTTTTTTTAATATTCAACAATGTATCGACCAAGTTGTCAAAAATATTCTTTTCAATGTACATTACATCAAGTTTGTGACGAATAAGTAGTATCGACTAATAAGGAAGATCGAAAAAATACTTTTCTTAGTCCAATTAAGAACTCTTTTTTTTTTCTATCTTTTAACAAAAGATGCTTACTCATTACTGGAAACTCCAATTAATCTAGTTGTTCCAAGGTTTCTTGCCCTTTCATTACCACTGAAAGTGCTTTACGCTTTACCTTTCCATCATGCAGCCTACTACTACGCCAAACATGGTTATCTAGAAGATACCTTCGATGTCCCATGAATGCTATCTGTCTGCATATCTCGAACGATGATCTATCCCCCATGCAAATGGGACATGCCTGATACCTTTTTGTACTCCAACCGGATAGATCACCATATATCGAAAAGTCATTAATTGTCCACAACAAGGCTGCATACAACTAAAAATATTGATCAGTCAAACAATCATATATACACACACCAAATGTCCATAGATTTCTTAGTTCCTCAAGTAATGGTTGTAGGTATACATCAATTTCTCTGTCAGGAGATTTAGGACCGAAAATTAGCAATGATATGAAGAATTTGACTCTTTCATGAATTTCCATTGTAGCAAATTATATGAAATTAACACCACAGGTCACATACTGTACGAGGTACTCATATGACCAAACTAATTGAATCCATCTGAAGATAACCCCAAATGAATATTTCATGGCTGTAAAACAAAATCAAGAAATTCAAACTCAAAGTGCTTCCATCCCTTTGGATCAGTTGGATGTCTCAACACATCCTCTGTTTTCGCTCGTTTATCCTTATGTCATGGAATGTATGCCAAACTTTTTTGCAATACAAACAATCGTTGTAATCTTGGCACCAGCGGAAAGTAATGCAATACTTTTTGTGAAATTTTCTTCCTTGATCTCTTAGAATTAATCTTGCATCGAGACTCACCACAAGTTGGACATTGTTGCAAATCCTTGAACTCTTTTCAGAACTATATACAGTCATACTTACAAGCATGAATAGTTTCGTACCCCAGGCTCAAATCATGCAATTTTTGTTTTGCTTTATAGAATGAACTACAGATGTTGGTAGTACACATTGGAAACACATGTTTTATTAACACTTACATCATATCGTAGGACTTGTTGCTCCAACCATTGAGAACCTTCACATGCATCATTTTAACCAAAAAGTTTAGTGACAAAAATTATGAATAGTCGGGTATAACTCACAATTTGCTTGATTTAATAACTCTTTAAATACCACGTTTGTTCTGTCTTCTTCTAAATCTAAACCTTTTCCTATCTCTTCTACTTGTTCAATACCAGCTTGTAAATCATGCAACATACCTAACATTTCATTTTCTTCAGTAAGTGGGTTATTGCTAGTTCCTTCATCAAAAGGATTACTATTACTTATTTTTTCATCAAATGTTAGCATACTTACGTCCAAGTTCATGGACTCTCCATAATACACCCAGTTTATATAGGAGGAGACTATTCCAGTGGTTAATAGATGTCGCCTCACACCTTTTAAGAAGTTTTAGTTTGAATTCATACATTTCTTTCATGAATACCTTATTTTTTTCATAATTATTTGTGTGATCTTTTGCAACCTTTAAAAATGGGAAAACTTCTTCTTTGTACTCAACAGAAAACCTATCCCTAAGTTTCATCCAATTCTTGTCCATCTCGTTAAAAACCTAACAAATAAATATGTTAGATTAGTTTTATATCTATTATCTCAAATACTCAAACTATTCAAACTTACTTTATGAATAATTTATGTCCAATCTTCCATTAACTACACACTATCTAACATTTTAAACACTCTGATCACTTCAATGATGTATGCAGACCTCTTCCAAATATGTCTAACTTTTTTAGTTAGACTATTTAACATTTTCAAAAATTCAAATGTAATTTGAAAGTGAAATTCATATTGAATATCGAATTCGATAAAGACCCCCAATCTCAAATTCACTAAACTCTAAACCATGATTCAACATAATTCATTCAAATTTAATCTACTCTAAATACTGAACATTATATCATATACATTTATTAAACTCTAAAATTGTTGCATATTTTACTACATTCAATACATTTTTAATTATGCACACATACATTTTTAATTATGTATGTAATTCATACATTTTCTAATACATTCATATATATTTTACTACATTCAATACATTTTAAATTATCCATACATTACTAAAAGACAAATATGCATACATACATTTTTAATTATGTATGTAATTTCTAAATTCTAAATATACATACATACATTTTTAATTATCTCTATGAAATTTCTAAATTTCAAATATACATACATATATTTTTCATTATACATACATATACATACACTTTTCATATTATATCATACATTATACATACATATACATACACTTTTCATATTATATCATACATTATACGTACATATACATACACTTTATACATACATACATTATACTATACAAATATATATACATTCAAAATAACAAAATTCAATACAAAATAACAAAATTCAATATAAATTTATATACATTCAAGTTTTCTAATTTCTCAAAAAAAAAAATGAAAACCTTGGGTTTCGACGACAGACGAGGACACTTTCGGCAGTGGTGACGGCGACGGTGAAGACAGATGGATGGAAACACATATCTCCTTCTCTCCCTCTCTCTCGACCGATTTTTCTCTTCTTTTCAGAAATAGAGTGGACTTTTCCCGACGTCTTCAAAAACGTCAGAAAAGGTCCTTTTCCCTGACGTATGTAGTACACACTCGAAGAAAGTTTAAATAATGAATTCATTATTTAAACGTTCCTCGACATGCACCCTGTCACACATCGAAGAAATGTGACCATTGTCACTTCAATACGTACACTTTTTCCGACGTATGGTAGGATGCACGTTGGAGAAAGTTTAAATAATAATTAAAATTTCACTGACGTTAATCTGCCAGACATCAAAATTAACGTCGGAGAAAGTTTAAATGATAAATCAATATTTAAACTTTCCCTGATGTGCCCAATATTACACGTTGGGAAAAGTGAAAATTTTTCATTACGATTTCCACTTTCCTTGACGTGTGACAGATACACGTTAGGGAAAGTTTAAATTAATAATTATTATTCAAACTTTCCCCGATGTGCCCCCTGCCACGTGTCTGGTTCTTGTACGTCGCAAAATGTCTTTTTTACCGATGCAAGCAACGTTGCATCAACAAAAGGTGGTCAACACCGATGCACCTTTCGTCGACGTTGTTTCTAGGATCAGGATTATTTTGATTTCTTGTAGAGCACATGAATAACCTTACTCAATCTAGTCATAAAATTTGTGAGAATATTATGACCAAATTTGAGACTTTTTACCTTTTAGGATTTACATTTAACCTCACTTTTTTTGTTTACCTTATTCATTCATATATTTTGTTATATTTATTATTTCCACACACTATCACGAGCTCTCTACCTGGGTTGTACCCATTATATAGGCTTTTCCAAGTATATGAGAGCTTAGCATTATATAGCGATAAAGTTAATTTGATTGATGTAATTTGGAGATTTATTGGTTTTTTTATTGAATTAATAAAAAATGTTTTGCAAAAAACTCACTTTTGTTTAAACTTATTTTTCTAAAATTTGTTTAAAATACACTTAAAAAATCTATTTTGAATGACTTCCAAACACTTTAATTTTTTTTTCAAAATAAATTATTTTCTAAATTAAACACTTGAAAATGTAATCCAAACACATCATTAGATTTGTGTCATTTTTCTTTTTTACCAATTTATCAATTTTCTTGGAAAATTTGGTGTATTTTATGATGGGTAAGACCCATTATTACTTTTTGTTTTTAATACAATAGGTAGAGAGATTTGAACCACAAATTTTTTGGGTACATTGCTTCAATTGAGTAGTCAACTAGAATTAGTTGAGATAATATTTATATTAATGGATAGTTTTATGTTTTCCTTTTTTCTTTAAAAAATAAAACCACATTCATATCTTACTCCAGATAAAATAAAATTTGAATCGTTATTTGACACAAGATAAATGAATAGTTGATAAAAAACAAATAAGTAATTTGAATCAATGGGTTGAATCAAGAATATCATTATAAATTTAAAAATACTTGATTAAAAGTTTTGTTCTAAAATGTCTTGAAAATGTGGGTCTAAGACAGTACATACATTGATGCATTATTTATTAATATAAAGTAAACTGAGACGTTAATTCTAAGTTTTAAAATGGTGTTGGTGGGGGAGCATCGAGTCTTCCAACACAATTGTTGTAGACTATCATAGGATTGGGCTCGTATACTTCCAAACCAGGAGAATTGTACCAACTAGCGAAAGCATTAGCACAGTATTTACCCATGATTTTCACGAAGGCACAACAAGATAGATCCAACTCCTTGCTGGTATTGAAATAGAACTTGTAAAGTTGTACTTGCATTCGTCATTATATCCAAACATGGGTGTAGATTTGAAGCTTTATCTTTGCCCACCCACCCATTCCATATCGGTGAATTGCAGTCATTGTCAACGTACGCTCAAAGGTTGAACTAAGATTGCCAGATTTATGGCCAACTAGTTTTTAACACGTGCGATGCACGTGATCTTTGTATTTTATTTTTATTTTATTGCATAGCTTAAAATTTTTTTTTACAACAAATTTTTTTTAAAGTATCTTCATTTTCAATTGAGAGAAACAATTGATTAATTTTTCTCTCAATTGTTGTTTAAAATTAAACTTATAAATAGTTCTTAAAATTCTATATAATTGCTAGACAATTCTACTTTGCAACTATTAAAAAAATAAATTAACTATACTACATTAGTTTACCATACTAAATTACATCAACTTTTAGATAAGAGAGTTGATGAATGAATAAAATGTACAAATTAAGAGAAGATGACAACCTAACTCAAAGTTTTTTCTCATATATTCGTACATATTTAGATTTTCTTAAAGATGTCAATTGATGAGATATATTTTTTTTTATAAAAACATATTAACTTCATAAATCACATACTATCAATTAAAGATATATTTTTCTAAATTCTATTGTTGTTTGTATTAGTATTCGGATATGTTTTCATTTTTACCGATCTTTATGGATTTCTTGGATCAAAGCCAACAACTTCTCGATTTGATCATCCTAGCCCCTAGGTAGGTAGATCGATTGAACAATCGACAACTAATGGAGATGTTCAGTATATTTTTGTCTATAAATTGAAATATCTATGAAATGTAAAAGATTTTCAAAAGATATATTTTTAAAATAAACACATTCGAAAAAGCATAAAAAACCAAAAAAGAAAAAAGAATAGAAAGAAAATGAACAACTCACATAAACATGCAATGAAATTGAGATATTCCTTCTTATTTGGAAAGCTATCTAAATTGTGTGCAAATTGATGTAGAAAAAAAGCTTTTATAAGCATCCATATTTGACTTATTCATTATATTTTGTGTAAGAATTAATAATTAAATAAATTATTAATTATTTTCATTTAGAAAATGAACTTTTTGACTTTCTTAACTATGAAAGTGTTTATTAGTTACAACTTTTGAGAATTTCTAAAGCCTTATTCATTGTATTTTGTGTAAGAATTAATAATTAAGAGGAACTTCTTGAAGTCTTTCACTTCATTAGTTACAACTTTTAATTTTCTTAAGCTATTAAAAGTTGAGAAAAGACTTTTGATTTTATTAAGCTATTACTTATTTATAAGTTACAATTAATCTAATCAATTTATAAAATATCTCATTTTTTTTAATTAGCATAAAATAGGAAAGGACAACATTGTCATCTACCTAATTATAGAAACTACTTCTAAAGAAAGATCAAAAGTGAAGAAAAAAGTTTCTCCTCATCCAAGCTTAGTATATATAAAAGAATCATCAATATTCCTCCTATTGTGTTAGTTCCGTTTGCCATTGATGAGTTTTTTTTTATTTGATGCAAATATATATTTATACATACGGTGGAAAAGAGAGAAAGTAATTGATAAACATATATTGAATTGCAAAAGAAGTAATATTAGTAACTTACATACATGTATTGATGAGTAAAATTAGAGAAATTAACATTAGAGATGGTAATATCCATATTGATCACCTGTTTAAAGTTGATGTGACGGTTGATGGTTGGTGAATATAGATGTTAATGGGAGTAAGAGCTAAGCATTCTAACAACTTATATTTGTCACAATATATTGAAATTGGTATGCATTTTGTCTACATAGTCTATTATTTAATAATAATAAATAAAAGAATAATGTTTTTAATATTTTCTCTTTGAGAGTAATGAAATGTTGTAAAATTATTATATTATATAACTAATTATTATTTCATTTGTGAATATTGGCAATATTTTCAAATTCGCTACTCAAAAGTGACACTTACCTCAATCAACAAATAACTATGTGTTTGTTTATATATATAAAAAAATTAATTAATAATCTTCCAATGTAATTTCTACACACATTTATCAAATTTAATACAATAAAAAAAGATTAAGTGTGCTATTAAACGTCCGCAAATTTGAATAGTTTTGATACTTTTATGCACTATACCCTCTATTTATAGGGTTTGCATAACCTCTATTTGTAGGGTTTGAAGGGATGTTTGAAGTAAGAAGTTAGTTATTATAGTTCTAAATTATTATAGTTAGGTTATAATAATTTGTGTTTAGAGTGTCTGATAGCAAATGATGAAAATAAAATAGTAAAATGGTAGAAAATAGAAGAATTTTATAATGATGTTGACTGTAGCTAATTAGAGAATATTAAATATTATTATTATAGTAAAATGTGGTTATTATAATCTTAAATAAGCTTTATTCCTAACAACGTTGTCACCAGATTCATTTTAAATAAATTTAGCTTTTTCTCTACGAATTTTGGGTCATCATTTTGAAAGTCTTTTACAAGGTTTGCAAGAGAGTTTTTAGAATATTTTTACTCAATTATTTTCTTCTCTTAGCTTTATACCAAATTGGTTTTATGAAGAATATTAAGTCTGTGATGCTTAACTAACAATTCCTATTCCTTACATTTGTAAGACCACAAGGTTTCAAACTTTGTTAATAAATTTCATCCCTTAATGAAAGTGATATTTTATTCTTATTCATGATTTCATAATTCATATTTGTAGCTTGAATAGATTATGTAATTTTAGCTAAGATTACAGAGTATCTTGAGTCATGTATGTGTGTTTTCTGTAACTTTTCCATGATAATATAGCTTGCACGAGAAACTCCAGAATAAAAGAAGCAAAAACCGATTATAGGTATATCTATTTTACTTAATTGATTTTGTCTCAGTTGTATATGCATGTTTATTGATAAACATGGATCATGCCAGGGGTGGAATTATTAAGGGGCTAAAAGGTACGTGGCCTCTTTATAACCCCAAGGTTTTGGGTTCAAATCTCATCTACTTCAATATTTTTTTTTTGTTAATAGTGTCCTCCTACATATGATTTCTGAATACGCCACTGGATAATACTATCGTGATTTTTCATAATAATTAAATATACCTACGAACTAAGATTTTTGATTTTATAAGGCCAAAATTATTAAATTGTAATTGGATGATTGGATGAGACTAACTTAAATTAGAGTCTTTAGTAAGCCTTCGTTGTATTTTCGTAAATTTAATTTTATGTTTATTTCTCACACTTATTCTCACATCAAAATTCCCTATTTTGATTGCTTTTATTAGATTGAACAAGGAGAAAGTTGATTGCATTGGTTTTCCTTGGAATTCGAGAGGATACCACGCACTCGTTTTAGTGCAAATAAGTTATTTTCCATGTCTCTAACAATGTTGTCCACTAGTCTATGACAATGTTGTTCACTTATCTCTTTGGGTTCACCATTCTTAGATGATATTTTTTTAAATTACAGACAAATGAAACTCTTTTGTGCTTTATGCCCCATAAACCATCATAAATAAGTATGAGATTTTTCAAACTAATTTTGCAACAGAGAAATATATCATTAATCTTTGTTGACCATGATATACTTATGATGCACGTAAAATTTATAGTTTATTTTAATACATAAAAAAAAGTTTCAAAAGTTATAATTTATGAAATAAGTATTTATTATTTTTGAAAAAGAAGATGGT
The DNA here is from genome assembly GCA_037974545.1 of Cucumis variabilis. Classification (NCBI taxonomy): domain Eukaryota; kingdom Viridiplantae; phylum Streptophyta; class Magnoliopsida; order Cucurbitales; family Cucurbitaceae; genus Cucumis; species Cucumis variabilis. The sequence goes on along the minus strand of JBBPDI010000029.1, from coordinate 17,075,583 downwards.
ATGGGATTATGAAAATTTAAATGAAAACTAATTAACATATAATGAATCCATTTGTCCACAACTGTAACCTAAGTTGTTACACTAAATAAATGAAAGAGTAAAATTTTCCATGTAGGTTACGCAGATTATGCCGAAAAACAAATAAAAATTACTAAAAGTTGTAAGGAAAAAACTGGAATTTAAAAAATTCCCCATCACAGCCACTTTTACATAAGGGAGTCAAACTATGACCTTTCAATCACTTTTTACTTAGACATCAACAACTCCAAATTTGTTGTGTCTATATATTTTTAAACTTCTTTGTTTGGTATATTCATATTTTGTCTTTCAAACTAATTAAAATATAACCCCATAGGCAGTAGTTATTTAATTAATAATAATATTACAATTATGTCATGACTGATCAAACAACAAATCAAATAGATTTCTCATGCTCTACAAACACATGGGTGTATTGTTTATTCATATAATACAATATAAAAGTTACTTCTAAAAGTTTAAAAAGGTGCGGGTGGAAGCGCACCAAGTCTTGTAGCACAATTATTATAAACCTTCATGGGATTAGGCTCGTAGATTTCCAAACCAGGAAATTGGTACCAAAAAGCAAAAGCTCGTGCACACTTCTTTCCCATGACTTGTACGAAGACACAACAATTCAAATCCAATTCCTTCTTACTTATATTGAAGTAGTAATTGTATAGTTCCACCTGACATTTTGCACTTCTCATCCTATCCAAACATGGTCGTAGAGTATATGCTCTATCTTCGTCTACCCAACCACTCCATATGGGTGAATTGTAGTCTTCGTCTACCCCAGAAGGTTGAACTAATTTTGCCAAGTTTATTGTTGATAAAAGAATCACCATTGCTCTAATTGTGATGGTTTTGACGTTTGTCATTGCTAAGTATTTGTTGTTTTGGAGTTTTTTTTTTTTTTTGGAATGGGTTTGTGTTTTATTCAATGAAAATCTCTAAAGCTATTTATAGATATGGTGAAAAAGAAAGCAATTAATATATGAAGATGTTCAATTACAAAATAGTTAAATGATATTTGTAAGTTTCATATATGTTTTGCTCAAAGTATTTAATTTTAATGTAGTTAATTATTCTTTTATGAAGTAAGTTAAATCAACATTTAAAGTACTTTTAATGGAAAAGAGATTGTAACATATCCATATTTGATAGGTAGATAATAATAGGTGTATGCAATATTCTAAAATTTAGCTATCCTTAAGAAAGGCAATATGTGTGATTTTATTAGAATCAGCCACCTCGATTGAACAAAGATATTTCAGTGTTATGGATGGATGAGAGTTGATTGCAAATAAAGAGAACAAACTTCACAGCAAACCAAATGCAGTATGCATCTTAATTGCAAATATATTGGAACCGTAAACATGGAAGACTCAAATGGCAAAACAAATAAATATGGCGACATATTTGAGACACCGATTACAAAAAATGCCCGAAATTGCAATATTCAAAGGAAATATAAAAAAATTTAATTGAAACAATCATAAATAATTATTATTTAGAGATTCCCAAATATAAAAAGATATAGAGGTAAATTGAAGTAACAAAAAAAACCAATTAGAAATAATTATTCAGATAAGAAGCAGTTATGTAATCCTCATCATTGGCTTCAAGGTAAACTCAAAATCGAACCACTTACCTCCAACTCTACCTTGCTCGAATATCCCATATGCACAAAATGATAGTAAAGATTGTGTAGCAAGTGTCCAAATCAGTGCGAAAAGATATCCATCGGCAAATGGGAGTCCAAGGGGCAAGGAAAAGTGGAAGGGGAATCGAAATTGCATGTTCACCGAGACGAGTAGTGAACATGCAAGCAGTTGAGTTTCAGAGGTAAAGACTAAACTGAGACGTTTAACGAAACCGAAAGGGAGACCCATTTGTTTCGGAGGCAATGCAGTGAGCGAAGCCTTCAACGAAACATTAGAGGATGAAGAGTGGGAGAGAAACAAATATTATAGCAAAAGGAGTTTTTTCCTCACAAGAAAACGAAGGCCAAAGAACAACTAGAATAGATTGAAGATGAGTTGAGAAAAAAAAGGGATTTATTTTTCTCGGTCACTAAACCCAAATCAGCGTGGTTGAAGAGGATTCAAATGACAATAGAATGATTTCGTATGAAAATCGGAAAAGGATGAAACGATTTAAGGAAAAGATGAAACGAGTGTTGGGGAGAGGTTGAAGACGAGTGGAGATGGGATGAAGAGGAAGTTGAGAGGGAGAATACCTTAATAAGTAGGGAAGGGTTGAGAAGGGAACAAGAGGGATGAAAGGGGTAAAAATGGAAGAATGGAAACTCTAAAACACGAGCCCTAAACGTGGGTTAGGGTTATTATAACCTAAGTCCACAGTGATAATATGAGGCCCAAACACGTCCTAAATCTTCATCTTTCTCCAAAAAGCTCTCACAACACCAAAGATTCTACATGCAGTAAAAACTTGTAATCGGATTCTTGGGACTATATAAGTGAAGTAAATTGAGAGAGAGAGATGAAAATTGGAGGTGGGACTTAGGGTTGAGATTTGGTAAAGTAAAAAGATTTTAATTTATTTTGTAAATCAAAACTACAAAAATATTCCAAAAAGTCTTTAACCTTGAAAAAGAGCCTATAAATAATCTAATTATATGCAAAATTGCATGTAATCAATTCACCAAATTTTAACACTTAACGTTCTATTAACCATTAGTGGAACTTAGTGGGCTAGGCATTTACATCCTATGTAACCACTTATCCCACTAAGTGTTAGTGACGTTATCCAACAAAATGTTGGATTTTTCTACTAACTAAAGTTCAAGGGAAATATTGTCATTTCACCATTCAAGTCAAAGTCAAAAGTCAACATTTTCACATTTTATCATTTTGTTCATTTTGACTAATTCTGACATTCCAAATATGAATCCACATTCAGTTTTTCAAAATTTAAATCACATTTGAATATAATATCGGTCAAAGTTTGACTTTTCAAGGTTAAAGTTTGACTTTTCAAAGTCAAAAGTCAACATTTTGACTTTTTACAACTTTGACCATTTCCATCTATTTCGAGCTTCTAAATATGAATATGCATTCATATTTTTTAATATTTAAATATAAAGCTTTATCTGATAACCAACTACTATATCACATATACATGTCGGTTTCTGTCCCTTTACCTAATTCGAACAATTCATATTATTCTAACATATTGTTCTAAGTAAGTTCCATATGAGCTAGTAGGGGAACCTAAGGGACCTATAGATCATGGGCTCCAACGACATGAGATTAATTGCCTAAACACTTTTAGATTGTGCTAATCAACATTCGTTAACTAACGAGTCATTCTACTAAAATCTCATGGTGAGTCATTCTACTAAAGTCTCATGGTTGCACTCCCTTCACTATAGATATATTTGTGTCCATTTGATCTAACCACAATTAGTAGGATAATCCTTCATAGGTTGTTCGTAACTTCAACTATGTCAAAATATCATTTTACCCCTGAGATTACATCTTGCTCTTTAAATCTCACTGATCCAATATTAGTTTAAGATCCAACCTATAAACTGAATCCCTCTTGAGCCAATTAAAGGATAGGGCTCCTTGTTCAAGACTTGGATTCAGACTTTAAGAAATAAATTACATAACATCAAAATTAAACTAGATAAAATTATCTTTTTGTTCTATCTTGGTTATGCATTTGTCTATTCATAGCTTTTCTTTATCCATAATATGGTAGGTTTTGACTATCTCCTCACTTTTTTGTACACATATGTCAGTTGCAGAGATTTCCTTCTTTTATTTTTTTTGGCTTGAGGTCAATAAAGCCATAATTTATTGACCATCTATCTCTCCATATATACCTCTTCATTTGTTGTGTTTTGTTGTGTGTTATTTTCCTCCTTGCCCATCCTGCTTCCTCCTCTGTTCCTTCTTATTTTAGTAGGTAAGTTACTTTTGTTTTCTTCTTTTCAAGTTTCATCCGTCCTTGTTTGTTTATTCCTTATCCATGTTACTAATAATGTGTGTGTCTGTCCTTGCTTTTCAGTTCTTTGTTCTGTTTAAGGCATATTATGGGCCATCACTTTTTTTATTTATGCAATGATATACCATCTTATAGACAGCAATAATATTTCATGCATATTTTTCATGCAATCTCATGTGTACTGTCCATATCCATTTTATAGGTTGTTCATTTTGTATGATTTGTATGCATTTCCATCCCCATATACACTTCCCTGCACATCCTTTTCATGCATACTTTTTTTTATGTTTCCACAACTAGATCCAGTTCATTACATTGAACAGATTTAATTCCTCTTAGGCACAACGTTTTTAAAATAAAAATGTAAAATTTTCTTATTCATTTTAATGATTGTTGTTTTTTCATTTGAACAACGACATTTCTTCAAAATTTACAGTACGTAATTGTGATATTTTATCTCTAAAGTCCATTTACTACTACTTCTCTTAGACTGGGACGCTCATTTCCTTATGTTAATTTCAGGAGACCCAACTCCATTCTTCCATCGTAAGAGGTACGAGACATTGGCGTTTTGTAGTGCATTCTTTATTTCCTTCATATGATTTTTTGGCCCTATACTATAGTGTATTTCGAACATTATTGGTATTTCTTGGTTATTAATTAATTTTTTGTTCCTCTTCTTTTATTATTGTAAGCTTTTCTCATATTTTTTTGTTAAAGTACGCAAACGTTTAATTTTCAATAAAATTTCCATCACTAGATTGTAACCATAATGTGCTCAGATATTTCATAAAACGGGTTAGGGCAACTTCGTATTTCATAAAACGTAGGAAGTCACACTATTTTTTTTATGAAATTGAAATACAGTTGACCATTAATTTTGAATAAAATATGGGTTTACTGTTTTTCACAAACATTATGAATCATTTTTAAGCACATGCTAATGGATTTTAAAAAATGGACAATTGTTTTTCCAAATATTAGCAACCCTTTCGAAACTCAAAACCATGAATTTGAAAATCCATTTTGGTCATGCACATTACATACCCTTATGAAATAGTAGATAAATAATCTAAACAAAAAAATGTTGTTCAGTTTCCAAAACACAATATGAAATAATTTCAAGGAAATAAAGGGTACTTCATAGTCTTTTTCTGCACAATTTGGAAAGAATGTCTGATATCAGTTTAAAAAAAGAGTGAATTGATCAATCGCATATGTTCGTTTTACTTAACTAAAGTTTACAATTTCAAAAAGGTATTATGTTCTAATGCATGCATTGTAGGTGTAATAGCATTCTAGTTAGAAAAATAGATCGTCAGGTTTGTAGTTGCTACTCTCAAATGGCGTCAGAGAATATTCGCACAATATTAACCATCTCTATAGTCTCCGAAGGTCAATTACTGTTGATTTAGGAGGGACTGATGAATGACAATAAGCGGATGAGATATAAATCGTACGACACTAGGCATTAAATTAGACAACTTGCGTACTTCCATATGATACATGCCTCCGACCTCGTTTGTTGCCAAAGTACTAGAATGGACAGAAGAACTTTTGTCATTCTATGTCACTTACTAAGGACAAGTGTTGGTCTGAAGTCGACAGAAGCCATCGATGTGGAGGAGATGATCGCGATGTTTCTGTATATACTAGTGCACAATGTGAAGAATAGAGTCATCCAACGAGACTTTGTGCAGTCAGGGGAGACTTTTTCCCTTCATTTCAACCTTGTGTTGTTAGCTACGATATGACTGCACGATGAGTTACTGAAGAAACTATAGCCTGTAACAAACACATGCATCGGTTCACAATGGAGGTGCTTCGAGGTTTGACTAGTCTTCTAATCCATAGTGATAAGGTAGCCCGAGGTCATAGTACTTAGCTGCAGTTTTTTCAATTATGCAGAATTGTCTTAAGGCATTGGACGAGACTTACATAAAGGTGAACATGTTCGTTTTCAATCGTCCTAGGTATAGAACACGTAAAGACGAAGTTGCCACAAACGTGCTCGGCATCTGTGACACGAAAGGTGACTTTGTATTCATGTTGGCTGGCTGGAAAGGATCGGCAATGAATTCCTGCATACTCCTCGATGTTATTTGACGACCCAATAGACTGCATGTTCCAAAGGGTAAGTGGTGTTCATACTCATATGACCTCAAATCTAGGAATTTGGATATGGTCAAATTAAGTAATGTCGTTATCGTGATAGGATTTTACTATTTATGTGACACGGGGTATCCTAACACGGAATGATTTTTTGCTCCATACAGAGAACAAAGATACCACTTGCAAGAGTGCGCGTGGATCTGGTAATGCACCAACTAATGCGAAAGAGTACTTCAACATGAAACCTTCGTCTACACAGAATGTTATTTGGACGAGCATTTGGTGTGTTGAAAGGTCATTGGACAATACTACCGACAAGTCATACTATCCTATGCAAGTTCAGTGTTGTACGATTTTGACATGTTGTCTTCTACACAATCTCATAAACCGAAAGATGACACATGCCAACTTTTCAGACGACTTAGACGATGAAGACTCGACCTATGCGACGATCGAAAGTGACGATATTCACTTCATTGAGAATTTCAACGTATGGACTCAGTGAGGTGATGAACTGGCAGTAAAAATGTGCAACAAATGACAGTTGCGTAATCAGTAGATTCTATGTGTTCATTTATTATCATTGTATTGTAATTAAGTTAGTATAGGGTTTGTTGTCCTTTTATTTGAATGTATGCTTGCATTAACAAAATTAATGGTTACCTATCCCTTAACGCAATACAAAATCTAAATTGTCATTTTATGTCTTTAATTTTTCTTTTTTACATATTTAACTTACTGATTTTTGTGCCTTTATTTCAACTTTTAGTATGGCAACTTCGTCACATGCACCTAAGCATGTGTGGACAAAGGAAGAGGAGGCAATCCTCATGGAGTGTTTGGTGGAGTTGGTCTCTGTGGGTGGATAGAAGTTGAACAACAACACGTTCAAATCGAGGTATCTAGCACAACTTCTTTGGATGATGGATGCAAAGTTGTTGGGTTGCAATGTCTGTGCCACTACTGTTATTGATTGTCGCATAAAGACGTTGAAATGCTCCTACCAGGCAATTATAGAAATGTGGAGACCCTCATGCAGTGGGTTCAGCTAGAATGAGGATACGAAGTGCATAGTTGCTGAAAAGAAATTGTTCGACAGCTGGGTCAGGGTATGTGAAAAATATAATTGTACAATTTTATTGATTTTTACTAACATCTGACACTAGTCTCATTTATGCAATTTTTGTTCATGTATGTAGATCCATCCTGCGGCGAAAGGGCTCCTTAACAAGTCATTCTCATTTTATGATAAATTGTCCTATGTCTTCATAAAAGATAGGGCAATGTGAGTGCGTGCAGAGTCCTTTGTCGACGTTAAATCTAACATTTTGCTCGAATTTGAGGATTTTGTACACGTGGATCTGAGCGATATGAAAATTCCTTCTATGTCCAGCCATGGGTTTAACATGTCCCCTGATGATATCGCACAATCTAATCAAGTAAGTGATTCTAGGATGTGTTCGAGTGGCTCAAAGCGAAAGCGGAGAGGGCAGAATTTGGAAACAGTTAATGTCATTAAGAATGTCATGGTCTGCCAAACCGATCAATTGAGGCTCATTGCAGAGTGACCGCGATTGGCACTCGAGGATGAAAGCAGTACCCATAGGGAGGTCGTTCGAGCATAATGGGCCATACTTGAGCTTAGTAGGTTGGACAGGGCACGATGCAATTGAATATGGATGAACAATTTAGCCGACATGAAGAGTTTTCTTGAATTGGCAAATGATGAGAAGCTTGACTACTGCACGGTGATCCTACGAGGCGCTACCTAATTGTTTATTTTACTCCCGCAGACTATTGTTGATGTTTTTTTTTATGATTCTACCTATTAACTATTATTTAATTATATTTATAATAACTTTGAACTTTCATGTTTTTAGTTTCAGTTATTCATGTTCGTATTAATGCAGTTATGTATGAAGTAATTTATGTCTTATATATATATATATGCACTCTTTTTTCCGCTTTTACGTGGTTCGTCACAAAAAATAATTAAAATTGTGAATATAATCAAACGTAACAACTAAGCACCAACTTGTTCGATATGGACGTTACCAATCTACAAATTAGGTCAATTGCTTCGGACAACGTCAGACGATTTGGTAAATAAAAATTATTCAATTTGTTTATTGGATTTTAAATATAAATTTGATAAAAAAAAATTAATTAAAAAAATCTATCACATCATTACCAACATAACCCTTCCTCCAAGCACATCTTATCATAACACTATCATAACCCTACTCACATAATCTTCCCCCAAACACATCTTATCATAAAATTATCATAACACTACCTAAATAACCCTTTTCCCAAACACATCTTATCATAACACTACCCACATAATCTTTTTTTCAAACACCTCTTATCATAACACTATCATAACCCTACTCACATAACTCTTTCCCCAAAAAACCTCTATCATAAAACTAGTTTTATCATAACCCTAACTCTTTCATAAGTCAACTCTTCCCCCAAACGCCCCCTTAGAGATTTGTTAGAAGTGAAAACAAAATGGATTTTGTAAATCTTTTATTTTTCTTAAGAAGAGATGATGGCCAAGGAAGTAGTGACTATGAATGTTACAGGTTTGGATGAATAAGAGGGGATGTGGAGATTGAAAAAAACATCTAGGATTTTTTTTTTGGTGGCTTTTTCTTCTTCTTCTTCTTTTTGTTATTGTTGTGTTTCTTTTTTCTTTTTTCTTTTTCTTTTTCTTTTCTTTTTTTTTTTACCTCATGGAAGAAGAAGGGATTATTTATAGCAAAAAAAAAAAAACTTCTTCAAATGACTAAAAAATCAAAATGACTAGTTTTGTCAATTTGAAAATAATACTAATATTAGCATTCATTTCAAAATGGCATACAAACGTTAATAACCAAAATCAAATTCAAAAAGTTATCATATTTAGTATTTCTTTACCTACCTTAGTTAGACTAACTAATTGATTTAGTTACTCTAACCAAACTATCTACAAAACTTTAATAGTAGTTAAATAACATTTTTTTTTACAAAAGTTAGTTAATCAAAAAATTAAAAAATAGTCAAATTAAGATAAAAATAAATTTAGCAATTGAATTAATTTTAAATAAGGTGGGACAAAATTAGGTGGCTACACCCTCCGGGTATCATCTTTTTTGCCTTTAGAAACAATGTGATTTTCACATTGAAGGGGAGAGTTTTGTTTTGAAAAAAAAAAAAAAGATTAGTCTACAAAATAAAAAAGCTACAAAATTCTAAACCCTATAAAAAATTTCAAGGAGAAATAGAGAGATTTTTTTCAAATGCTTAGGAGAGGGTTGAATTAGACAAAGATTTAATCTCTTCCTCGAGAAGCCTCAAACTTTGAGAAAATGCTTTACTTTCAAGTTTGCAAAAAAAGAAATCTGGTATATTTATCTTATTATTATTTTTTTCTTAAAATTTTCTTTTTCTAAAAATATATTTATGCCTTTTTTAATTTATTAATATATTTATGCCTTTTTTAATTTATTATGTTTTATTGTTTTTATGTTTATGTATTTTTTTACATTATTATGTTTTTATTTATTTATTTCCTTTATATTTATCTATTTTATCTTGATTATGTATTTATTTGTTTATTGCTTTAATATACTTTTTAACTTTTTTTTTAACTTTATTGTTATGTTTATTGCTTTGGGACCTTTTGCCTTTAGGATTTACATTTAACCTTTTTTTAACCTTATTAATTAATATATTTTATTATATTTATTATTTTCACACACTGTCATGAGCCATCTAACTGGTTTGTACCCATCTAGGTTTTTCCAAGTATATGAGAGCTTACCATTATATTGTATAGAAATAAAGTTTGATTGATGTAATTTGGAGATTTAGATTTGTGTCATCTATTGTTTTGCTCTTTTATTAATTTCTTGGAGATTTTGGTGTATTTTATGAAGGGTAAGAGGTCTATTACATTTTGTTTTTCAGTATAATAGGTAGAGAGATTTGAATCACAATTTTTTTGATACATTGCTTCATTTGAGTAGTGAAGAAGAGATTATATTTATATTAATAGATATATAGTTTATGTTTTCCTTTTTTTCTTCAAAAAATAAAACCACGTTAATCTCTTATTTTAAATAACATAAAAATTTGAATCATTATTTGACACGTGATAAATGAATAAGTGATAGAGAATAAATAAGTAATTTGAATCAATTGGTTGAATCAAGAATATCATTATAAATTTTAAGAACACTTGATTAAAAGTTTTGTTCTAAAATGTCTTGAAAATGTGGGTTTAAGACCTTAATACATATACATTGATGCATTATTTATTAATATAAAGTAAACAATGAAGTTAGTTCTTAAGGTTGGTTTAAAATGGTGTTGGTGGGAGAGCTTCGAACTCAATTGTTGTAGACTATCATAGGAATAGGCTCATAGACTTCCAAACCAAGGAATTTGTACCAACTAGAGAAAGCATTAACACATTCTTTCCCCATGATTTTGATGAAGAAACAACAATATATATTCAATTCCTTCTTACTTGTATTGGAGTAGTAATTGTGAAGTTCTACCTAACATTTTGCACTCTTCATTATATCCAAACATGGTCATAGATTTACACCTCTCTCTTCGTCCACCCATCCATCCTATATCGGTGAATCGTAGTCATCGTCTAAGTCTTCCATGGAAGGTCGAACTTGTTTGGATTTATGTCCTAAAACTCGTAGATTGTAAATATAATCCATTGATCGTTATTAATAAAGTGTTATTATTGTAATAA
>JBBPDI010000029.1:17049906-17064622 GCA_037974545.1 Cucumis variabilis | reverse complement strand
ATTAATTATTAACTAATTGATTAATTGTTAATTAATTAGTAGATTTGATAATAGAATCTCATGATTCTCTCCTACTCATTTCCTATTCCAAGAAGGAAAGAGAGTTATAAATATATAGAAGAAAACAATTTTCTTTAACGAATTTAATTAAGAAAAAAAAAAGCCAATGCTTTTGCTCCCTGCAAAGAAAAAATAGTTTCTCTCAAATATCTCTAAACCTTTTCTCATCCCAATTGGTTCCCACAAACCAGTCTTATTCTAGAAGATAGGGAGGTCTTCGACGGGTTTAGACTAGTGCAGTCAGCAACATATTTGAGTCTAAAGATAATATTCGCATATTGAGATAGTGTGAGACCCTGATCGCCTCCTAAGCTGCGCAATAATATCATATGCGATAAGAATTGTCAAAACTAGAGGTGTTTCTCGCGATTTACACGTTGATGCTTTTCAAACAAGGGTTGAGAAAGTTTCTTTGCGTACTGGTTAGTTGCCTGCTTGAGATTCCTTATCAAAGAAGTATATAATGTCATTCTTACGTCTGAAGGGCGGTGCTCAGTAAGTCGGGTTCTAATCCAACCGTCCATTAATGATCTGAATTTGGATGGTAAGAGTTATGTGGCAGTACATGATTCGTTGTCTGGATAGCGATAATCATTCCAACATCGAAATCCTCATTGAAAAAGTGTATAAATAAGAGGGTTACGGACAAGTTTTAGAATTTAATATGAAATTTTAGCTAAGTAAGAGCTAGATGAACTGCAAGACATTAATTAGATTTCCTCAAAATTAGTCTTACGCTCAAGCTTTGACGAGGACTTTGGCCAGGTTCTTATGCCAGAAGGAAACTTTATCTTGATTGTGAGTGGTATAAAGATGTTTCGAAAATCCAAATTATTTTTGATTCATATTTGAAATATTGAGTATTGATGTTTATTTAATATTGCCTTTTGATTTATAAATGGCTACGTTTTGAAAATGGATTATGAATTATGCTTTGTGAAATGTTTTAGTACGCTATGCATAATACCTTATACTTTGTGATTTGGTGTAAAATGCCTTATACTTGCTTTAAGCTTTGGTATAAGATGCCTTTTGCTTGCTTTCTGATATGACATTGGAAGATGTGTCATGCGTATATGGAATTGATGATATTTGCTGATTGCGTTGAGATTATTTGACATAGACACAACTTGACAATCAATGTGTTAATGACATTTCAGTTAAGGTGATGGGTACAATTGTTATACGTTGAGAATTTATACAGTACGATTTATGTTGAAATGATTTATGCGAGGAAAAATGAATTTCCAAAGCGAATCCTTTGTGAACTAAGTGTTATGGATTTTGAATGTTTGAAATTGCTTAAGGCAATGAAATGGTTTTCAAATTTAAAATGCATATTCTTGCCAACATCGTATTGTGCTTACAAAATGAATTTTAAGTTTATGATTTTGTTAATGTTTCAAATGTTTGTTTTCTTTCCCTTTCAGGTAGTGAATGAGATCCAACGTTTGACCTTCCATCTTGATCGCTTGTTGTGCCATAGTTGCATTACATCTTGTTAGTGACACCCATCAGTCTTGTCCCATAACATATATAAACTAATTGGGAGGAAGGAGATATTTTGTAACTAAGTTATTTGTACTTAAACCATTTGGTATTTGTATTTTTCTTAACACTAGAATTTTGTGTACACTATGTTACGTATTTATGAATTACCTCATTTTTTAAGATTTTCAGTTTAAACGTGTAATGTGTTTATGAGTTAGCCATTTGAAATTGTTGCATGCCTTATGTGGAGTCAATTCACGCGATACAAACATTAGGCAATTATATAGTAAGTGAGTCTAAGCGTTTCATAGAATGAAGTCTTCCACTAAATTAACTAAGTCTATGGTACACGTTAATAAAATAAAATAATGGTGAGAGAATTCTGCTTACTAGGCAGTTGCACCTTCACTTGGTCACATGAAGAGTACCTTGGGAGGGGTGTGACAGATAGATTATACTATCACCAATGTTCTTGAACAACTTTAGACTAGAGTCATAGAATTATATGTTGGTTTACTATCAAAGTAATGATATTTCTTTCGAATATGTTATATGTAATAAGATTGACCCACATTCAAAATTCCCTTTTTAAACTTAGCGATTTTATGCCTAAAATAATATTAGTTTCTCCTAAGTTTTTCATATCCAATTTTGCACTCAATATTGATTTTACATCATTTATGATGTGCAAGTTTTATCCAAAGATTAACATATTATCTACATATAAGCAAACAGTAATGCATAAGTTATTTTCAAACTTATAGTAGATGTATTTGTCACTTTCATTAACGTTGAACCCTTTAAAAATGATTAGAGTATCAAATTTCACATATCATTTCTTATGAGCTTACTTAAAACCAAAGAGAGATTTATTTAATTTGGAAATTTTGTTATCTTGATCATGAATTATAAAATCTTCAAGTTGTTCATATAAATTTCTTATTCTAATTCACCATTTAGGAAAGTGATTTTACATTTGTTTGATGCATTAAAAAATTATTTAAGGCTGTTATAGAAATCAACACTCTAATTGAGGTGATTCTAGTCATCGGAGAGAAGATAACAAAGAAGACTATGTTTTCTCTTTGTCTAAAATCTTTAGCTACAAGTTTGGCCTTGTATTTGTTTATTAATTGTTCCATCAAGTTTGAGTTTCTTCCTTAGAATTCATTTGCATCATATTGCTTTGCAGCCATGGGGTAAATATACTAAATTCCAAGTTCTATTTGACTAAGGAGAATACATGTAACTTCTTGTCATAAGTTGACACATATTAAGGATAGGACTTCTGGTAGATCTTTAGGATCTTTTTCTACATTATAGGTACCGAATTCATGTCTAAAGTCTATAACGATATGAAATCTCTCACTCCTTCTTGGGTCAAGATCTACATCTTCATTTGAAGTTTGAGCTCTATACTAAAGATAAACTACTAAGACTTAGCCCCCACTTGTTAGATTATTTGAGCTCAAGCCTCAATTATTTCTTGATTTAAAGAGAAATCTATCCTCAAAGAAATCAGCATCATTTGATTTTATAATCACTTGATTTACTAGGTCATAGAACCTATAGGCTTTGCTATTGACTGAATATCCTATAAAGACACACTCATATAGGCTCTACTGACAATCTTTCTTCTTTTGAGATATGAAATTCTAACGTAGGCTAGACACCCCAAGTTCTAAAATATGACAAGTTTGGTTTCTTGTTCTTAAAAACTTCGTATAGTGAAGTTATAATCTTATTGGAAATTTTATTGAGAATATATAGCGCATAGTTTGAATAATTTCACCTCAACAAAATGGTGCAATTCCTAAATTAAATAAAATAGCAACTACAAGTTCAAATAAAGTTCTATTTTATCTTTTGACTTTACTGTTCATTTAAAGAGAATAATGTGCTATCTTTTCATGTATTATTCCATATTTGTTACGGATAAGTTGTTAAAGAAAACAAAATCATATTCAGTTCTCCTATCATTACGAAATCTCTTAATTTTCTTATAAAATCGATTTTCTATTTCAGTTACAAACAAATTAAACATGTCAAAAGCATAAGTTTTATTTTTTAGAAGATAAACAAAAGTGTAACCATAACAATCATCAATAAAAGTTATAAAATATTTTTTACTGTTCCTAGTCAAGACACCATTAAATTCACATAAGTTTGAATGTACGAAATCTAGAGGCTCAGATTTCCTAATTACAGATTTATGCGAAATCTTAGTTATCTTAGTCTAACTACAATATTTTCATTTATCAAATTCATTCATAGATAATTTAGGAATCATTTCTAACCTACTCATTTTACTAATTTTTTGTTTATTAACATAACAAAATCGAGCATGTCAAGTATTAAAGGAAGACAACATGTAAGTAGAAGATTTGGTTTTATTCATATTACTGTTAAGTTTGAACATTTCATCAGTTCAATAACCATTCCCTACAAAAACATTATTCTTAATGAGAGTATAAATCTGCTCCTATAGTCTAAGTGAAGTTAGCCTTGTTGAGGAGATAGTCTAAGACAAGATATTCTTCCTTATCTCTAGAGTGTGCAAAATTTCTTTCAGTATGATGGTCTTGCCAGATGTGAGTTGTAGCTCCACTTCACGGATTCTGACAATCCTTGTTATGTGGTGATTCCCTAGAAGTATATTTCTATCTTTAGTGTCATTATAAATTTTAAAGACTAAGACCATGACAAACATAGCATGTGGCACTTGTGTCCAGCCACCACTAACTTTCAGAACCCCCGATCACATTTATCTCTATAATCATGGCACAAAGTTCTTCCTCTGTTAGGCTTGCCTACGCAGTAAGACGATTCATGTTCCTACAATTTCTAGCTAAGTGACAAGACTTATTACCATTGTAGTAGAGAAATTGTACCATACTTTCATACTAGGGTTTCTAATTCTTTTGATTTTCCTAGTTATTGGGAGCCCAATTTTGAAACTTTCTGAAAACCTTCATTAAGTTTTAGAATGATCGTGGAAGTCCTTCTAGAAATAAAATTCACCTCTTCTTTTTGGTCTTGTCTTTGAGCCTCCTCAATCTTTAAGCATGTTATCAAACTTTCTAAAGAAAATTCTTTGATCTTGTGCCCTAACGTGTTTTTGAAAACCTTACATAGAGGAGATAATTTATCAATTAAAATAACTTGGAATTGTTCATCATAATCATATCCTCACTCGTTTTTTCATGAGGAATCTTTTGCAGTTCTTGAGATTGTGCTTGTTGGAGTACCTTGAATTCATTATGTGCCGCTACGAACAACCAATGGTTTTTCATAATAGTGCATATGTAGTTAGTTACGATTTTGACCATAGGGTTTAAGGAAGTGCATATATAAACTCTCTAACTTAATGGCACTGTATTGTATTATGAAAATAATTTCTCTAATAATATTTATTCTCCCTCTACCTGTGGATGTAGCTAACACACTATTAGTGAATCACATATATGTGTGTCGATCTTTACGTTCTTTATTGCTTAATTGTTGATTTCGTAACATTGCTTCAACAAATCTTTCATCCGTCATCTGGAATTTCAAGTATCGATTGACCGCATAATTCTTCAAATCAACTTCTTCGGCATCATACTTCTCATGTAAGGCATTCCAAACTTCTTTTTCACTGTGGACATTGTACTACAATATTCATACAAATCATCAGTAAAATCGTTTAAGGTAAGAATTTTGCAAATAAAATCATTTTCCTTCCATGTGTTAAAATTTGTGATTTGCTCCTTTGTTGAATTGGTTTTTAGAACCTTTGACTTCTCAGTGGGGCATGCATTAATAGTTTTCTTTGTGGTTAGAAAGAAAAGTATTTTTTGTTTCCATTGCTTGAAATGTGCCCCTATGGGAACGTGTAGCCACTTAATTTTGTCTAGCTTTATTTAAAATTAATTCAATTAATAGATTATTTTTTTTGCCTTAATTTGACTATTTTTTAATTTTGAGATTAACCAACTTTTGTTAAAAAAAAGTTATTTAACTACTTTTAAAGCTTTATGGGTAGTTTGGTTAAAGTAACTTAATCAATTAGTTAGACTAACTAAGGTAGATAGAGAATAGTAAATATGATAATTTTTTAAATTTGGTTTTGGTTGTTAAATGATTCATGTCCTTTGGGGTGTATGTCAAAGATATATTATTTCAAAATATAAAAGACTAGCCATTTTGAATTTTTAGCAAGCTTTTTTTGGCTATAAATAATCTCTTCTTCTTCATCTATGGGAGGCATAAGAACAAGAAAAAACCACACACAAAAAATTTTAAAAAAAAACCCAAGAGATTTTAACAACTTTCACATCCCATTTTTTCATCTAAACCTCTATCCTCCATCAGTGGCGGATCGAAAATTTTTATATAGGGGCACTATATAACAAACACACTAAAAAATATTTTAAAAAATTAATTAGCTTTAAAAATTAATTAATTAAATACGCATTACAATTGTCCTTTACGAGTTTTCATGTTTCGAAATTGATCCATGATCAAGATCTACAGGTTGTTATTCTAAATTGATTTCAGTATAAGATCTATCTGAATCAAGTATTTGTCTCTTGTTTGAAGATGATGCCTCTATAGTTTCTATTGTTGTTTTTCTTCAAAAATATCTCTCCATATTAATATGTTTACTTAACAAAATTACTATTAAACAACATAAGTATTATGATTTATCACATAGATTGAAAAGTAAAAACTAAAAGTATTAAGAAGAATTTGACCTTACTAGTGAATTGATACGATACTTACATTCTAACGATGAATAAAAAAAATTTATTTTGTATCATTTAATTCTAAAATAAAATAAAATAAATATACACATAAGTAATGTAAATATGTGAATTTAAAAATTGCATAAAAAAATAAAAAATAAAAACAATACCTTCTTCATGTTATGTTGTTGAGAGAGTGGAAGTTTGTTAGATAACAAGTGTCTGCTAGGAAATAAAAGTTTTATCATATATAGTTTTTTTTCTCTTTTAAAATATTATTTTTCTTTTAGAAAATCACATTATCTTACTGAATCAAATTATTCTTTTAGGAAATCAAATTATCTTCCTGAATCAAATTATGTTTTTAGGAAATCAAATTATCTTCCTCTTAGGAAACAAAATTATGTTCTTTTAAGAAATTATATTATCTTTCTTTTAGGAAATAAGATTATATTTCTTTTAAGAAATCAAATTATATCCCATTTAGATAATCATTGATATTTGGAATAAAAATCATGTAGAGAAATAAAACTATAAGTTGAGGAGAAAATCATTGATATTTGGAATAAATAATTAATATGAAAGTGTTAGAGTAATAAAGGGAGGGCATAACTACTGCACCAAAAACCAAGTTTATTTTTTAATGTTTAAATAATTAAGATTAAAGCAAAGATAGTTAACATGTCGAAGAGATATAGTTAACTCTAGATTTAATGTGAGCAACCTTTTAGTGCCTTCGTCATACTTGGTTGCCTTTTGCGATCCAAATACGTAAAGTTAAGAGATGATTTATACCTAATCTTTCTGAATGAATTATAAGAAACTCATATTATATTAAGGCGAGCGACCTCTCTGTGCCTTCGTCGCACACACTCGCATTTTTTATATGTATACTATAGATAAGTTCGACGACAAGATTGAATTGTTGCAATCATTTCATCGTCTGTTTAGCTAAACTTGGATCATCACGCATCAAGTGACAACAGCCAACACTTTTTCCTTTCTCTCAAATTACACAAGGCATTAATGACCTCATTTAACTAAAGAAGACAAACAACGTAGACATCCAGATTCCCTAGCATTAATTATACGTCTTATATTTTTTACTTATAATTGCTTAAACATAAATGATATGGTGAGATAAGAAGATGGGAGAATAGAAGTAGAAATGCATCAATATGATGGAATGAGTCGAATTATTCGAATTAGGTAAAGAGATAGAAACCAACAAATATGTGATATAACAATCAATTATAAGTTTGAAATAGAGCTTTATGTTTAAATATAAATTAAATATTAAAAATATGAATTTGAATCCATATTCGAAAACTCGAAATTGATGGAAATGGTTAAAGTTGTAAAAAGTCAAAAAGTTTACTTTTGACTTGAAAAAGTTAAAAGTTTGAATTTGATTTAAAAGGTCAAATGACCACATTGCCCTAGGACCAAGTTAGTGAAAAAGCCAACATTTTGTTGGATAATCTCACTAAAACTTAGTGGGTATAAATTGATACATGAGATGTAGACACCTCTCTACTAAGTTTCGTTAATGGTTGGTGGAATGCTAGGTATTGAGATCTTACAAACAAATTGCATGTAATTTGCTTATAAATAGGCTAATTTTCAATTGTTTAAAAACTTGTGAAATTTTGGTAAATTTACCAATTTCTTAATTTTCTCTCTATCTTAACCCTTAAACTCCACCTCCAATTTCCATCCTCTCTTATTTTCCTTTACCTAATAGGGTTCCACAATCCAGTTCAATGTCCAAAGAATAGTGGGTCAACTCTACTAGTGATCCTAAATTCATGTTTGTGAGGAGATATAAGAAATCGAGAAGCTACAAAGGTATGACTTCTATTAACAAAAATTTTGTTTAATTAGGGTAGTTATTAAGCATGTTAACTTCTAAATAGGCAATATGCAATTAGTGTAAAATAGATCTTGTATTTCTACTGTCTGTTTTTTGTTCAACCATGTGGTATCAAAGCATGCTTAGTTTTACTCATTTGCATATGGTGAGTTTTAATTTATTTGATAAATTGTGTGGTTAAACTAAAATGGATAGTTTATGGTTTTAGCCCTAAATTAAATGTAATTTATATTATTTATTGTATTTGGCTTTGCTTTTTGGCCTTATTTGAATGTTAAAGGGTTTGCATTTTTGCTTAAGTCAATAGAGTTGAAATTATGTTATAATTTCTTCAACTGATAGAGAGAAAAGGTGAAATTTAGAGAAAAATGGAGAACATACCCAATTTAACCTTTCTGATCCAGAAAGCCAGCCCGCCTCTAGTTGTTGATCCAGATCGTCCTCAAGAATGTCTCGCATGTCCAGTTCAACCAATCCCATACGTAGCCCACTTCCTTGTCCGACCCAGCCTACAGCATGCCTGTCAGCCCAAAATCCAAACGCTTGCACCCCACGTGCCCGTGCACTAACTTGGATCTAATTCAATTCTCGTCTGCCCTAATTACGCCACACGTCCAGTTTTTTCCATGCTCGATTTTTGATTTGTTACTCGATTTGACACACTCGGTTGACCCGTGTGTTTAGCTGATGGTTTTGAGCTTGTTCACTCATTCTTAGGCTGGTTCACAATATTTTGGTCGATTTAGTGTACATTGTTGGCTTTCCGGCCGATTTCACTTCTTAGAAAGCTTTTATGTACTTCACCAAATTATTAAAGTAATAATTTAGTACTTAACTTAATTTAGAAGTAAAAATCAGTCCATTTTAGGATGTTTTAATTAATTATGCATATGATGCACATTTTAATTAATGTTTAAATTGTATGTGCATATAGTATGTCATATTGATTTATAATTCCACCATAGGTTAACATGTTCATTCATTGAAATTATTTTGTAATGGTTATAATGTATAGTATGCTTGTCAATTAGTTAATACGGTAATTAATTAATATGATTAATTAATTGTTTAATGAATTTTTTATTAAATATGATGTAATGAATTAATTAATTATTGATTTATTTAATTTATTTTAATATGATTTGATTTAATAAAAATTAATTTAATTAAATTTGATTTAATTAAAAGTTAAATCAATTAAAATTCATTTTAATTAATTTCTTTATATAATTGTTATATAATGTTGAATGTATGTTATAAGTTTGTCTAAAGTTTTTTTTATAAGTGTTATAAAATGAATTAGACTTCTTAAAATCTATAACAAAGATAACTTGCATGCTCACCTAGGTTAAACATATCAACCAATTTTCATAGAATTAGGTGGATATCTTGTAAAATTGGTTACAAGAGGCTCACCGGATTCGATCTTGTCAACAAGTCAAGTAAGATAATTGAGGTTTGAGGTTTTTAGATTTGACGGTTTATGGAACACCTGCTACCTGGAGATCGTAATCAGTTCTTGAGCCTAGTTAACCTAGTTTTATGAACATGGTATGAGAGATATGAGGTAATAAAATTGGTTTATCACCTAGACATCGTAGGTCAAAATTCGATATAGTGATTATGCTCAGATTTTGCACCTAGACTTAAGATATGTTTAAGTTAGCCTAAATATGATCATATTCTTTTATTACCCTTTAAAACTATATTAGAACGCTTCAACTAGAGAAAAGTAGCGTACTTTTAGCTCTAACGTCCTTAAGAGTTCACACTATGAGGTCCATGCAAGGCTTTGAACCGTGCATAGGAGCGAACTCTCTTCGGAGAGTGTTTGCATGGATCAATATCAAGGTGAATAGGAGAAGTAGTTCATAGAAAATGGGTGAGGGATATGTGACAGCACATCTCACAGTCTCTTCTATTAGGTCTATCCGTGAGTGTCTTATAATGTGCTTGCATGTCTGCCCTGATACGACGTTTTCTTTGGAGGGTTGTATTATAGGATTCAGAACACCGTAAACTCCATTTATGGATAGGGTCTCTTTGATTGGTTTTCGTATTAACTTTTCACTTTAGGGAGCATAATGATTGTTATCTTTGATATTTAAAAATGGAGGGTTACACTTACAAGAATTATTAAGTTAGTATATTTTTTACCAAAGTAGCAATAACTAAGTGTTATAAGAATATGAGATATCCAGAAGCTAACATCTAGTCAAGATTGTCTTAGTTCAAAGAAGGAATAACCGACTACCCTTCGGTAGAGGTTATTTACTAAACCTTTAAAATATCGTTGCAAAACATAATAATGATGGTAACGTTATTAATAATTGATAAATCAATTAGTTTTTAAAGGATTTTAGTTTTTTCACTAAATAGAATATGTTTTATTTTTCCAACATGAATAGCTCATGAGTACAACTCTTAGATTTTGGGAAAAACTTAACGATGACAATTATGTGGTTTAGATATCAAATCTAAATACAATACTGGTCGTAGATGATCCAAGGTTTGTCTTAACTGAGGAATGTCCTTAAGCCCCAGCCTAAAAAACTAACCAAACTTTTCTGGAAGCATGTGATTAATGGGTTAAGGCCAATGAAAAGGCTAGTGTCTATATTTTTGCCAGCATGTCTGATGGTTTGACAAAGAAACATGAATTCTTAGCCACGACTAAAGAGATTATGGATTTATTGAGGGATATGTTTAGTCAGCCTTCATGGTCCTCAGACACAAATTAATTAAGTGCATGCCAAGCGAATGAAAGAAGGGACCTCTGTTAGAGAACATGTCTTAGACATAATGATGCACTTCAATATTGCTGAAGTAAATGGCAGTCCCATCGATGAAACAAATCTAGTGAGCTTTATTTTACAATCTTTTCCAAAGAGTTTTCTATCATTTCAGACAAACGCGTCTTTAAATAAAATAAATTTCACTTTGACCACTCTTTTGAATGAGCTCCAGCTGTTCCAGAATCTTACCATGGGAAGGAAAAGGAAGTGGAAGCAAATGTTGCTACCACAGAGAAAGAGTTTATGGGAGGATCATCCTTTAAAATTAAAGTTGAGCCTTCAAAAATGAAGAAGAAGGAAAAAGGGAAGACTTCCAAGAACTGTAAGTAAAGAAAGTTGTAAAAGGTAAATGTTACCACTGCAACCAGAACGGGCATTGGTTGAGAAATTGTCTGAAGTACCTTGCTGAAAAGAAAGTTGAGAAGGAAGTACAAGATAAATATGATTTACTAGATGTTGAAACGTTTTTAGTAGAATATGATACTTTAACTTGTATACTAGACTCGGGAGTCACTAATCATATTTACTTCTCATTTCAGGAAACTAGTTCTTGAAAAGCTTATAGAAGGTGACAACATCCTCAAAGTTTGGAATAAGAAAGGTTGTCTCGGCTCAAGCAGTGGGGATTTGAAGTTGTTTTGATAGATACATCATACTTAAAATGTTTTTTATGCTTCTTAACAATTGAGGAATTTAATATCTATGTCTTGTATTTCAGAACATAGTTTTTGTTATGCTATACTTATAAACAACTTATATACGTAAAGAATCAATTAGATAAAATTATAAAGACACTTTGATCATATCAAGGTGGAGAGTATGTGGACATACGATTCCAAGACTATTTGATAAAGCACGGAATCCAGTTACAACTCTCTACATCTAGTACATCTAAGCAGAACGGTGTATTAGAAAGAAGAAACTGAACCTTATTTGACATGGTTTGCTCTATAGTGAGCTTTACTCGATAATTCTCAAGAAAATAAAGAATTTGTATAAAAAAACACCACATACTTAAAGGAAAATCTAATTATGAATAATCAAACCCCTTAGTAAATTAGTATTGAATAGGATTTCCAAAGATGTTACAAATAAACCTAGTTCGCAGTTGATAAAACTAGGGAATCTGGTTAGTCACATCCTTTTCAAGAGTTAAGAGTGCCTCGAATTATCATGATACTTGTTCATCAGCCTGACCGTTACTTGGTTTTATTGAAAACTAAATCGTCATACTTGATAATGGTTAGAGGATTTCATTGATTTATAAACAACATGTAGATTATCTAACTGACATCATGAAATGGATAGTTACACAATTTCAAATAAAAGATTTGGAAATGCGTAATGTGTTTTCAGGATTCAAATTGTTTGGAACCATAAGAACAAATCATTGATAAATTTTAGAAATACAAGTTATTATGGCCCTTGGAGAAAGATAACGGGACCAAAACGCATGGTAAATGTGCCATAACATGTAACTTATCTTGTAAATACACAATTATTTAGAAATATATTTTACATAAGTTTCATGCCTGCTTTACTCCCTTTTTAGTGTATAAACACTAGATTATTGACAAAAAATTAAGTTAGCAAATCACAGAGGAGCTCATGTAGAGATAAGATGAGAAGACCAAATCACCAAGCGAAAAGAGATTTGTTAGAAGACAAAAGTGATCTTTAGAGTGATCTGACTTGATAAAAATGACAGCTTTTAGTGCTGACATGGTCAGAAGGATAGATTTTTTGCCTAAAGATGTCAATATAAGAAGCTCGATCATCACCAAGAAAATGAGACATGTATGGGTCATAAAGGCTTAATGGACCAAAATCTAAAGCGTTGGTGGCAAGGATTAGCTTTACCACCATCCGTGAAGCACTTCTTCATCTTCTCCAGTTAGTCTGTGGAGTGAAAATCCTGTAACAACCCAACTTTTTGAACTAAACTGTGGTCATTACTTTAATACAAAATCACTTCTTTTAAACATGAGAGTTTATAAAATCCATTAAAATCAATAAACACCAAATAAATCTTTATTCGGGGCCTATTTCAAATAAAATTAAAGGTTCGAAAGTATTATTTATGAAATCAAGAAATAAATTGTCATGCGAAACATGAAACTCATTGCAGTCACAACTGCTAAAGTAAAATAAAAGAAAACTGTAAGCAGAAGCTATTTTTAAGAAAATTTCTCCTATGGCGATCACGTCTCCTTCTCGTCCCTCGTCGGTCTGCCTCCTCTGTTACTTTTGCCTGAAAAAGTTAAACATAAAAGGGTGAGTATAAACATACTCAGTAAGAGACCCACTACCGGTCTCGTTAGGAGAAAAATAAATGTTAACTTCCTATTGGGGTACCCTGCACAGTCACAGTCTTGTGATCTTGTAGGATACACATAATCAGTCTAACGCCCCGAAGGATGCATAAATCCATCTAGTGTTCTGCAGAAACACATATCAGTGTAATGCTTCCGTAAGATGCATAAAATGTGGTGATCCCGTAGGACACCTGCAAGGTAAACTCCCAATAGGAAACTAACAATTTTCTCCTTAGTCCATTCTAAACATCTTAACAGTCAAATATCAACACATAAACTTTCCAGTTAACCCCTAACGGTCATCTTATTCTAATTTACCCCAAGTCAGTCAGTAACATGTCACATAACAGTCCAACAAGCTAAATAAGCATAACATCCCCTTAGTCACAAGAACACAACCATACTTAGGTATATTTTACATCTAGTCTAAACAACAAACTGCCAGTTTAAATCCACCCTTTATTGAAAACATCTATGAGTTTCAATCATTTCAACATCCATATGTGTATATATATATATCCAATCAATCGCAATATGCACTCAACACCATGTCTACATCAATCCATGCATATATATATTTCCTAGTCAAACACAACATACATTAAACCTCAATCTACTTCGATATACATATATGTCATATCTGACATCCATCCTCAATTTAAGGGCAACATACAATCGACATATTTTACTTTATAGGTGAGTCTAGTAGAAAGTCCCTTACTTTAAGGTTATTCAAGTTCTCCAATCAACTAATTCCAATAGTCCATTCCTAAACATAAACAACATAAGTCAACATCCTTCTAAATGATTTTATTCATTCAATTTACCCACTATGAAAGCTCCACAACTTACCCAAGAAGGGGAGAATTGAACTCTAATGAAGCTTATTTTCAACACCCAAGGATCCTAATGTCGAAACGTCGATATTGCCTTCAAGAATAAACATCAACTCGACTCATTAACCACATCCATATCAAACTATTTACAACGTAAAACCTTATAACCCATCAATTTCATCCTTATCTAACAAACTTACGATAAATGAAATCGACACGTTCAAGAGTGATGCAGTGTGGCACTCTTAAAATTCGTCAAATAGAACTGGCGCAGAGGAGGGCCATGAATCAGGTCAAAAAAGAAGGAATGGGACGACGACAATAGTTTCGGATGACTCATAATGGAGGAACAGCAAAGGTCGCAATGGAGCTATGCTACAAAGCTGAGTGACACGTGGGCTTCACGACGACTCCACGAATCGGAGGTGGTGGCAGACGAGGAGGTCTGAGCAGCGTTTCACGTTTGAAGGTTGAATGCAGTCTAAAACAGATGGCCGAATCTGGACAACAGGCTACGTGCAGACGACGACGGCTGGTCTCAGTGTAACGACCCAACTTTTTGAAACTAGACCGTGGTCATTACTTTAATAGGAAATTCCTTCTTTAAACATAAAACTTT
>JBBPDI010000029.1:17012180-17022346 GCA_037974545.1 Cucumis variabilis | reverse complement strand
TTCCTTTTCAATTTTAAAATGTTACAAATAAATAGTCAATAAATTTTTAATTTTATTTTTTTTAGTTCATTGGTTTTCATAAGCTCAAATTTCATAGTTAATGTTTATTTAATTAATTTTTTAAAAAAACAAATTTTCCTTTTTTTTTGGATGTTATTTGTTGATTGTAATCAATAAATGTCTTTTATTTTAGTATTTTGGATGATGATTTGAACCATTAACTTTTCTTTAGTTCGAAGAATAGATAGATGTCAAATGAATCGATGTATTTTTTGTCAGGTTGGGTTAGTGTTTTGTAATTTTTTATTTGATTTTGATGATATGACTTAATTACGTTAATTTTGTCGGTTGAATTTTCATGGTTCTTTTTCTTGGCCACAGTGGTTTAATAAAGTTTTCTTTTGGTGGAGATATTAGGTAGAAAATCTTTAAAAAAGAAAAAAAAAGTGGTAGAATTTTTATGTTACATTTATTTTTTCTTCAGCCACATCCATTCGTCATACATTTGCAAAAGCTTATTAAAATGATTATTTTTAAAAAAAAAAAGAATAGAGAAAACTTTAATTACTTTAAAGAATTTTGAAACGTTAAGGAAAGTTGGGAATAACATTGAAACTTTAATAAATAATTTTTAAATGAATGACAAAATTTATAGTAATTTAAATTGTATAATTACAAAAATATTATCTATTTTCTTTTATGAAATGGAAGGAAGAGGATGGCTTGCTGGTCTTTCTTTGCCATTTGAAACTAAGAACCGCCGGAAAAACAATAATTAAACTCCATTCTTCGGGGGGGAAAACAAATGAAATTAACAAACAAACAAACTATTTCACTGAATTAAACAGAACTTACCCAAAACACAATAGAAAAAGAAGAAGGGAGGATCTGTTCAGGTGATAAGTAAATATCTGGAAACTAAAACGAACAATAAATCGAAGAACAGAAAGTTAGGAAGAGTAATGGGGAATTGATTAGTTAAGTATTTTCTACGAAAAATGAAAGTAACTAAGACGTAATTAATAATCTAAAGAGAGAAATTGAATGAAATGATTATATATAGATAGATAGATAGATAGAGAGAGAGAGAGAGAGAGAGAGAGAGATGATAGAGAAGAGAAGAAGAACCTGGAAATTAGTGGGTGATTAAGATGAACACAGGGAGGTGGATGATGAGGTTGGGGAAGAGAGGGTATTGTGTATTGTAAATTGTAAATTGTTGAAGAAAAAATGGATGAATAAGAAGAGGTAAATTGATAGGTTATATGATAATATTGAAGAGAGAATGGAAAGGAGCGAAAGAGAGAGGATCTGAAAAATTCGATGGGGGTCGCATCAGCCTTTAAACAACAGGGACCAATATTTTATTCTACTAATTATATATCTTCTATTTCAATATTACATTAACTAATTATTATTATTATTATTATTCAGGCAAAAAGTTAATAATATACATTTAATTATGATGATGATGATGATTTTTTTTTTTTGTGGGCAAGGGGATTGTATTTTGTATCCAATAAATTGTATCTGGTTAGTTAGGCTTGTTCTATGAAATTATTCTCTTATTACAATTATTTTTATTAAAAAAATATTATTATTTGATTATTATAATTATTTATTTTTTATAGA
Source organism: Cucumis variabilis (assembly GCA_037974545.1). NCBI lineage: Eukaryota > Viridiplantae > Streptophyta > Magnoliopsida > Cucurbitales > Cucurbitaceae > Cucumis > Cucumis variabilis. The sequence goes on along the minus strand of JBBPDI010000029.1, from coordinate 17,020,714 downwards.
AAAAAATGTTAACTTACAATTGGCTCATCATGAAAGTTGTATAAATTTAAAGTTGAATTGATTTTAGGTACTTTCACTTATAAAAAGAAAATAAAGTTTGAGCTTTGAAGTTCACAATTACTGTATATATATGTATATGTATTTTGTTAAACTAACAAATAATGGCAACACTAACAATTTTCTTAGTCTTAAAAAATTGTGAAATGAAATAGAAGCTAAGATAGAGGCAGAGCCTATTTGAATTGAATTTAGAAAAAAAATCTAACACTCTTTTTAACTTTTTTTTTATTTGTTTAAAATAAATTGTAAAAGTAATTAAACACTTAAAAGTGGATTTCAAATTCATATTTAAACTCAAGATAAGTAAATTGTTTTAATTATAAAATATTTGAATTTTGGACAAAACAATGAAAGAAGAATTGACTCACATGTGAAAGATTTAAGAAATCTATTAACTTCAAATATGATAAAAGAAAACGAGTCATTAAAGTACTTCAAACATACTAGCTTACTATGAGATATTTGTGGAATTGTAATAACTCTTTAATTAGTAAATTTTTCTTAGAGTTCATGAATGATTGTGTTTCTCATTTTATTAAAAAGGAAAAGTGAAAACTCTATTACAATATGATTTTGTAAAGAAGAAAAATACAATTAGAAGTAATATTATTTTATGATGTTTAGACAGGGTAAGGCATGTAATATTATAAGTTTCGAATGGGATATATTTAAATTTGTATTAATCAATAATAAGAATAAAAAAGAAATTGCAAGTAGGCATTAGGCAACAAGACAGCGAAGGTATGTAGTCCGCACCGCACAATAATATGCACAACGATAGGTCCAATGCGACGCCATCGTACCCACCATCACTTCATCCTTCACATCCATTTCTTCTCACATCGATGCTTCGTTTATTAACAGTCGTCTTTCCTGGGGGCTGCCGCTCTTTTATGTCAGTTCTTGAATTTTGGACTTCGTCTAATCTTTGAAGTGTTTTTTTATTTTTGAGAGTATATATATACACTTTTTCTGTTTTTGCTTCTTGAATTCTCTATTCTTATAGAATTTTTGACTTTGTTTTAGATTATCTACGGAGTCTTTAACAAGCGTTAGAGTTTTGATTCTTCCAGCAAAATTTCTATTTATATAGTTTTCAAGGACCTTACATGAACTTGATGTTTTGCATCTTAACAATTGAACTTGAGTTTACTCAATTCTTTATCTCTTTTTTAGGAAGATTTAGAGAAAAGACATAAATTGAATACGAAATTTCACAAATATCTTAAATTGAAATTTATTTTTTTAATTATAAAAGATAATATTTTTTAGACAATACTAACCTTACAATCGTTATTAATTAGATATTTTATTTATAATAATATTTAAATTATTTCTTTATTGAATATGAATTCAATTTAATATTATTTTCATAAGTATAATTAATATGGTAATAATTTTAAAGTATATTTTTAATTAAGTATAAATAAAAATCTATTTAATATGGAAAATTTTATTAAATTTTGTAATAACTGTAATCATCTTCTTTCCATCATTATCTTTTTACCTTATTTTCACAAGTTGCCGACAGTCATTATTCTTCATCACGATGAGCTATTAAAATTTTATCGATAAATTTCTAATTTCTAATTATCTTATTTTCACAAGTCGTCGGCCGAAAAATTTTTATTGAATTTTTTAATAATTGTAATCATCATCTTCTTTCTATCAGTATCTTTTTACCCTATTTTTACAAGTCGCTAGCAGCCATTATTTTCCATCGCGTGAAGCTAATAAAATTTCCACAGTAAGTACTTTGTTCTTTTACTCAGCTAATATTAAATAACAAAATACTGTAACTACATGATTAGAACAGCGATAGTATATCATATGACTACATATAGTCTAATTTAACGATATACCCGTAAGTTTTAATCGTTTTCTGATGTGATTTATTACATATATACCACATATTATTTACAATTATACTAGTTTTATAATATTACCGCAAAATATAATAGTTTGTATATGTGATTTATTATATATATACCACATCTTATTTACATTTATATTAGTTTTTCAATTACCTGTAAGATATAATAGTTTTATTTGATGTCTTATTATAGATATACCATATCTTATTTACAATTATACTATTTAATAACATATAGTTGTAATATTTTTGTGTCAGAATGGCCAGTATTACAGTTTCCGTCTAATATCTTGAATATGTATATATGTAATATACCTAATATACCGTATGTATTGAATATATACAACCTAACTTCGAAATTTCTTTCCAGTTTCCGTCAGAAAAGTAATTAAAGTTATATTCTTCACGCCCAAAACCTCAACAATCCCTATAATCTACCACATTCTAAATTACAGTTTCTTTGCCTAATAATCTGAATATCTTCAATATACCCAGTATACCTAATGTATTATTTAACAAAACTAACCTCGAAATTTCTTCAAAGTTTCAAGCGATATTTCTTCACAGTGGTCGACCGTCGAATATCTTTTTCGTCTTCAAACTTTTTGTCGATAAATCTCTCCCTATCGTTTTTGTCTTTGGTGAGTAAAATGGATTAAAGCTTTCCAATACTTTCCAAAACTGTATATGGAAAATATTGCAGTTTTGGTATATGAAAAGTATTAAAGCTTTTCAATACTTTCCAAAACCGTACAACCCACGATTTATTTTTTTTTTTAGAAAAAATAATAATAACAAAGTAATCCAATATTATAAAATGGGCAAACAAGTAATTTGGACCTATATTTATGAAATATATTGGCCTATTTAGGTCTTTTGTAAAAATTATTAGAAAGTTAGGTATTTCATGTAATATCATGTAGCAATTTAGACTATATGAGTTAAAGACCCCTTTTTCTACCGCCTTGAATTTGAGTTGGACCTTGATACCCAAACAATTTAATTTACTCAACCTAGTCCAAATGATAATGTGTGTTCAATTGGGGTCATAAATTAAATAAACAATTATGTGTAATTATTATATTTACAATTTGACCAATTTCGCTACAGTGATAATATGATCAGAATTGAAAACATGTGACATTATTTATTACTTCTTGTTGCAATTATTTAACAATTTATAATTTGTCAATATCTCTCATTCAATAGCATGGACATGAACCAATTAATAACATATGAAATCATCCCATCTCTCGTCTAACTAAAGAGCACATCATGATGTTTTTTTTTCTTTTTTAATTATTGTTATTATTAAGAAAAGAGCTAGTTTTAATTTAGTTGTTATTATATTGTTTATTTAACAAAGCTTGTTAAATTGATTAAGGATTAAGATATCCCGAAAGTAATATTTAGTGTGTTTTGGACATATCTTCCAAGACTTCAAAAAAAGAAAAAAAGAAAAAAAAAAAAAAGGATTACGTTTATGTGAGACTACAAAGCCCTATTTTAATTTGCTTTTGTGTATTTGTAAAACAATATTTGAACTATCACGTTTTATTATTTATTTTCTTCAAGTTTTTAGCCTGTTGGTTTTTTTTGTTGAGTTCTCTTAATGTGTACTACTCTTAGTAATAATGATGATGATAGTTGTAGTAAAATTGAAGTCTTCTTGATGTTGCCTTGGAGAAAATTTATAAAAGTCATATGGAATATTTTTCACATTTTCCTCATTTGATTTGCACATTAAATTGGTTTGAGCATATTGAATTCAATTAATTAAGAATTGAGGTTGATGGAAGGAGTAGTAGTAGCTGCTAGTAGAAGCACACGTCCATTTCCGACTTTGAATTAAATTTGAGCCATAAAAACTTAGCAAGTAAGAATATACTATTTTAGAAAATAGAAATTAATTGAAAAGCTGAGCTTTTTTTTTAAAAAATAATTTATTTATTTATTTTACTGACAGATACAAATAATTAGAGGCATGAAAAGATAAATAAGTTATAAAGAATATGTAAATCTAAACCCCTCTTTCTTACACTTTTGATTTTTTTTTTTGTTTTATTATCTACAATATTTAGACCTATTAATTTCTATGAAAGTAATTATAAATGTCCATTCATACATCTTTGGAGCTAGGGATTAGGTATCTTTGGGGTTGGAGATTGAGTAATAGTCAACTCCTTATTTAGGGCAAGGTTTAAATTTCATTTATGATTAGGATTAAGATTTAAAATAACACACATGTCATTACTATTATTCAATCTTAAGGGTATTTGTTTCCAAGGTTGGAAACTTCATTGACCAACTTTCAAACACCACATTCATTGATCATAGCTCGCCAATCTCCGATTACCACCTTCGATGACTCTACTAGTAAAACTTTCAATAACCAACTCCGACGACCATCGCCACCGATCAACCTTGAAAATTTTCAATAAATTTCTTAAAGGTTTAGCCTAATTTTTGGCGATTATCGTCAGTCAATCTCCCATCACCACCTTCAGTAACTCTACTAACAAACTTTCATAAACCAACTCTAGTGACAATTGTCAACCAACCTTCTATCTCTACCAATCAATCTTGAAATTTTTTAATAAAAGCATTTTTACGATTTAGACTAATTTTCAATGATAGTTGTCGATCAACCTTCGACCACCCTTTTTGTGATTCTACTGATGAACTTTTCACAACCAACTTCAGCGACCGTCGATGCCACTAATCAAATTTTAAAAAAAAGTTAAAAAATTTTTTTTAGTATATATAACAAATAAAAGAAACTTAAATCACATTGTGTTTCTATGGTAAGAAGTTCTTCAAAAGTGTTTAAATAAAAATGAATTTTTAAAAAACCTTTTAATAAATCATTTCAAATATATTTTTAATTTAATTATAATCAATTTTTAAAGTTTACTTTCTTATGTTTTTTCTTATTTATTTATTAGTATGTATAAATTAGTGAAAGGTATAATTCAAATTATACTTATAATTAGTAAATTCTGAAATTTTGCAATTTAGAATTAATTTTCTTTTAAAAATTAAAATATTGATTTTATTTTTAAAATATGGTTAGGAAGTCAATCACTTTCTAAGGTAACCAATCACCAGAAAATAGTCTTAAATTTAATATATATATAATTAGGGGTAAAAGTTTGAAATTTTGATACTGCCACACATGATTAAACTAAACTAAAGAAGTCCAATAATTATTTATCTCGAAATTATACATTATTATTAATTTTTATTTATTCATGAAGACTGAGATAGATTACGTGGAGGATTTTCATTGGTACAGGTTGATGTACTATTTATCGGAATCATTATCTTCATTTACTAATGAAATCAGCTCTAATCAAAATTATAAATTAAGAAATGGGCTTATCATTTATTAAAGGTCAACTATGGTTAATCGATACATATTCAAAAACATGACACGTGTGAAGGTTACCAATCAGGAATTAATAACATTAATAGCCTCCTTCATTTAGAGGTCAGCATTTTTTCCTCACTCTTTTTTTTTTTTTTTTTACTAAAAAAGAAATGAATATAGATAAAAATATGACAAAATACATAATTTTATGATTTAAATATTGTGACCGACACGAATCAAGTGGTAAAAGTTTTGGCTATGTGTTGTCAATTCATAATGAAAATTGATGTACCTGTAATTCAATTGTAATTCACTACAATCGTAAATGTAATTGAATTACGTTTGATTATGTTTACTTAAAACTATGAATTTAGTTAGGTTTATCGTTAATCGTTATAGTTTGAGTTATTTTTTATTGTAACAATAATGATAATCATAACCCAAACTCAAATAATAACAGTAATGGTAGGATGTAATTTTTAAACACAATCAAATTGATTACTCCCTATTTATGATTAATTGGATTGTGAACTTTTGTTTATGAATTAGAAATAGATGTCATGTATAGTACACATACATAACACAGGTAAGCAACTTCAAATAAACTTAATTAATCACATGGAGCTCACCTTTCAAAGGTAGTGTTGATTTATTTCTCACTGCAAGCATTAAGGGAAAGATGACCTTAATTTGGTTGCTTTTAGAATTAGAAAGGTTTAACAATTTCATTAATTAAATTTAAATAATAAAAGCATTTTTCATGCAAGTAAGACAAAAAGAAACAAAACCGCTATTCTCTAAATTATGTAATGCAAAAATAGAAAAATGTAGAGAAAAGGCTATCAATTTTTGTCTTCTTGTTGATGGAGTGAGTGTTAAGTGTTAAGTGTTAAGTGAATGGCATGATGTTAAAAATAAAATCATATTCATCCCTTCTAAATTTACTTTGAAAAATATTTTTAATTATTATATATCAATTTTAAGTACATTTTAGAATGATTTTAAATCTGATAAATTAATTTTAACTATTTTAAATTAAAATCATGTATTTAATTGATATAGAGTGTTTAGGAAGGATAATTGGTTGGGTGCTTCAAAATCATACAGTTAGGTATGTTTAGAAGTGATATTTGGAATGGTGATTTTAGAAGAGGAGGTTTAATTTATATACAGTTGATTTTGTAAAGTGTGTGATTTTTTAACAGTAATTTTTTTTTAAAATACTTAAAATGATTTTGACATACCATATGTTTTGGATTTTAAAATTTTAAAATTATATTTTCTATTTAAAAATTATTTAACTAATTAATTATAATAATATATTTTTTATTGATTTATTTTTACATTTGTATTTTAAAAATGTTGATCACCAATTGTTGTTGAAAAATTGTTGTCGTAAACGATGATCAGTGGTGATCACTAAAAAAAATGGTGATTAGAGGTTGGCAGCAGTAGTCGCTGAAGTTGAATGGTCACCAAAGCATGGTCGTCGACAGTTGGACGAAAAAGGTTGTCGAGAGGTAATCCGGAGTTCTAATAAATATCTAATTTTATTAATTTATTTTTAATAAATTTCTAACATCAATGGAAGTTGTTCGACCTAAGTTGCTGAAATGCGATCGTTGAAAATTGATGTATAGTGATGCTCGAAAACGTTAATTTAAGGTTGGTAACAATGATAGTATGAAGTTGTTTGACAACTGTCGTAAAAGATAGTTGTTGAAAATTGATTGGCGATGATTTTGAAAAGTGATCGTGAGAGGTTGGCTAGAAACTAATTGCAAAAAAAAGAAATGATCTTCAGCAATTATCGAGAAACAGTCGACAGAGACGTGATTAGAGGTTAACTAGCGACCGTCGTAAGAAAATTATCATTGAAAGTTTGTGAACAGTAACTATTGAAAAATGGTCGTTGAAAGGTTGCTGGTGATATGGTTATTGAAAGCAGTCGTTTTTACTATCATATTAACAGGAAGTTCTTTGAAAGGGAATCACCAAAGAAAAGTAACTCAAAAATTAGTTTAAAGTAAATTGTTTATTTTTAAAAAAACAAATCTCATCATATTGCAATACATGATGAATAATTTAGATAAAAGTGATTTTAAGAATAGGAAGAATTATTTTAGCAATGTGTCAAAATCACTTTGAAAACACAGTAAAGTTTGATTAAGAGAGGAAAGGGTGTGTTGCTGTTTGTGAGGGCCTTGAAAGTATTGGTTGTACCAATGATGTGTATGTGGGTCTTCACTTTGGTTTGAGAGAGTTAGACTATTCAGAAACACAAAGTGGTCCTATTGATCTTCTTAATAAAATTAAACACTTCGTTAGATCTCTATATCTTCTTAATTTAATTTCCATAGGCTTTCCTTATCCAAAAAGTTGATGACTTTAGGATTAAATTCATTGATATAATCTAACAATTTTTATGTCAAAATTTTAGGGTTAATGAATTTCCCTAAGATTATTGATCTAGTGTCGTTATTTAACAAATATATATTTTAAAAAATAAGTATTTTATGGAATATTGCTAAATTTGTACAATTTTATACTAATTATAATTAATTGCTCTAAAACATAATTATAATCATTATGCAAGACATAAACTTGTTGTGTCCTACGTTAATATTTTTATGTAGATCTATACCCTAATAATACAAATCATTTGCATTTGCTAGAAAAAAAAATAGAATGAGCCAATATTCTTTTATTTATTTACTCATTCATGGTTGAATAGTTAATTAGTACCACATTCAATATTTTTTATATTTAACCCATCAATCCACATATTATTATATATGCCAATAATTGGAGTAATATTCAAACATTATTGATGTTTCTTTTAATTTGTGTTTGCATTTCTTTATTGGACATTCATCAATTGGACAATATAACTATTAAGGGAAAAATAAAAAAACCCATTTTGTAGCTCAACATCTTTCAATTTTATATTCAATAATTTCCATCCAATGATATTAGCTTTTAGTTTCCTTTTCTAAAATCTAACATAGATGAGACAAATTTCCAATTAAACCTGAAGACAGTAAGATTTTGTTTAATAACATTTTTTTTTTTGGTATTTGGTTACATCATCACTTAATTTACTATTTATTGGTTGATATTATGTGCAGTGTCCTAAATTTTAATAATGTGGATAGATAGATATAATAGATATTAATAAGCACCTTAATTTTATTAAAAACATTATTTGATGCGACATTAGATACCCGTGAC
>JBBPDI010000029.1:16990839-17004027 GCA_037974545.1 Cucumis variabilis | reverse complement strand
AGACTCATTAAACAACTTAGGATGTTAGTTTATTGGATTTGGGTTATTAAGACAAAACTAATATTATAATTAATAACTATTCTTACAACAATAACACTTTATTAATAACGGTCAATGGATTATATTTACAATCTATGAGTTTTAGGACATAAATCCCAACAATAACCAAGCCCAAAAAGAGTAAAAAGAGCAATTTTTTATTTGAAATTGCAAAATGGACCACATTTACTTTCTAATTTTATTCCAAAATATAATAACTACCTCAACTTGGTGTTGCAATGACTTCACATAATTGATAATCTCATCCAACATCAAAGCATTTAGGTTATTAACCAACCTTGTTCTAACTATGTAAGTTACATTTTAAATATATTTAGAACTAATTTTGTATCTTTGTGTTATTTACCATCTCCAAACCATTGACAAAATATGTCAATATCAAAAAATTTAAATGATGTTCTCAATAAACAGACAAAGTCTCTAAACTTCACCTAAAAACCATTTTAGTCCTTCTAAATATTCTAACCTCAAACATTAATATAAAAATATGAGAAAATAAACCAAGAGAATGAACTTTTTTTATGAAAAAAAACAGAATTTACATTGAGATTTAAAATAATAATAGAAAAAGAAGAAAAGGGTATCCATAAGGACCATAACCAAGCCCAAAAAGGGAGGAATCAAACTAAAGAAAATGATATATCAAAAAGCAAAACATATGGCTTTTGTAAAAAACAAAAACTTGTGCATATAGGTGACTCTTAAAAACTAATGACAGAGAACTCTAGAATAAGATTTGAAATGTAACAAACCCACCAAAAGTTGTAACCAGACTCCTTCATTTAGATCAGACTTTGCCAGCTCTTGTGGAAAAATGGTATGATAATCAACATATTTTTCTAGAATGTTGTTAGAAAACATGCAGCCATATGGTACAACTTTTAAATAAAACAAATAAAATTTTGAAAAGTGAGAAGGTTAAATGACCTTTAACTATATCGAAAGCAATTAACTATAGGTATAACTAGAGTACACGGAAGACAAGTTACACAATGTACATTGGCTTTTGTAAAAAACTAAAGTAACACAGTTCCTGAAGTAACACAATGTACTAGACTACACCATAAGGACCATAACCAAGCCCAAAAAGGGAGGAATCAAACTAAAGAAAATGATATATCTAAAAGCAAAACATATGGCTATTGTAAAAAATAAAAACTTGTGCATATAGGTGACTCTTTAACTTATTGCGATGTCGGATGGCATGTACGATGACGTGGGACGGCATTGGGGAAAGGTTACTTTATTGTAGTGTGTACTTTGGTAATCCAGTTCGACAAATACAACCTACGTCTGGAGAGCTTCCTAACTCAGATAAGAAATATTATTGAGATTCAATATATGTAACTTATCACAACGGTTACATTAACAAGTTATAACCATAACTTAAAAGTAAACTCAAGTTTTCCCTTAATCAAATAAGAATCTCTTTGAAAACTAGTCCAGGCTCCCCCTGACTCGGTGAATTGATCCCTTAATTCAATGGTTTTCATGAATATTTCTTATCTTCTCAAATTGCACATATCAAGAACCAATCTTCAATGTAAATTTAAATGACAGACGGTAAGCATTATACCTTTAACAAAAACATCTTGAACAGACGAATTCGTATATTCTTAGTAGTATCATATTTATTCGTCAAACCAAAAGGACATCTCTCAACGTATATATATATATATCCCCAGATATATTTTACGAAGAATTTCTTTCAGATTAAAAGGAAACAACCTTATACCAAGATTCCTAAATAATATGAAAAGCAAGTAACTTAACAGTACTGCTTTATCTTTCAATAAAAAGAATTCTTAGTAAAACCGATTAAAAATATATTTGACAAAATATCTTAACAAACTCTCCCTTTTTGTCAAACATGATTGAATTCTTTTTATGATCAATCAGAGTCAAAACAATGGAAAACTTGCAATCGATATAGCTCACTTTCCAGGATTATCACAACAATATGCAGACATATAATAACCAAGTCAGTAGCCACAAAAGAAGCCAAACACAAAGCCATGCCATAAGACAGATGGGAAACAAAAAGCAAGAGTTAACCCATTCCATTTGAACGTTCCATCCATTACTACAATTCTACCATCAAAAGTTTACGAGCTACAAGCAGATAGAACCAACCAATAACAAGGCAACCAACATCCAGGAGCACCCATAAAAAATAAACAAAATTGAAGCAAAACAAAGCACACATACATCTTCCCCTTTGAGCAAAAAAGAATTCAATATGGCGGAGGAGTAGTTGCACTGGACGAGGGCAGAAGAGACTTCAAGTACCGAATGAGAGCATCAATCTCCACCCTTCTATCTGTCAGTAAAGTAATAAACATGTTCAACGCCTGAGATTCAACAGTTATCAAATTTAGAACCTTGGAAATATCATCAGCAGCTAAATGAACACCAACAAATGGTTCAGGAACATCCTCAGAATAAAAAATAATGGCAGAGCAGTTGGAGCGAATATTGTGTTCAATATTAGGAACATATGAGCCTTGAAACAATCTATAACTTAAGGATGAAGTGCGAGGACGAGGTCCAAGAGCATCAGTATCACTCAAAATATGGGGATACAGATGAACAATCAAACTAGAGAAGAATCGAGGCAGAGCAATAGGGTTCTTCACACCAAAGGTGCCAAAATGGCGTAAGAGTTGGAAATAAATGAACATACCAACATCAATAATGGAACTCGTACCAATCTAAAACAAGAAGGTAGCAAGAGCAACAGATACACTAGAGGCATGGGAAGAGGGAAATCACAAAGTAATCTTAATCTTGTGAAGAATGGTATACTTGACGCTCAAGGAGGCAGCAGGAATGCCATTCATGGGCCAAACAATAAGGGTACCACCAGTCAGGTTAGAAGCTAATTCATCAGTAGGTGGAGTGGTCAAGGCAGTATTAAAAGGAGTGACCCGACCAAGAAATGTATTGATAATAATGGGGAGATCACAACTTGACATCCACGCAAATGAATGGTTTGATAATCATTGTTATTGGGATCATCAAAATCAGACGGCAGATTGGCAGTAACCTCTTGAATTAGCCTAGGATAGAATGAGCCAACATCTAGGATGGTTTGAGAGAGACCAAACTGACTAATCAACTCTATAATGGCAACATAAGACTGATGCTTATATGAGACATTCACTTCATTAGCCAATCTCCTTTGCAACACATACTTCCACCTCTAAGCATTATCTTCATGACGAAAGGAAATGTCATCAATAAGGATGGAAGGAATATTGTGAGGAAGCTTATATCGAACAGTCTTAGTGGTGAAAACCTAAGGCCCAGTGGAGCTCTTGGACTTTGTTGGAGGCGTATGGACATAATCCTCTGGCACAGAAGGGGATGGAACAAGTCCATGACCCAATGGCGAGGAAAGAGCAGATGGAATACTTGGAATATCATGGGGAGGAGATACATGGGGAATGTTACCCAAGGGAGGATCCGAGGGACGCTGTTGGGGCAGGGATTTTGAGAAACTACTAGTAAAATCAGATAAACTCTTGAAAGGTCCCGAAGGCATAGACCCCTTACCTTTAGAAAAGGAAGGAATTGGACCATGTCCATGGCTCTTAAAAGCAGAAGGAGTTTAACCCAAATGGGATATCAATAACCCAGCTAAAGGGACGGCATCACATGAAACAAACTCATAATCTGAATGAGAGGGCACATGGGAAACACCAAGCACTTCAACATGAATAGAGGAAGAACTATCAAAACGAATGGTTTGAGAAATATTATCACGATCAGCAAGACGAGCATACAAACGGCACAAAGGAATGCTTTTAAACTGTTTTCTACACATTCGCACCCCATGTTGAGACGAACAGTAGAATTGCATAGATTTACAGAGGGTTCTTTATAATATTCTTGGCATGTATGCATTCTGATTAAGAAGTAAGACGAAGGGCGCTGAAGACTTCTTGAAGGCGATAGAAATTCTTCCAACAACGATTCCCACCTTTCACTAGAATTGAAATAAATAAAAGATTGCAAAATAGCAACACATGAGCCTTAATAACATGCAAAATAGCAACACATGAGCCTTAATAACAAGTGGGCTTAGACAGCTGAGAGGAGGCCAAGAAGGACAACACATTTATGATTTGTTAAGAGAGCTTGCGACAAACACCTAGTCCAACTCATAGATGCTCAAAAGAAGCTGTATCAAGGGGTTTGGTGAAGATATCTGCTAACTGAAGGCTAATCGAACATGAATGAGAGAAATAATCTTATCTTCAACTAGATCTTGAATAAAATGATGGCATATGTCAATATGCTTGGTTCTACTATGCTGAACATGATTCTTGGAAATATTAATGGCACTTGTGTTATCACAATAAAGAATCATAGTTTCCTGAGACAAACCATACTCTTCAAGCATTTGTTTCATCCATATGAGCTAAAAACAAGCACTACTAGTTGTAATGTATTCGGCCTCTGCTATAGATAAGGACACAAAATTTTGCTTCTTACTAAATGAAGAGATCAGGTTGTTACCCACGAAAAAACAACCTCTCGAAGTAGACTTCCTGTCATCTGAACAACTAGCCCAATTAGCATCACAATAACCTACAAGAGACGAGTTGGTATCAAACAAGTAAAATATACCATAAGCATGAGTTGCATGAACATATTTGAGAATCCATTTAACAACCAGCAAATGGAAGCTACGGGGATCAAATTGAAACCGAGCACAAACTCAACAACATAAGAAATATCAAGACGATTGGTAGTAAGATATAGCAGACTTCTGATCATACTTCTATATAATTTAAGAACTACAGATTCAACTGCACAATCTTTAGTCAATTTTACTTGTGTAGCAGCTTGTGTTCTTTTGAATTGAGAAGACTTAAGCCCAAACTTCTTAACCATATTCTTAGCATACTTCTCTTGAGAAATAAAGATATCATTTTGATCATACTTGATCTACAACCCAAAAAAAACGATAACTTACATACCATGCTTATCTCAAATTCAGACTGCATAATGGTAATAAAGCTATTCCAATTGTCATCAGAAAATTTGCCAAAGATAGTATCATCAACATATATATAGGCTACAATGATGTCATTATCCTTCTGGTTAATAAATAAGGTTCTGTCGAACCCTTCTCGAACATATCCTTGTTGATCTAAGTAGATAATAAGTCTTTCATATCAGGCTCTAGAAGCCTATTTGATACCATACGGGACCTTATTCAGTCTGTACACATGCTGTGAAAACACTAAATCAATGAACCCTTTGGGTTGGGCGACATAGACTTCTTCATTCAAGTACCCATTTAAGAGGCATTTTTGACATCCATTTGATACAATTTAAATTTTTATATGCATACAATGCTAAGTAACAAGCGTATAGCTTTAAGTCGGGCAACATGAACAAAGATTTCATCAAAATATAATCCTTCAATATGAGTGTATCCTTGAGCAACCAAACACGTATTGTTATGAGTAAGGTACCCCTGTTCATCTATTTTGTTTTTCAATATCCACGTTGTCCCTATAACATTAACATTTTCTAGTTTGGGCACCAGAGTCGAGACATTATTGCGTTGGAACTGAAGAAATTCTTCTTGCATTGCACTTATCCAGAACTCATCTTTGAGAACTTTTGTGATTGATCCTAGTTCAATGGATGAGTATAACAAACATTAGCAATTAACTTTGCATAATCAATGCAATCTTTCTTTCTAGTTGTAACTACACTTTGTACATCACTAATAATACAACTTGGAGGATGATTCTTAGTCACATGAGATGATGGAACTACCTGTTGAACAGGGGTTCCGATAGGAAGCTCATCTTCAACAATTCTTTGAGTGGACTAAGCTTCAAGCATAGCATGCGGGACAACATATGCACTTTGTGAAACACCAGTAGGTAATTCAGTGTGTTGTATTAGCATAACCACTTCATCATCCTGATCTCTAAGGGAGAGCTTTTCATCATCATTCACAACAATATTAATAGTTTCCATTACGGACTGAGTCCTAGTGTTGAACACTCGATAAGCTCAACTATTTGAGGAGTAATCCAGAAAAATCCCTCTAATGTACTTGGCATCCAGTTTTCTATGATATTCTTGTTAAATAAGAAATTTTAAGACCAATCATAAATTGATCTCAAATTTATTAAATTAATGATGAAAAGTGCAAATAATTGAATTTGGGACTAATTTAAATTAACATGTGTTCCAAATTAAAAAATTGAAAACATAAATTGGCCAATTCTGATAATGCCACATGTTTTCATCCTAACCGTTGGATCAAGATAATTATTTTGGTTCAATTAAATATTATTTATCTAGACTAAGTTCAATTAAGCCCAAAAATCAGCTTAATTGAGCCCAAAGATTAAATATAACCCTTATTCATATGGTTGAGCCCATGGGTCTGGTCCATGGACCAATCAGGCTCAAGCCCATAAAGCCCATCAAAAAATTCTATAAATAGAGAAGTTCTCCTCATTTGTAAGGAGGAAAATTTTTTACTACAAAAGGTCTATAGAGAGCTATCCTGAGCTAGAAGACTCCATAACTCCTAAAGTCAACCATCCTTCAAGATTGAAGCTCCTTTGAAGATACAAGCTTTCTTCCAAGACTCCAGCTTCCCTCGAAGATTTAAGCTCCTTTAAAGATACAAACTTTCTTGCAAGACTCCAACTTCAAGAACATCACGTGCTCTGCTTCCTTAAATCAAGTATAAGCATTCAATCGAGAGAGATTCAAAGGATTAAATTCTAGAGATCGAACCACATCGCATCAAATCAACAAAAATACAACATCAACACTAGTTCAATGCCACATATTAAATTTCTCCAGAAATCTCGTGTGAATAAATTGGCACGCCCTATGGAACCTTCTCCACCTATCATATCTCTTTCATCATCTAAAACTATAAGCAAACCAATGGCATCAAAGAAAGCTGCATCCAAATCTTCAGCTACAAGGGACACCTACAAGGGACCTTTCACCCATAGTCATTCTAAGAGGATAGTCCAAGAGCAAGATCAAGGTTCCACCATTACGCAGAGCATCCTTAAGCAGTTGATGGAATCTCCTAAAGCTAGAACGTCATCAAGGAAAATCCTCCATATAATGATTCTGATTCTATTTCTAGCAGGTCGAAGAAAGAAGCACACCCTGATGTTATGTTTGTCATGATGGTTGATGTAATAGTTGAGGCTGCCATGGCAGAGATGAAGAGGAAAATTAATCTCCTGATTAAGGTTGTTGATGAACTAGACCACAAAATTGCAGCCTTAAAAGAGCAGATGTAGACTTGTGAAATTGCTGAATCGAGTCAAACTCCTATTGTTAAAGTTGATGACAAAGGGAAGAATGTGGTGCAAGAAAATCAACCACAACAACAATCAACGTTTGTGGCTTCTCTCTCAGTTCAACAATTACAAGATATAATCACAAACACCATCAGATCTCAGTATGGAGGCCCTTCTCAAACTTCTTTCATGTACTCTAAGTCGTACACCAAAATAATTGACAACTTAAGAATGTCGCTTGGGTACCAGCCTCTAAAATTCCAGTAGTTTGATGGAAAGGGCAATCTGAAACAACACATTACTCACTTCGTCGAAACATGCAAGAATCCAGGATCAAGAGGAGATCAACTAGTCAGACAATTTGTTCAAAGCTTGAAAGGAAATGATTTTGAGTGGTATACCGATCTAAAGCCAAAAAGCATTGACAGTTGGGAACAACTGGAAAAATTGTTCCTCAATCGCTTTTACAGCACCAGACGCACAGTAAGTATGATGGAGCTTACAAACACAAAACAAAGGAAGGGAGAACAAATCATCGATTACATCAATCAATGGAGAGCTCTAAGTCTTTATTGTAAAGATAGGCTCATCGAACTATCAGCTATAGAAATGTGCACCCAAGGCATGCATTGGGGACTCCTCTACATTTTGCAGGAAATAAAGCCCCACACATTTGAAGAACTGACAACTCGAGCTTATAATATGGAGTTGAGCATCGCCAACAGAGGAACTAAAGATTTTTCTATTCCTGAAGTAAAGATAGTAAAGAGCACCGTGAAAGAATCTATGACCGTAAACACGACCTCGCTAAAGTTCTCTAAAGGAAAGAAGGCAAAAGCTGAGAAGAAGGATGATGGAAGTGAGAGGAGACATTTGACTTTAAAATAAAGGCAGGAAAAAGTTTACCTATTTCCTGATTCATATATCGGAGACATACTAGAGCAACTACTGAAGAAGTAGTTGATCCAGCTACCAGAATGTAAGCAACCTGAGCAAGCAGGAAAGGTAGATGATCCCAACTACTGCAAGTATCATCAGGTCATCAGTCATCCAGTAAAGAAATATTTTGTGCTGAAGGAGCTAATTCTAAGGTTGGCTCGCGAGAAAAAGATTGAGCTAGATTTGGAGGAAGTAGCTCAAACAAATCATGCTGCAGTGACGATAATGTCAGGGGCTCCTTCGTCGAGATTGATTTTGGAACAAAAGGAAACCTTAGTCTAGTTTGGGACCTTTGAGCCTGTAGTTGTCCAATTTTATCATGAAGTCTCATATGAGGATCCTCAAGGAGGGAAAAGACCGATTGAAGACAATGAAGTATGGATAGTTGTGACCCATCAGAAGAAAAGACAGTCGACTCTGATCCAAAGAGAGTCTCGCTCCTACCAAAAATATAAAAGAGGAAATAAGGCTCAAAATAATAAAAAAAAGACTCAAAAGCTTAAGCTCGTACAGGAGGAAGACATGGATCTCTCTTAACCTCAGCGCTTAGTAACCCTTGCAGACTTCCTTCCAAAAGGCTTCCTTTATGATCATCAGCACAAAGACTCAGAAGTCGTAGCGTGTTATGCTATCAACACAAAGGAGGAAGAAATAATCCCTCCAAGATCGTTAGAAGAGGAGGGAGTGTCAAAAGATCTTTCAAGGTTCAATGTGGAGGATTTGTTATCACTTCCTCAAGAGATCAAAACCATCCTTATTGATCCATTGTTAAATTCAAGAGCATCAAGTTTGATTACTCCAATTGCGACATATGAGAGTGCTCCTTATTGTATGTCTATAGACTTCTCAGATGAAGATTTGTTGTAGGGATCTGAACTCCATAATAGACCCTTGTATGTTTCTGGATACGTTTGAAAACACAGAGTCTATCGAATTCTCATCGATAATGGATCAGCTGTTAGCATAATGTCGAAGTTGACTACGACTATGAGGCAATTAGGCATCTTGATCGACGAGCTCTCAAATAGCAAGCTGGTAATTCAAGGTTTTAACCTAGGCAGCCAAAGAGCAATAGGCATGATATGGTTAGAACTCACAATTGGTGACCTAAAGGCCAATGCATTATTTCATGTCATAGACTCAAGGGCCCTTACAAGTTGTTACTAGGTCATCCTTGGATTCATAGAAATGGAGTTGTAACTTCAACACTACATCAGTGCTTCAAATTTTATCAAGACGATGTAAAGAAGGTTGAAGCTCACTTTAATCCGTTCTCCGAGGCTGAGTCTCACTTCGCGAATGCAAAGTTTTATTCAAAGAATGATCATATCTTAGAAGCTTTTCCTACATAAACTCCTCTTATAAAAGGAGAAGATAATTCACAGCTGAAATCACTTACAAACACAGAACCACATGAAAGCACGGGAACCTTTAACTCTAAAAAGGGTGAACCATACACTAGCAGCACAAAAATATGATCTTGAAGGATGAAAAGACTATAAATCCACCAGTTTTAAGCTATGTCCCTCTGTCGAGGTGCAAGAAAGGCGAATCACCATTTGTAGAATCCCCAAAAGGCTTAAAGGTTGGTTACATCAAAGTCTTAAAAGAAAGCTTCACTACACCACTAACTAAAATAATAAAGCAGGAGATAAAGATAGACCTAACGGAAGCAAACATACCCCAAAGGCGAACGAAAGATGGATTTGATCCCAAGGCTTACAAATTAATGGTAAAAATAGGTTATGACTTCACAGCTCACGCTGAGTTCAAAAGCTTGAAAATTCATGATCGAACTAAGCTCTCCTCAACTCAAAAGAAGCTTTTACAGGAAGAACATGTTATGCCCATGTCGATAAAAAGGACTTGGATACAAGTCACCAGAGTCGATCCATATAACTAGAAGGGGGAAGGAAAGAGTGGTTGACAGTAATCATATAACCATAGAGGAGGTGGGTGGTACAGATGAAAAAGAAGGTGATAATCAGATAACCTTCGCATTTGATCGAATTAGATCAGATGTTGCACGCCCCTTAGTATTTAAAAGACTATGTATGGCAGAGGCAGAAAGAGAAAGTCACCAGTCAGCACCGAGCCTTGAGCGATGTTTAATCTTTCGAAGGCTAACTATGACTTCCATAAAGGAGAAAAATACATGTCAGGCCTCGACAACTACAAGACCATCAGCCTTTGGAAGCCTAGGTGTGCCTAAAAAGAAAAATGTACAAGCACTCCGTACTCTAATTTTTAATCGTCTTGGGGATGGAGGCTCACATGTCAATATTGGTTCCAGCATGGATACAAAAAAGAAGGAACCAACATCTTGTGTGTCAGTTTGGCATCGAATTAAGCATAAAGGCATCAAGAATTGTCGTAGTAAGGAGTTTCCTTGCGAGACAAAAGGAGAGGGAGAAACTCATAGCAATGTTCCTTCTCAAATGAAAAGAAAAACCTTTGTTACTCTCACTACAAGTCAAGGTTTGTTGAAGGTAAAAAGACATAATGTTATACTAATGAATCCTGAAAAGGAAGAGTCAGAATAAGGGGAAGGTGAAACTTCATGTCATCATATCACAATTATTAAGGAATCAGAAATTGAAACTTATAAAGAAGGTGCAGAAGATGTCCCACAGAGTTTAGAGGATGGTGGCCAATCTACTATAGATGAGCTAAAAGAGGTGAACCTTGGTACAATAGAGGAACCACGCCTGACTTTCATTAATGCATCCTTATCTAATGAGGAGGAAAATAAACACATGAGTTTGCTCACCGAATACAGGGACATCTTTGCTTGGTCGTACAAGGAGATGCCAAGACATGATCCAAAAGTAGCAGTCCATCATCTTGCAATCAAACCAAGGTATCGACCAATTAAATAAGCACAACGACATTTTCGATCAAAGCTTATTCCTCAAATCAAAATAAAAGTCAACAAGTTGATTGAAACAGGATACATTCGTGAGGTCAAGTATCCAACATAGATAGCAAATATTGTCTCTATTAGAAAAAAAGAACGGACAGTTGTGCATTTGTGTAAACTTTCGTGACCTGAATAATGCATGCCCTAAGGATGATTTTCATGTACCCATCACAGAAATCATGGTTGATGCAGCGACTGGACACGAGGCATTGTCATTTATGGATGGGTCGTCTGGATATAATCAAATACGAATGGCACTCTCAAATGAAGAAATGGCAGCTTTTAGAACTCCAAAGAGAATATAATGTTACAAGGTAATGTCCTTTGAATTGAAAAATGTTGGTGCTACTTATCAATGTGCCATGTAGAAAGTGTTTGATGATATGTTGCATAAGTATGTCAAATGTTATGTTGATGACCTTGTAGTCAAATCAAAAAGACAACAAGACCATTTAAAGCATCTAAAAGTTCTGTTTGACCGCTTGCAAAAATATCAGTGAACCCTCTCACGTGTGTATTTAGTATGACTTCAGGAAAGTTCCTTGGTTTCATTGTAAGGCACCGAGGGATCAAAATAGACCAGTCCAAGATTGATGCCATTCAGAAGATGCCAAAACCTAAGAGTTTGCATGACCTAAGAAGTCTCCAAGGATGATTGGCTTACATTTGAAGGTTCATCTCTAACCTGGCCGGTCAGTGTCAACCTTTTTAAAAGTTGATGAGAAAATGAAAAAAAAATTGTGTGAGATGAGGCTTGTCAGAATGCTTTCGATAGCATAAAGTAATACTTGCTTATTCCCCCAGTGCTGAGAGCTTCACTATCTGGCAAGCCATTAATATTGTATATTGCTGCACAAGAAAAGTCCTTAGGAGCATTACTGGCACAAGAGGAGGAAAAGAAAAAGAAGTGTGCTCTCTACTATCTAAGCAGAACATTAATTAGGGCTGAAGTTAACTATTCTCCCATCGAGAAGATGTGCCTCAAACTTTTCTTTGCCATTGATAAGTTGAGGTTCTATATGCAGGCCTTCACGGTTCATCTAGTGGAAAAAACAGATCCTATAAAGTATGTTCTGTCCAGGCCAATCATCTCTAGATGCTTAACCAAATGGGCAGTTCTACTACAACAATATGACATTGTCTATATTTCCCAAAAGGTGATAAAAGGGCAAGCGAGCAGACTTTTTAGGAGACCACCCAATTCCTTTGGATTGGAAGTTATGTAAAAACCTGCCAGGCGATGAGGTTTTCTTCATGAAAGTTATGGAACCTTGGACTATGTACTTCAATGGTGCAACACGAAGAAGTGGTACGGGGGCAGGCATCATCCTCATTTCTCCTGAGAAGCATATGTTTCCTTATAGGTTTGCACTCGCTGAACTGTGTTCGAACAATGTGGCTGAATATCAGGCTTTGATAATAGGCCTTCAAATGGCATTGGAAATCAGAGTATCATTCATAGAGATTTATGGCGATTCAAAGTTGATAATCAATCAACTCTCGCTCTAGTATGATGTCAAGCATGAAGACTTAAAGTCATACTTCGCTTATGCTCATAATTGATGGGAAGGTTTGATAGTGTGATGCTAGAACATGTCCCTAGAGTAGAAAATACCACTCTGTCAACGATGGACTATGCCTCCAGTTATGTTTGAATGTCAGGAAGTGAACGTGACAACATTTTATTTGATTAATGAAGAAGATTGGCGTCAACCCATCATGGAGTATCTTGAACATTGAAAGCTTCTAAAAGATTTTCATCATAAAATTAAGGTACGAAGAAGATCTGCGCACTTTATTTATTACAAGGGAACCTTATATCGTCGTTCTCTTGAAGGATTTTTTCTTCGATGCCTTGGAAAGGAATGGTCGATAAAAGCTCTAAAGGAAGCACATGCAGGTATTTGTGGAGCACATCAATCAGGACCAAAGCTTCAATTCCAGCTAAGAAGAATGGGCTACTAC
>JBBPDI010000029.1:16865799-16893072 GCA_037974545.1 Cucumis variabilis | reverse complement strand
ATTTTAACAACTTTATTCATTTTTTTTATTTCAAAATAATCATATTATTAATTTTTATTGACTAAATCTCAATCTTTTCCTTAACCTTTAATAACTTGTAAATTAAATTTAGTTTTCTAATTAGATCTTAATTTATTTTAAAATTTTAAATTTTGAGTTTTGAATTTTGAATTTGAAAATTAAAATTAGTTTTTTATTAGGATCTCAACCTTTTTTTTATTATTTGAAAATTAAATCTCAACTATTTTTTATTTCAAAATAAATTAAATCTTTCAATATTAATAATTTAGAAATTAAAAATTAGTTTTCTTATTAGTTCTTAATTAATTTTTTTAAATTGAATTTATTTTTCAATAAAATAGGCTAAGATATTGTGTTTTTGGATAAAATCTCCCAAATTCCATCTACATTTTATTAAATAATTAATATAAATATATTTTTCTAAAAATCAACTAAAATTTTCCTAACACACAAGGAAAATAACTTTTGTATCTTTTTGTTCTGAGCTAGGGTTTTTGTTCTTCCACCCCAAGCGTTTGAGATTACAGGTTGTAGTCTTGAAAATCAAAGATAGAAGATGGAAAGTGTATGCATGCTTCAAATGTTTATATTCTTCTTTTTGAAAATGTATGATGAATTTCTTTTTGAAAATGCGTGATGAAGTTAAAGACGAACCTGAAACTTCAAATGAAAGAAGTAGAGATTGGGGTTTCTCCGCTTCAAGGTGAAAAGATTAGGATTTTCCCACTCGAAGAAAATGAGATCAAAAAAGAAAAATGGAAAATGGAGATGAAGATTTTCAAAATGGAAGATGAGAAACGAAATACAAAAATGAAGAATAAATATCATTGCAGCGGGTTTAGAAAATGAAGATAGAAGGTTCTGACTTTGATTAGACAAGTATGTATTCAAGATTTATTAAAGTGTATTTATTCTATTTTAGTTTTAAGAAAGTAGTTTACACTTTATGTATATAGGGGTATTTTGGGTTTTTGCAAATTCTTGTTTGTTGTATTTTTTTTTTCATTCTGCCATTTTTGAAAAAAAAAAAGTGGTTTTGCTATTTTTCAAAATGACAACTTTAAAAGAAAGATTTAGACAAAAAGCCTAAATTGACTAAGAATTTTCACAAATATCCTAAAATATAAATTATTTTCTTAAATAGGATTTCGTATAAATTTTGGATAATACTAACCATATAATCATTATTAATGATATATTACATTCGTAATAAATTGTATATTATTTCCTTATTAAAATTATCTAAATTTATTAAGATATTAATTAATTCCTTATATAAATGTGTGTTATTATTATGGTAATATTTTGAGAATATTTTTTTAATGAAGTATAATACCAAATATAATCTAATATAGAAAACTATTGGAATTAATTTATTATAACCGTGGGAATTATTTCATCTCCATCACCAAACTCCACCCACTTTTCAATCGTCGCCGGCAACATTTAAACCCCATAACGTTAACCTTCCAATTTTCCATAGATTTTGTCGTCGGCAGTCTTTCATCTCCATAACGTTAACCTTCTAACCTTTCATTAATAAATTTATAATTTTTAGCTAGAATATATTTTTTTCCTTAAAAAATTTGTGCTTCTTCCGTTCCATAGCATATATTTTGGTCATGTTTCTTATATTTTGTTTAATTTTTTTATTATTCAGTTCATCTTCCTATCATGCTCAACATATAATTTTTATTAAATGTCTCATCATCCATATATACTATAGTATACCACTGAATAGTAAATTTATGTTTTGCGATTTGTCACATATATACTATTGCATATATTCAATAATACATATACATATTATTTTTCGCGTTCTATGATTTTTTTATTGCGTATATATACCAATATACACAAATTGTATATTCATTAAGTATATTTTTTTTTACTTCTTACATATATGCTACTGAATAATTCATTTATGTTTTGTAATTTGTTACATATATACTACTGTATGTATTCAATAATACATACATAGATTTTTTTTTCATGTTTTATGATTTTTTTTACTGCATTTATATACCATTGTATACACAGATTATGTATTCGATCAATATTTTTTTTTGAATTCCTACATATATACTATTGCATAATACATATATTTTATGTGATTTGTTACATATATACTACTTCATATATTCAATAATACATAAATAATGTTATCTTCAATATACTCAATATACCCTAATGTATTTCGAATGTGAAATATAAATTCTTACTAATCTTAAATTTTTGCCAATTTTTTTCGAAAGATCACTATACCAGTCGGTCGCCGATGTTCTTCTCCTTCACCACTTATACTTCCCCCAATCTTCTATTATTCGGCGTCTTTTATGAAGAAAATGGAATATCAATATTCTACGTATTCGAAAGATGAAACTTTTACCTTTTTTTAAATTTTTTCTAAACCATAACCCACGTCCCTAATTTCTCTCATTGTCGGTCAATCTTTTATAAACAAATTGATATAAGAACTTTTTATTCATAAAATATACACCGTATTATTCAATATATACCATAATTAGGTGAAATATATGAAAAACAATGCAAAACGAAAGAAAAATGGATGGAGAGAGAGATTGGAAAGTGAGAGAGATCGAGAGGGAATATTTTTTGAACAAAATCACCAAAATAAAAATAATTAAGGGAAATTTTTTATTATAATATTATAATAATATAATTAATCACTTACCATATTTACATAAGATAGAATAAATGCAAATATTAAAAAGGTCCACTTTCCTTTTTCCTTTTTTTTTTTATTTTTTAATATATTATTAATAATGAAAATGGGTAAAGTGGTCATTTGAACTTATATTTGTGTAAAATATTAGTCAATTTATGATATTTTTGAAAAATTTAAGTTAATCTTGTAATATGGTATACCATTTTAGGCTATTTTAATTAAAGACCCACTTTAAAATTTCTATTCTTCTAGTTGACCCAAAAAAAATAAACTTAATTTAGCCCAAAGGCTAAATATGATCCAAATTCATGTTGTTGAGCCCATGGGTCGGGTTCATTGACCAATCATCCTCAAGCTCATAAAGTGCACCAGAAAACTCTATAAATAGAGGAGTTCCCCTCATTTGTAAGGCTTGGAAAATTTTAACTCTAGAAGGTCTAGAGAGAATTTTCCCAAGAGCTAGAAGACTCCATAATTTCTAAAGCCAACCACCCTTAAAGATTGAAGCTCCTTTGAAGATACAAGTTTTCTTCCAAGATTCCAACTTTAAGAACATCACGTGATTTGCTTTCTCAAATCAAGCGTAAACATCCAACCGAGAGAGAATCAGAGGATCAAATTCTAGAGATCGAACCACATTGCATCAAATCAACATAAATACAATATCAACACAAGTTCAACTCCATGAATCAAATTTCTCTAGAAATATTATGCAAACAAATTGGCACGTCAAGTGAAACCTCTTTACCTCTCATCTCTCTCTCTTTATCCAAATCTACAAGCAAAACGATGGCACTAAAGAAAGCTGCATCCAAATCTTCTGTTAAAAGCGATGCTTACACAGGACCTTTCACTCATAGTCGTTTTAAGGGGATCATCCAAGAGTAGGGTCAAGGTTCTACCATCGCGCAGAGCATCCTTAAGCAATTGATAGTCTCCTAAAGCTGAAATTGTCATCAAAGAAAATCCTATATATGATAACTTTGATTCTGCCTCTAGCAAGTCAAAGAGAGAAGCACACCCTGATGTGATGTCTGTCATGATAGTTGATGTAATGATCAAGGCTACCATGATGGAGATGGAGAGAAAAAATTATCTTCTAATGAAAGCTGTTGATGAACGAGACCCCAAAATCGCAGCTTTAAAAGAGCAGATGTAGACTTATGAAACTATTGAACCGAGTCAAACGCTTGTTGTTAAAGCTAGTGATAAAGGGAAGAATATAGTGCAAGAAAATCAACCACGACAACAATCAGTTTCTGTGGCTTCTCTCTTAGTTCAGCAATTACAAAATATGATCACAAACTCCATCAGAGCTCAATATGGAAGCTTATCCCAAACTTTTTTCATGTATTCTAAGCAGTACATCAAAGGAATTGACAACTTGAGGATGTCGTTTGGATACCAACCTCTAAAGTTTCAGCAATTCAACGGAAATGGTAACCCGAAGCAACACATCGCCCACTTTGTCGAAACATGCAAGAATGTAGGATCAAGAGTAGATTAACTAGTCAGGCAGTTCGTCCGAAGCTTGAAAGAAAATGCTTATGAGGGGTATACCAATCTGGAGCCAGAAGTCGTTAACAACTGGGAACAATTGAAAAAAGAGTTTCTCAACTACTTCTACAACACCAGGTGCACTGTAAGTATGATGGAGCTTACAAACACTAGACAATGAAAGGGAGAGCTAGTCATCAATTACATCAATTGATAGAGGGCTCTAGTCTTGACTACAAGGTCGACTCACTGAACTATCGACTGTAGAAATGTTCTCCATAAGCATGCATTGGGGAACTCCTCTACATTTTGCAGAGAATAAAGCCCCACACATTTGAAGAGCTGGCAACTCGAGATCATGATATGAAGTTGAGCATTATCAGTAAAGGAACTAAGAATTTTCTTGTTTCTGAAGTAAATAAAGACAAGAAAGAGATGAAGGGTGCCGAAAAGATAGTGAAGAGCACCGTAAAAGAATCTATGGTCATAAACACGATCCAACTTATATTCTCCAAAAGAAAGGAAGCAAGAGCTGAGAAGAAAGATGATGGAAGCAAGAGGCGACGTCTGACTTTAAAAGAAAGACAGAAGAAAGTTTACCCATTTTCTGATTCAGATATTGTAGACATGCTAGAGCAACTACTGGAGAAGCAGCTAATCCAGTTGCTGGAATGTAAGTGACTTGAGCAAATAGGAAAGATAGATGATTCAACTACTGCAAGTATCATTGGGTCATCAGTCACCCAGTAGAGAAACGTTTTGTGTTGAATGGGCTAATTCTAAGGTTAGCTCGTGAGAAAAAGATAAAGCTAGACTTAGAGAAGGTAACTCAAACAAACCATACTATAGTGACGATAATGTTAGAGGCTTCTCCATTAAGATTGATTTTTTAGCAAAGGGAAAGCTTGGTCCAGTTCGGTACCTTTGAGCCTATAGTTGTCCAATTCTATCAGAAAGCCACACTTAAGGATCCTCAAGGAGAAGAAAGACCGATCGAAGAAGACGATGAAGGGTGGATCGTTGTGACCTGCTGAAAGAAAAGACAGTCGACTTTGACCTAAAAAGGGTCATGCTCCTACCAAAATTATAGAAGAGGGAATAGAGCTCAAAAGAATAAGAGAAAGAAGAAGACTTAGAAGCCTAAGTTCTTGCAGGAGGAAGACAAGGATTTCCCTTTACCTCGGCACTTAGGAACCTTGGTGGACTTCCTTACAACAAACTTCCTTTTTGATCATGAGGATGAAATCCTAGAAGGTGTTGCATGTCATGTTATCAACGCAACGGAGGAAGAAAACATCCCTCCAAGATCACTAGAAGAGGAGGGAGCTTTGCCTGCAGAATTTTTTTTGTTGCATGATATATCTTAGAAGCTTTGCCTACAGACTTAGATATATCATGCAACATCCTTTGTTGCATGATATATCTTAGAAGCTTTGTCTGCAGAAATTTTCCTTATAAAACGAGAAGATAATTCATAGCTGAAATCACTTGCAAGTAGAAAACCACATGAAAGTATAAGAATCTTTAACTTTGGAAAGGGTGAAGCATACACTGGCAGCACAAAGAGTATGATCTTCAAAGATGAAAAGGCTTTAAACCCACCGATTTTTCACTATGTCCCTCTGTCAAGGCACAATAAAGGTGAGTCACCGTTCATGGAGTCTCCAAAAGGCTTGAAGGTTATGACATCAAAGTCTTACAAGAAAGCTTCACTACACCACTAACTAAGATAACGAAGTAGGAGATAAGGATAGACCTGATGGGAGAAAACTTTCCCTAAAGGCGAATGAAAGACGGATTCGACCTCAAGGCTTACAAATTGATGGCGAAAGCAGGTTATGACTTCACAGCTTACGTCAAGTTTAAAAGCTTGAAAATTCATGATCGACCTGAGCTCTCCTCAACTCAAAAGAAGCTTTTACAAGAAGGGCATGCAATATCCGTGTTGAGAAAAGGAATTGAATACAAGTTGCCAGAGCCGATCCATATAACTAGAACGGTTGACAGCAATCATATAACTATTGAGGAGGTTGATAGTATGGAAGAAAAAGGAGGTGATAGTAAGAGAACCTCAACATTTGATCTAATTAGACCACCTATTGCACGTACCGTCGGTATTTGAGGAGGTTGATAGTATGGAAGAAAAAGGCTAAGTACGACCTTTAGAAAATAGAAAAGCACATGTCAACCCTTGACGAAAACAAAACCATCAACCTTTGAAAGGCTAGGCATGTTTAAAAAGAAAAATGGACAAGCACCCCGTTTTCTAATTTTTAATCATCTTAGGGATGAAATCCCACATGTCAACACTAGTTCCAGCATAGATACAAAGAAGAAGGAATCAACATCTCGCGTGTCAATTTGCCGTCAAATTAAGGATGCAGACGTCAAGAATTGTCATGGTAAGAAGTTTCCTTACGAGGAAAAGGGAGAGCGAGGAATTCATAGCAATGCTCCTTCTCGAATAAAAAGAAAATTTTTTATTACTCTCAATACAAGTAAAGGTTCGTTGAAGGTGAACAGGCATAATGTTATACTAACTAATCCTAAAAAGGAAAGCTCAGAACAAGGAGAGGGTGAAATCTCATGTCATCACATCACCATTATTGAGGAATTAGAGATTGAAACTCCTCAAGAAGACACGAAAGATGTCCTACAGAGTTTAGAGGATGGTAGCCAATCTACTGTAAATGAGCTAAAAGAGGTGAACCTTGGTATAATATAGGAACCACGCCCAACTTTCTTTAGTGCATCTCTTTCTAGTGAAGAAGAGGATAAATACATGAGTTTTCTCACCGAGTACAGGGACATCTTTGCTTGGTCGTATAAGGAGATGTCAAGACTTGATCCAAAAGCAGCACTCCATCATCTCTCAATTAAACCAGGATATCAGTCGATTAAATAAGCACAACAATGTTTTCAACTGAAGCTTCTTCCTATATTGAGGTTGAAGTCAACAAGTTGATTGAAGCAGGATTCATTTGCGAGGTCAAATATCCAACGTGAATAGCAAACATTATCCTTGTAAAAAAAAAAAGAACGAGCAGCTTCGCGTTGGGTAGACTTTAGTGACCTGAATAATGCATGTCCTAAAGATTATTTTCCTTTGCCCACCACATAAATCATGGTTGATGCAACTATTGGACACGAGGTGTTGTCTTTTATGTATGGGTCGTCTAGATATAACCAAATACGAATGGCTCTGTCTGATGAAGAAATAACAGTCCTTAGGACTCCAAAAGGAATATACTGTTACAAGGTGATGCCCTTCGGATTGAAAAAATGATGGTGCTACTTATTAACACGCTATGCAGAAAGTGTTGTACGATATGTTGCATAAGCATGTCAAGTGCTATGTTGATGACCTTGTGGTCAAATCCAAGAGACAGTAAGACCATTTGAAGGACCTAAAAGTTGTGTTTTATCGCTTGCGACAATATCAGTTGAGGATGAACCCTCTCAAGTGCGCATTTGATGTGACTTTAGAAAAGTTTCATGGCTTCATTATAAGATGTTGAGCGATCAAAATAGACCAATCCAAGATTGATGTCATTTAAAAGATGTCAAGGCCAAAAAATTTGCATGACTTAAGAAGTCTCTAGGGATGATTGACTTATATTGAAAGGTTTATTTTTAACTAGGTTGGTCGGTGAAAACTTTTCAAAAGTTGATGAGAAAATGAGAAAATTTTATGTGGGATGAGGCTTGTCAGAATGCCTTTGATAGCATAAAGAAATACTTGCTTAGCCCCCTAGTGCTAGGAGCTCCAGTACCTGGCCAGCCATTAATACTTTGTTGCACAAGAAAGGTCCTTAGGAGCATTGTTGGCGCAAGAGGAGAAAAATGGAAAGAAGCATGCCCTCTACTATCTAAGCAGAACCTTAGTTGGGGCTGAAGTTAACTATTCTCCCATTGAGAAGATTTTCCTTGCACTTTTCTTTGCCATTGATAAGTTGAGACTTTTTTATGCAAGCCTTCACAGTTGATCTAGTGGCAAAGGTTGACCCTTTAAAGTATGTTTTTTCCAGAACAATCATCCGTAGACACTTTGCTAAATGAGCAGTTCTACTCCAACAATATAGCATTGTTTATATTCTACAAAACACGATAAGAGGACAAGCGCTGGAAGACTTTTTAGTAGTTATGTGAAGACTTTCTAGACGATGAAATTTTCTTCATGAAATTTATGGAACCTTAGGCTATGTAGTTTGATGGTGCAACACGAAGAAGTGGTATGGGGACAAACATCATCCTTGTTTTTTCTGAGAAACATATGTTACCTTATAGCTTTACGCTCGCTGAACTGTGCTTGAACAATGTGGTTGAATATCAGGCTTTGATAATTAACCTTCAAATGGCGTTAAAAATCGAAGTATCATTCGTAGAAATTTATGATGATTCAAAGTTGATAATCAATCAACTCTTCCTTCAGTATGATGTGAAACATGAATACTTAAAGCCATATTTCACTTATGCTTGAGAATTGATGGAAAGGTTTGACTACGTGATTCTGGAACATGTCCGAAAGCAGAAAATAAGAGAGCAAACACATTGGCAAATTTGGCCACTATTTTGACGATGTCGGATGATGTAACTCTAAATATACCACATTTTCAATGGATTATGCCTCCAATTAGATATGAATGTCATGAGGTGAATGTGACGACATCCCATTTGATTGATGAAGAGGATTGACATCAACCCATCGTAGAGTATCTTGAACATAGAAAGCTTCCAAATGATACCTATTATAAAATAAAGGATTAAAGAAGAGTTGCGCACTTCATTATTAAGGGAATCTTATATCGTCGTTCTCTTAAAGGACTTTTCCTTCAATGTCTTGGAAAGGAAGAGTCGATAAAAGCTCTAAAGAAAGTGCATGTAGATATTTGTGGAGGACATCAATCGGGACCAAAGCTTCAATTCAGTCTAAGAAGAATGGACTACTACTGGCCTAAGATGATCCAAGATTCAATGGACTATGCAAAGAAGTGTAAAGCTTGTCAATACCATGCAAACTTCATACACTAATCTCTAGAGCCTCTTCGTCCAACTGTGGCTTCCTGGACGTTCAAGGCTTAAGGACTCGATTTGGTTGGCCTCAGTACACCAAAATCATCAGCAGGACATTCTTAGATCCTTGCAGCAATAGATTATAGTTTTAGATCAGCTAAGGCCATTCCCTTATGAGAAGTCAAGAAAGAGAACATGGCGGACTTTATTCGAACGCACATCATCTACCGATACGGTATTCCTTACTAGATCGTGAATGGGCTAGCATAAGTATTCAACAAAACGTCGTGCAATCTTCTAAAGAAAATTGTCTCCAAGTCAAAGAGGGATTGACAAGTAAGAATTAGTGAAACATTGTGAGCTTATCGAACCACTCATTGCACTCCTACAGGGGTGATACTATATTCACTTGTTTATGGTGTGGAGATTGTTCTTTCCCTCAAGAGAGAAATTCCACCCTTGATAATGGCAATTTAAGAGGGTATAACTACTGAAGGCAATGCTAAATTATGTCTTCAAGAGTTAAAAGCACTTGATGAAAAAAGATTAGAAGTTTAACAAGCGTTGGAAGGTTATCAAGCATGAATGTCTAAGGCTTTTGACAAACATGTAAAGCCTTAATCATTTCAAGTTCAATGTAGTGCTTGCAATGAGAAGACCTATCATCACAATGAGGCATGCAAAATCATCGATCAAGATAGATTATGAATTGGCCCCATCAACGACAAATTTCTCAAGAAATTTTATACTTAATTTTGTTGTGTAAAAAAAAATGTTACACTTGAACTATGTTATGACTTAATCCCTATATTATAAAGGGTACATAGGCAGCTTAAGAAAAACCTTAAGTTCAGTCAAAAAAAAAAAACTTGAACTATGTTATGACTTAATCGCTATATTATAAAGGGTACTAGGCTGTGAAACCCCAGAATTTCTTAAACCGTTGGAAATTACAAAGATTAGTCAAGGACAAGAGAAAATAAAATTTATGGAAAAGAAGGTAAAATACTTGGAATTTAAGTTTAGGTTTGAGGGTAAGAGAAAAGTTGAGAAAATTGGCTAAGTGTCAAAAGTTAAGTCATTAGGCATTTGGAGGTTATATGGACAGTAAAAGAAAGTTAGAAAACCTTCAAAGAAGTGACACTAAGCGGAAAGATGAGGATTAAAAACCTTTACGCATAAGTGGTTGGTCATGTTTTGGCATTTGGTGTAAGGGCCATGTACCTAAGAAGAAAATATAACCTCTAAAGAGATTATCTAGGGTTAGGTTAGGTGAGAAGCATGCTAGGCGAGTATGGCCAAAGAGAGCCTGTCCACGCGAGGAAGGCTTACGGCCAAGTATTGAAAGGTTGTCACACGAGAAAGCCTTGCTTGGCATTTTGGCTTAGTGATTAAGAGGTTAGTTAGGCGAGGAAGGCTTGACTATGAGAGCAAGTTAGGGGGCGGCCAAGGGCTATACGAGAAGACTTGGAGATTAGCCATATCAGTAGGACATAAATGTGGCATGATGAGGGCATTCGGTTAAAAGTAAGTCTAAGTGCCATTACTATGTCACCATGAATTTTGCATCCAAAGACGACATGAAGGAGTTACTGAGGTGTAAGTACATGCTTAAGAGGTGAGTCTAATCAAGATTAAGTGTCACTTAATCAAATGCAAGGGACTTTATAAATAGGCCAACTTCAACAATAGATTTCTCACAATTTACTTGTGCAAAATTACTCAAATTAGTCTTGAAAGTTCAGAAATTTTTTCTAGTTTGTGAGTGAAGGCTGCTATGCATTTTGGATTCAAGGAAATTTGTGTTTTGATCAAGAGAAGGCGAGAAGTCATTTCTCAGGTGAATCTGAGCAAGGTGCATTCCAAGTGGGCTACAAGATTCGTCTTTTGGAATTTGATTCAAAAATTTTGAGGTAAGAAAGTTTCCTCATTTTAGAGAAACTTTATAGAAGGAAATTTTATCAAAAGAGTTATAGATTTTATTTCAAAGATGATTCATATTTCTTGAAGTAAATCAATGTTTGGGTAGTGGTCGGGAGTCATGCATGTGTAGGCGAGATGGACTTGGCATTTTGGTCATAGAGGTTATTTTGGGTCAAGTTGCATGCATATGACAACGTCATGGCACAGTCAAGTGGCAAGACTCACACTCAGGCTACACGCATGACCCTGCCTTAAGAGGTTAGCGCGACACATGGTGTGCGGGGAGCACCAACACGCGCACCATGCATGCGAAAGGAATTGAGTAGGCAACAAGCATGCCCACGACAACCCCGTTGCGAGGTTAGCACTTGGCGTGCACCTTACCTCAGTGAGGGTAGCACGCGACAGGCCCTAGGGCCATGCACGCGCATGCAACACCTTACACCATGTTAATGGGCTCTTTTCGAGCTGTTTTATGCTGTCTTGATATTTTTAGAAATTGTATGGAAAATTTGGGATATTTTGATGTTCAAGGAATTAATTAAGGATGAAATATGATTTTTTTTAAGATAAAGAGGATTAGGAGGAATTTTCGGTCAAGGATCTATACAAGTATTGTGAGTAATACCATGTTTTCTAAATGTTATTGTTAAAATATGTTTTCAAGTTTTACAAAATAGTTTGTAAGTGGTTGGTAAACATGATCTCAAGTTCTTATACAAGTCATGCTATTGATAAATATTTATTGAAATAATATTTCTAAGCTACGTTATGATTTCACGATTCACAAGAATTTTTTAAATACATTCAAGAAAATATTTTATATTTTCAAATATTTTTATCCATGTCCGAATATATCATGAGACCTATTGTATACATGTGGTTAACTTCATACTGATGGTATGGTTGATGAACCTATTTTTAACTATCGACCATCAGGAAGGGTATATTTTATACCTTAAAAGGAGCAAGGTTAGCTACCCATAGACTGTCCCATCTTCAGACGAAGTGGTAAATACTGTATGTGGCTATGGAGGACTGTCTTCGAAAAGCTATGCAAATGTTTCAAATTTCATGATATGATTATTTACTCTTAATGTATTCAAGCTTCGATTTTATACTAAAATATTTATGAAAACTTGTTTTATAAAATTGTTTCTCACTAAGTCTTTTGACTTGCCCTTTCAAAAATGTTTTTCCACTTTCCAGGTACAGATTGTTGATCTTTTGTGATAAATATAGGATTGCTAACCCAACTTAGTTTTCATTATGCAAGGACATTGTTTTGTTTCAAAATAGTTATATGAATGTTCAAATACTTATATATTCATGTTTTGTTCATTATCCATGTTACGTTTATAAAAAATTTCTAGTAGGTCACACTACGGGTTAAAGTATTTCAAGTTAAAAGACTTTCACTATTGATTATTTTGTGATTCCATGTTATGTGTCAGTTAAGGTTGTTTTGGAGACGAACGGCTTCCGCTGACATCACTCCATATCTCAAGACAAGCAAATAGGTGCCTGAGGTGGGATGTGACATAAGCAACTTAAGAAAATCTTAAATTCAGTCTAGAAAAAAAATTGAACTACGTTATGACTTGATATCTATAAGGGTATGTAGGCAACTTAAAATAAATCTTAAGTTTAGTTATACATAAAACAAGAGCAGTGTTATGATCACGTAAAGCATGGTATTAGGAATCGATGGCGTTCATTCTCATTAAAGAATATCAACTTAAAGTTGAAGATGTCCTGCTGGAGCCAATATAACAAATCAAAGTGGTGATGCATTAGGCTTCAGATGCTTATAAGGGGCATCACTCCTCTGAAGTTCAACACTCAATCTTCTAAGATTAGAAATTCCTCAAAATCAAATTCTAAGGCTTTGTTGATGTTTCTTGAAATTCAAGTTCAAACAAGTTTATAAGTTCAACTGAATCAATTTTGAGGCGTTGTTAATGTTTCTTGAAAGTAAAGTTCAGACAAGTTTAGAAGTTCCTCGTTTTGTTGATGTTTCTTGATATTCAAGATTCAGACAAGTTTAGAAGTTCATTTTGAGGAATTTGTTGATGTTTCATGAAATTCAAGTTCAATAAGTTTAGAAGTTCCTCACAGTCAATTTCTGAGGCTTTGTTGATGTTTCTTGAAATTTAAGATTCATATAAGTTTAGAAGTTCATTCTGAGGAATTTGTTGATGTTTCCTAAAATTCTAGTTCAAATAAGTTTAGAAGTTCTTCATAATCAATTTTTTAGGCTTTGTTGATGTTTCTTGAAATTGAAGATTCATATAAGTTTAGAAGTTCATTCTGAGGAATTTGTTGATGTTTCCTAAAATTCTAGTTCAAATAAGTTTAGAAGTTCTTCATAATCAATTTTTTAGGCTTTGATGATGTTTCTTGAGATTGAGGAAAAAAAAAGAGAAAAAATTTTTCAAACAAGTTTAGAAGTGCAAATGATAGCGAAAAAAAAGAAGAAAAAAGAGAGAGAGCTCACCTTTTGAAAATATGTCTAGAAGTAAAATGAAGATGTTCAATCGTTCCTACAAGAGAGGTGGATCTGATGGAAAATGCTCGATTGTCCCCTAGTAGAAGTTGGATCGTTGATGGCGAAGTAGAACCAAGACGCTTGATCATTCCTACTAGGGAGGTGGATCGAACAGTAAACCCTCGATCGTCCCTTAGTAGAAGTTAGATCGCTGACGACAGAGTCACCCGTGCAAACGTTGCACAAAAAAAATATCTTACCATTAGTTTCAGTAAAAAAAAAGGAAAAAAAGTTAGAAGGAAAAAAAAAAGAGAGAAATGGAGAACATAAGTTTTTTTTTCATACCTTTCATTTGCTTGATGAGGAATTAACGATCAAGATGTGGAAGTCCAATTCTTAACAGGGTTAGGAATGATATTTAATTCTTTTTTTAATAATACATAAAAGATAATCCAATTATATTGTCTTATTTTTTAAAAAAAAAAATCATTTTGGGATAAATTTTGAATTTCATTTTTGAGATAAAAAATATTTAAATATTTAAATATTTCAAAATTTTTAGATTTTATTCCCAATTTTAAAATTAAAATTTGGGTTCAAAATCCAAGTCAAATTAACTTGCATATACGATCTTTTTTTTATCTCAAATTTAAATTCGAACCATAAATCCAACTTTATCCCAAGATTGAGAGCCTCATTTTTATCTCAAATTAAAATTGGCTATTATAAATTCTTGTGCATCTTGAAGAAAAATTAGGGTGTGGTAGAAACCTTATCCTTATTTCAAATTAAAATTTGATTACGTTTCAAAATTTATTTCAAAAATAAAATTTAAATTTTTATTCTCAAATCAAATTAATTACAGATAAAACTTTGACCTTTTCTCAAATTAATTAAGAGTTGGTCATATTCCAATCCTTATTTCAAATTTAAATCAAACTCATGTACTAAATTCTTAGTTTGACAAATTTGATATGTTAACTTGAGCAAAAAAAAATGTTCGTATTTTGACTTCAAATTTATCTTTTTCGAGATTCATTCACCCATATACGCGCATAAATCTCGAAAAGGGAAAAATTGTTTAATATGAATATTCTGATACCAATCACAAACTGTAACATTATTTACTAAATTAATTATGAAAATACAAATAATTGCATTTGGGACTAATTAAAAAATTTGACATGTGTCCCAAATTAAAATTGAAGACATAAATTGATCAATTCTGATGATGCCACATGTTTTCATTATGACTGTTGTATCAAGTTAAATATTTTAGACCAATTAAATATTATTTACTTAGGTTAAATTCAATTAAGCCAAAAAAAAAAGTTTAATTTAACCTAAAGGCAAATATTACCTAAATTTATGTCGTTGAGCCCATGCGTCTAGTCTGTGGACCAACCATGCTCAAGCTCATAAAGTTCCCAAAAGAACTTTATAAATAGAGGATTTCTCCTCATTTGTAAGGGTCAAAAAAATTTAATTCCAGAATGTCTAGAAAGAGTTCTCCCAAGAGCAAGAAGACTCTCAATTCTTGAAGTCGACCACCCTCAAAGATTGAATCTCCTTTGAACATACAAGCTTTCTTCCAAGACTCTAACTTCAAGAACATCACGTGCTTCGCTTCCTCAAATCAAGCGTAAGCATCCAACTGAAAGAGAATCAGAGGATCAAATTCTAGAGATCAAATTACATCACATCAAATCAACATAAATACATCAACACAAGTTCAACTCCATGAATCAAATTTCTCTAGAAATCTCGTGTGAACATAATGTTTATAACATTTTAGGATAGAAAGAAAGTGGAAGTGAAATATTTTTCTAACATTTTAATTTTTTAACCAAATTCTCCAATGGATTATAAAAAGATATTATATTAGCACGGTAATTGATATGATTGTTCGAAAAGTGAGATTTATAGTTGATATATATGTTGATGTAGAAAATATACAGAACAACAAAAGAAATAAGCAAATAGTGACTAATAATTGATAATTAGGGATTGAAGTTATTCAGAATAAAAAAAACAATTAATCTTAATTATTGATGGAAATTTAGACATGTGTAGCAGAATATGGATAAAAAACTACTTTGATTGCATCTAACAATTTAGAAATTAACATGCATGGACCTATTCTAATCAAAACTAGGATTTAATAAAAATCATACCTTCGTAGCTTTGGATCGCTAGTAATCTCCTCACTTACTAAACCTAGACTCCCAATAATGTTGACCTGCTATCCTCTGGAATCATAAACAGGTTGTAGGACCCGATGAGTGTAGGATTGAAATAAGAGAGAGATGAAAATTAGGATGAAAAGTGGTCAATCTTTTAGGTGAGTTATAGTGGAAAAATTTAGCAAAAAATAAAATTGTCAGAAGTTTTTCTAAAATAATTTTCAAAATCCATTTTACAAAAATTTTACATGCAAAATGCATGTTTTTGACTCATCATAGTCTAACATCTCACAAAGCACTAACCATATATCATCTCATACAACCACATAGCCTAATAGGAGTTAGTAGGATTATCCAACAAAATGTTGGATTTTTCCACTAACTTTAGTCAAAGGGCAAAATGGTCTTTTCAACTTTGACTGTTCAATCTAAAAGTCAACATTTTGATTTTTTTTACCATTTCGTTTGTCTTGAGTAATTTTGACCTCCCATCATGAATGTGTGCATTCATTTTCTAGAAATTCAAATCATATTTGAATATAAAGCCAGTCAAAGTTTAACTTTTCAAGTCAAAAGTCAACTATTTCCTTATAACTTTGACCATTTCCATCCATTCCGAGCTTTCGAATATGAATCCACATTCATATTCTTGATATTTAAATCAGATTTAAACATAAAACTCTGTCTTTTAAATGATCATCGATAACTATATCGAATATACTATTGGAATTTATGTCATAAAATTTGTTTGTTGTTTAAAATTATATTATATTCAATAAAGTGGTTATTGAGGACTTATTAGTGAAAATAGAATACTATATTCTTGAATCCAATAAATTAAGGTTTTGAGGCTAGCTAGTGTTTTGAACTTTATGTAGAGACATAAACATGAATTAAGATCGAGTATATCGTCCAAACGGTCTATAATGTTTAAATAAGGTTGGACACCTTATTCTTGGAACATTATGGATGTCGTCGCTTTGTAGTTAGTAAAAAAGATGTGATTCTTAATCGTTCATATAGAGACATGGAAGTGGAGGAATCTTATTTAAAGAGTTTACATAAAGACAAGAACCATGAAATATAATCACTTTTAAGTTATAACACCGTTGACTATATAAAACTGACTATTTCAATTATTGATGACTTAACTTAATCTTAATTCTGAGCTGACTATGAACTTCCATTCAAGCGAAATTATCCTCAGAAATGCAAAGGTAAGGGCAGCTCATCAGCCCTGGCCCAATAAGCCTCTCATTTCAGGGATAAGACTCGATGGATAGTTAGGGACATAAGGTGCGTAACAGAATTCACTCCTACCCACTTTAGAGTTAGTACATAAGTTGTTCCCTTAAGGACTGAATCCAATTCTTGCACAAAAGGTCTCACCCTCTTATTGGCTCAAAGAGGAATTCAGTTTATAAGTTGGAGAACCTAAAACCAATTGTTCTTTAGTGGATCAATGGGACTTAAGGAGCAAGATGTAGTCTCTGGGTAAAATATTTTGACCCAGTCGAGGTTATGAACAACCTGTGAAGAATTAACTTACTTATCTAGGTTATATCAGATAGACAGAAATATATCTGTAGTGAGGAGAGTGCAACTACGAGACTTTAGTTGAATGACCCGTTAGTTAACGAATGTTGATTAGCTAAGTCTAAAAGGGTTTAGCCAATTAATCTCAAATCGTTGGAGTCCATGATCTATAGGTCCATTAGGTTCCCCTATTAGCTCATATGGAATTAACTTAGAATAATATGATGGAATAATTTCAATTGTTCGAATTAGGTAAAGAGAGAAAAATCGACGAATATATGTGATATAGTCGT
Source organism: Cucumis variabilis (assembly GCA_037974545.1). Taxonomy (NCBI): domain Eukaryota; kingdom Viridiplantae; phylum Streptophyta; class Magnoliopsida; order Cucurbitales; family Cucurbitaceae; genus Cucumis; species Cucumis variabilis. The sequence goes on along the minus strand of JBBPDI010000029.1, from coordinate 16,875,429 downwards.
TGTTAGTTTTCAATAGAGCTTTATGTTTAAATGTGATTTAAATATTAAAAATATGAACACGAATTCATACAGAAGCTCGAAATTGATGAAAATGATCAAAGTTGTAAAAAAGTCAAAATGTTGACTTTCACTTTGAAGAGTCAAATTTTAATCGACTTTATATTCAAATGTGATTTGAATTTTAGAAAAATGAATATAGATTCATGCTTGAGAGGTTGAAATTAGGAAAGATGGACAAAATGTTGACTTTTGACTTGAAAAATTCACAATTTGACTTTGATTTAAATGGCCAAATGACTTTATTTGTGAAACCCAAAAATTTCAAAGATCTTTGGAACTTGTTAAATTTTAGCGAAAGAGAAAATGAGATTTGGAGGAAAAGAAGGTAAAAGTTCTTGGGAAGGTATTAAGGTTTTATGTTTATGTCAAGATAAGAAAAATTGGAATTTTTTTTTTTTTTTTTTGATAAATGTCAAAGAAGGAAATGTTAGGCATTTAGAGGTTAAGACCATGGCAAAAGGACATCGAATAATCTCTAAATGACACTTATTGGGCGGCAAGGTAAGTGCTGAAAACCTCTAAGCTATGCATTTGATATATATGCTAGGCAGCTAAAAGATGAAAAAATAACCTCTTAGAGCATGTTTAGGCGTTTTGGATGGCCTGGCAGCTTGGGACTTGCTAGGCAAGAAAGATGTCGTAAGATGTTGGCTAGGCATCTAAGTTTGTTGAAAAGGATGGATTAGAGGTTAGTGTGGCATGGGCATGTGTTTTGGAGCTTACAACCATGTCAAGAAAGGATATAGAGGTTATTATGTGCTAGGCAAGAAGGCATTATGAGGTTAGCAAGCATGAGTAGGGTGGCAAGGCTATGCAAGGAAGGCTTGATTACGAGATGATGGACTAAGAGCTTAGTAGGTGAGATGAGATGACATTGAGTGTTTTGGTTGAGCGGCCAAAGTTGTGCAAGAAGAACCATAGAGGTTATTTAGACATTTGACAAGACTTGCCGTTTTGGACAACTACGTGGCAAGGTTATGTTAATTGGTTTAAAGATAATCTAGATGTTCAAATTAAATTACATGCATTTTACGTCCGAGGAGAAGATGAAATGGAAGCATGAGGAGTAATAAGTAAGAGGTGGATTAAGCAAGGAGGACATGTCAATTCATTTTCATGTAAGGATCTCTATAAATAAGCAACTTCAATTAATGAATTCTCACAACTCACTCGTGTCATTTCTTTCAAATTACTTCTAAAACTTCAAAAATTGTGTCTAGTTTAATGAGAAGGGCTGCTAAGAAATTTAAAGGAAGGAAGTTTGGTGTTTTGATCAAGAATAGGCAAGAAGGTCATTTTGAAAGAGAAACTCAGCAAAGTGTGTTTTCAAAAGGCTATAGAACTTATCTTTTGGGATTTGGTTATGAATATTTGAGGTAAGGAAGTTAAGAAGTTTCTTAAAAACTTTGTCCAAGAAAGTTTTCTCAAAAGAGTTATGGATTTTAAGTTATGATTTTTCAAGGATAGGTCCTATTTTTTGGACGAAAATGAATTTTTGGACAACCGGTAAGTGTCATGCATGTTTAGGCGCGATGGGCATGATTTTATTTCATAAAGGTTATTTTGGGCTTATTTAGAGGTTCACGAAAAGGTCATGGCAAAATCGAGTGGCATGGCAAGCGTCAAGTTGCGCGCATGACTTTGCAAGATGAGGTTCGCATGCAGGGTTGTGCACGTAGTCTCACAAATATGCTTGTCTAGGACGTTGTTTTCCTATGACCACATGCCCAAATACCTCCAAATAACCTTATTTTTATGTTTCGTACTTAGTTTAGTCTATTGCTTTCCTTTTTATTTCACCGACCTAAGGTATGATGTTTTGGCATTCTCATATGTAAGTCTGTCAAAGCTAAAAATGTTCAAAATGTACTATAGCGAAGGCATAGTAGTTAAATCTCGGAACAAGTCATGTCGCACTCTTTGCAATCAAAGCTTTCTTTGCAAATGACAGTCTTCAATGCTTTCTTTTATGTTGTTTTCAATGAATTTATATCTCTCTCACGTTTTGTAAAATAATTTTCTCTAAAACATGAAGGGAGGCTCATCACACTGCAATTTTTGAATTTGGATCGGTTGACTTATTGATTGAGTAGAACAAGTGTCACACAATCGTCGTTTCATGCTTGAAAGTTTGTAATTGTGACAACTGCTATTAAAGCCAAGTTGTCTTATTGATGGTTAAGGAATAAACAAGTCTCACAATGAAACAACCGGTGGCAAGGCCCATACAGATCAACTAGTAGAGCTTGAAGAGCAGATATTCTACCTGGTGGAAGTTCCTGATTTCATCCATTTCTTGGAGTCCTGGCTTGAAGAAATTTATGAGAAAGTCGATTTGATAGACGCAGTGTCTGATCGTCTCAACGGATTACCCATACAGGAGTTGTTGACAAGAATTGACATCCTATGCACAAAAGTTGAAGGAACTAAAAACTACGATCGTGGAGACAGTTCGACGGGCTCTGTTGCCCATATCGAAGAGCATGTGGTTGAGCTAGATAGCTCCCAAAAGAATATTATGGAAATGATAAACGGCATGTCAGAGAACTTCATCTTTAATCTTGAGCAGTATTTCAAGGCCACAAATAGCCACTGAAAATTGCGTGAACTAAAACATATCGACAATATTCGAGAGTATGTGAAGTAGCTCGCGAGGTTGATGTTAGACATACGTGATATGTCAGAGAAAGATAGTTTTTTGTTTTGTCAAATGCCTCAAACTGTGGGCAAAGACAAAATTATATGAACAAAGGATTCAAGACCTCATGTCAGCATATGTCGCGATCGAACGATTGCTTAATTTGTCCAACGACTCTCAAGATGTGAGATGTTACTAAAATTCCTCATCTGAAGGAAACAAGAATAATTGTGCGAGTTCTCCCAAAGCTATCGGAGGAGATAAACATCCCAATGGAAATCGTAGGCCTTTCCAATCCAATACATGAAACACCATGGGAGGAAAAAATAATCAGAATACATATAATTGCACTCTCATCTGTTTCATATGCAAGGGATCACACCTAGCTAGATAGTGTCCGAATCTAACTGATTTTAATGTCTTTTAGGCCTCTTTAACCATAGATTTGGATGATAAATCGAGTCAAGTGGAAGTCAAAGTTCCTCAAACAGAAGAAGGTGATAATCCAAGAATGGGGGCCTTGAAGTTCTTATCATCTCTCCAGAAGAATGTGGGGGAGACGAGTGGACTGGTAGAAAGGGGTTTGATGTACGTTGACATCTGGATCAATCAGAAACCAACCAAGAGTACTATGTTCGATTCATATGCAACTCATAATTTTATTTCTAAACAAGAAGCACGTCGGTTATAATTGAAAGTAGAAAAAGACATAGGAAAGATTAAAGTGGTTAATTCTGAAGCATTTCCAATTGTGGGAATTTGAAAGAAGCCGTCTCTCAAATTAAGATACTAGAGAGGGGATGTCGATTTAGTCGTGGTTCACATGGATGGCTTCAATGTGGTACTTGGTATGCATTTCCTCTTGAAACATAATGTCATTCCCATGACACTAACTCATTCTATGGTGGCAACGACTGGTACTCTAATAGTTGTCCAAGCAAAGATCAAGCAACCCAGTGGAGTGAGAATGATTTCAACCCTACAACTGAAAAAGACTTTTTCAGTAGAAAAGAACCGACTTTTATGCCCATCCCATTGGTGGATGAGCAAGTTAAAATTGGGACTGTTCTAGAAGAGATCCAGATAGTTATGAATGAATACAATGATGTAATGCCCTTTGAACTGCCAAAAGAAGTGCCTCATCGACGGAGGATCAATCACAAGATTGAGCTTTGTCCAAGGAGCCAAACCCCTAGCAAAGAACGCCTACCAAATGGCTCCACCTGAGCTAGCTAAGCTAAAAAAACAGTTAGATGAATTGTTGGTTGTTAGGTTTATCAAACCTGCAAAAGCATCCTATGGAGCTTCTGTGCTATTTCAGGAGAAGAAAGACGAAACAATCCGACTATCTCTAAACTAGAGTGTTAAACAAGGTTACAGTTCAAAACAAGTATCGTCTTCCGATCATAAATGATTTGTTTGACTAGTTGAATGGAGCTCAGTACTTTACAAAGCTCAACCTCCGATCTGGCTATTACCAAGTTCTAATAGCACAAGGGGATGAATAAAAAACTACTTGTGTAACAAGGTATAGGGCCTTCGAGTTACTCATAATGCCCTTCGACTTGAGAAACGCCCCTGCAACCCTTTCCACCTTGATGAACCAAGTATTCCACAAGTATCTAGATTAATTTGTTATGGTTTATCTTGATGACATTGTAGTTTTCAATTCCAGTCTTGAAGAACACCAGGTCCATCTCCTGTTAGTCTTTGACAAGCTTCTATAGAATTAATTATATGTTAAGAAAGAGAAGTGTGCTTTTGCTCAACAGCGTATCAATTTTTTCGGTCATGTCATCAAATGTGGAAAAATTTGGATGGACAAAGATAAGTTGTGGGCTATTAAAGAACGAGGAGCCTACATTTTCGTGACAGAGTGATGCTCCTTCCTTGAATTGGCTAATTACTATTGTCGGTTCATTGAAGGATTCTCAAGAAGGGTTGCTCTAATGACTAAGTTGTTGAAGAAGGCACAACTTGGAGATGGCCAGTGGAATGTCCAATTGCTTTTGACGAGTTAAAGACGATAATGATGAGGAGTCCTGTCCTGGGATTGGTTGACGTGTCTAAGCCATTTGTATTTGAGACAGACAGGTCAGACTTTCCTCTTGAGGGTGTCCTTGCCCAAGAGAGCCACCCAATAGCTTAGGAAAGCTGTAAGCTTAACAATGCTTGTCGTGGTCTATTATTTGAGGACCTGTAGGCAATATTTATTAAGATCATCATTCATAGTGAAATCTGAAACCAGTGCCATCTGTCACTTCTTTACCCAACCTAAGTTGACCTCTAAGCAAACGAGGTGGTAAAAATGTTTGTTTGAATTGACTTAAAGTTTAAACACAAGAAAGCAACTAATAATCAAGTTGTTGATGCTTTTAGTCGTAAAAGCCAACTTGCAGCCCTGTGTATGTTGGCTTCCATTCTTACTAGCAAGATTGATGCATCGATGCGCGATATCTTTACGAAACTCGTTCAAAAGGATCCCTCAGCCCAAGTTGTTATTGCTCTAGCTAAATTCGCTAAAAAAAGATAGTTTTGGGTCGAAGAAGACTTGTTATTGACGAGAGAAAACCAATTGTATGTTCCAAAAGCAGGTGATTTGAGGAAGAAATTACTGCATGAATGTCATGACACATTATGGGTAGGCCATCTTGGGTGGAAACATACATTTGCGCTATTGAAGAAAGGCTACTTTTGACCTAACATGCGAGACGATGTCATACAATATACAAAGACTTGCCTCATTTGTCAACAAGATAAGGTCAAGAAAGCGAAAGTTGCTGACTTCTCAAACCCTTACTTGCTCTGACAAAATCGTAGGAGAGTGTCTCCATGGATTTCATTACATATTTCCCAAAAGTGGACAACTTTGAGGCCATTTTGGTTATCATCAATTGGTTCTCAAAATTCGCCACCTTCATTCCCACTACCAAACTATGTTTTACTGAGTTGACAGCAAACTTATTCTTTAAGCATGTCGTGAAGTTTAAGGGAGTTCCATAAAGCATCGTGAGTGACAGGGATGGAAAATTCATTGGTACCTTCTGAACCGAGTTATTTTCCTTCTTGGCGACAAGCCTAAATATTTCCTCAAGCTACCATCCACAAACTGATGCCGAGAGTGAACAATTTAATTGTATGCTTAAGGAATATGTGCGTCATTTTGTTGATGCGAGACAAAAGAATTGGGTATAGCTATGGGATATGGTGCAATTCTGTTTTAACACGAAACCAATTCATCGATGGGGAAAAGTCTCTTCGAAATCGTGAGTGGAAGAAAATCCTTACTACCTCATATTGTTGATCATCGTTATGCAGAAAAAAAACCCTCAAGCTCATAACTTAACGATAGAGTAAAAGCAGACTATAGACATTGGTCAAGCCTACATAGAGAAAGCCTCGAAGTGTAAAAAAGTTGGCTAATAAGAAGCGGCGTTCTCTCAAGTTTCGAGTTAGAAACAATATATTCATTAAGTTGAAGGCAGAGCAAATTTTATTTAGAGGGCATAAAGACCAACGCCTCATCAAAAAATAGGAGGATCTATGATAATCCTGAAGAGAATTGGAAATGCATCATATACGGTGGCGTTGCCGGCGTGGATGAAAATTCATTTAGTAATTCATGTGAGCAACTTAAAACCCTTCCATCAAGACCTAAATATTAAGAAGTGCAACAATGGTGTACGACCATCTATTGACCTGAAGTAGAAGGACAATAAAGAAGTGGAAGAAATCCTTGATGACAGAGTAAGGAAGGGTAGAAAACCCACGAAGAGAATAAATGAATTCCTAGTGAAATAGAAGAACCTCCCCATGGAAGAAACAAGTTGGTAACATGTTGAAGACCTTGATGCATAGAAGCAGAAGATTATAGAATTTCAACTTTGCAAGTCGACAAAGACGTCAACTGTTTAAGTGGGTGAGAATGTCACGAGCATGCTTGTCCAAGGCATTGTTGCCAATGGTCGTATGCCCAAAACCCCTCCAAATAACCTTGTCTTTTTTTTCTTACTTAGTTTGGTCTATTGCTTTCCTTTTTATGTCGTCGACCTAGGGTGTGACGTTTCAGCATTTTCATATGCAAGGCTTTTAAAAGATAAAAATGTTCAAAATGTACTATAGGGGAGATATAGTAGTTGAATCCCCCACCAAACCTTGTTGCATTCTTTGCAAGCTAAGCTTTCTTTGCAATTGACTGTCTTCAATGCTTTCTTTTATGAGTTTTCAATGAATTTCTTTCTCTCTCACGTTTTATAGAACAATTTTCTCAAGACCATGTAAGGAGGCTACATCATACCGCGAGTTTGTTTGCGATTTTTTAATTTGGATCGGCTAACTTGTTAACTGAGTAGAACAAGTGTCGCACAACCGCATGTCCCATTTTTGAAAGTTTACGATTGTGACACGTAGCACAACGCATCCAAGGCACATGATGGACATACTGAGTAGGACACCAGGACGTGCATAGTGTCACACGTAAACTTTTGAACACGAGATGGCGATTCTATGGAACTTGTTCTACTTAGTCAATAAGTTAGTCGATCCAAATCCAAAAATCGCAAACAAACTCGAGGTATGATGAAGCCTCACTTTACATTTTTTTTAAATTTTTTTTTATAAAACGTGAGAGAAAGAAATTCATTGAAAGTATCATAAAAGAGAGTATTGAAGACTGTCACTTGCAAAGAAAGCATTTATTGCAAATAGTGCAACAAGGCTTGGTCGAAGATTCAACTACCATGTCTCTCCTATAGTACATTTAGAACATTTTTAGATTTGACAGACTTGCATATGAAAATGTCAAAATGTCACTTCCTAGGTCGATGATAAAGAAATGAAAGGAATGGCCTAAACTAAGTATACAACATAAAGACAAGATGGTTTAGGGGTATTTGGACATGATACGGCCATAGGCAAACACCATCTTGGGCCAGCATGCTCATGACATTCTCTCCCACTTAAACATTTAACGTCCCTATCGACTGGCAAAGCTGGATTTCATTGATCTTCTACTTTCACAGTTCAAGATCTGCGACACGTTCCCAACTTGTTTCTTTCACGAGAACGTTCTTCCACTTTATTAGGAACTCGTGTATTCTCCTCGTGGGTCTTCTACCCTTCCTTACTCTTTTAGCAAGGGTTTCTTCCACTTCTTTATCTTCTTTCTCCTTCAAGTAAGTAGATGGTCAAAGACATTGTTGCATTGCTTGTCGTTGAGGTCTTGACGGTAGGGCTTCAAGTTGCTCACACAAATTACTAAATGGATTTTCCTCCATGCAGGTAACGACACCCTATATGATGCATTTCCAATTCTCTTCAGGATTTCCACAAGCCCCTCATATTTTCTGACAAGGCGCTGGTCTTTATGCCCTCTAAATCAAATTTGCTATGCCTTCTACTTTATGAGTATATTGTCTTCGACTCAAAATTTGAGAGGACGCCGCTTCTCATTAGTCCACTTTTTCATATGCTTCAAGGCTTTCTCTAAGTAGGCTTGAGTGATGTCTGTAGTTTGGTTCTACTCTTTCGTGATGTTATGAGCCTATGGATTTTTTCTGCATAAGGATGATCAACAATATGAGGTAGTAAGGGTTGTCTTCCACTCACGATTTCGAAGGGGCTTTTCCCCATTGATAAATTCGTTTGTGTGTTAAAATAAAATTGGGCCACATCCAACAACTGGACCAAATTCTTTTGTTTCGTATCAACAAAATGGCGTAGATATTCCTCAAGCATACAATTGAATCGTTCAGTCTGGTCATCAATCTAAAGGTGGAGCTTGAGGATATATTTAGGCTTGTCCCCAAGAAGGCAAATAACTCGATCTAGAAGGTACCAATGAATCTACCATTCCTGTCACTAGCGATGCTTGATGAAACTCCCCATAACTTCATGACGTGCTTAAAGAACAAGTGTGATGTCAGCTCGAAAAAACATAGTTTGGTAGTGGGAATGAAAGTGGCATATTTTGAGAACCGATCGATGATAACCAAGAAGACATTAAAGTCGCCCATCTTTGAAAGGTGTATAATGAAATCCATGGAGACACTCTCTCACAGTCTCGTTGGAGTAGGAAAGGGTTTGAGAAGTCCAGCAAGTTTTGCCTTCTTGACCTTATCTTATTGACAGATGAGGCATATCTTCGTCTACTGCATAACATCGTCTTGCATGTTAGGCCAAAAGTAGCCTTTCTTCAGCAGTACATATGTTCGTTGCCACCCAGGGTGGCTTGCCCACATTTTTTCATGACATTCATGCAATATTTTTTTTCCTCAAATCACCTGCTATTAGAACATACAACCGATTTCCTTTTGTCAGCTTTGGCTAGAGTGATAACAACTTGGACTAAGGAATCATTTTGAATGAATTCCCTAATAATATTGCGCATCAATGCATCAACCCTGCTAGTAAGAATGTGAGCTAGCATACATAGGGTCACATGTTGGCTTTGCAACTAAAAGTATTAGCAGTCATATTATTAGTTCCTTTCTTGTGTTCAAACTTGAAGTCAAATTCAGCCAACAATTCTTACCACCTCGCTTGCTGAGAGGTCAACTTAGCTTAGCTGAAGAAGTGACAGATAGGACTGTTATCGAATTTCACTATGAATGGTGATCCCAATAAATGTTGCCTCCAGGCCCTCAGACAATGAATCACAACAAGTATTTCTTTCTCGAAGACAATATACTTTCTCTCAACACTGTTAAGCTTGGGGCTCTCATAAGCTATTGGGTTCCCTCTTGGGTAAAGACGCTCCCAAGGGCAAAGTCTGACATGTTTGTCTCTACTACAAACGGCTTAGACACCTCAACCAGTCTGAGGACAAGACCCTCATTGTTCATTTTCCGCTGCTATTGTTCATGAATCCGTTTCTAGTGGACTAATTTCTAAATACTCAAGAGCCAGTCGTAGGCTTTTTATTGCAGACAGAG